>CM062296.1:210023557-210467309 GCA_031216915.1 Pictodentalium vernedei
CTCAAGTGACATGTAGAAAATTAACAATCGAGCTAAAATAATTAAACCGTGTTGTTGTGGACGCCGAATAATGTCTGTGTGTGTGCTGCAGTTCGTGTAAACAAATAACTTTGTAATCTTGTTGTCAAGCCCACCCGTACTTGTTCAGGATGTAGAACACTGTTTGCAAAATCTTCAGTGTCTCCATGCAAAGACTTTAGTGTACCTCTGCCAGGTCAGTGATGTATTATCGTATAGGAGTCTGTGCTATACCTATATAGAAACCACGGTAAGCTCTCGGTGAGTGGTTTCCGAGTTTTGCTGCAGACTGACCATTTAGGACTGACTGGATGTAGCTAAATTCATATCAAAGCATAATTTAGCTTAATTTACGACTTTTTCATGAAAAAATACTGGATAATCTCAATAACAATAACAGTCTGAAGTCGAATCGAAATTTGTCATAACAAATATCGCGCTGCAATCACCAACGGGTTCCCTAATAGCAGCGTCTGTGCCACACATTTATGAAGTAGAAATTTGGTAACTTAACTGCACTCAGTGCATGTATCATTTCCAATCGCGTCAATACCAGCTATTAGATCACGCAGTTCATGTTTTCAGTTACATCCATTCAGAATCTCACAGATATATTCAGTTTCCATTAACATTACGGTTAAATGTTTACTCGGCAATGTCTGTTGATATTCATTTACCAGGTAAAAAAAATTGTGTTGAGGATGAAATGATTTTTCGTAATTCCGGCATGGATTTGTGTGTAATTTGTGGAACATGTACGGATGAAGTTACAGTCAGGAATACTGTCTGTGGATTACACAACTGACAAAACTAAATATGCATATATATGATGCCTGTATTCTTCGTATAAGTGATAAGTACCAAATGTATAGATACGCATTTATTCAAAACACATGGTGATGTAGCAAAATTGTACATACAGAACGGATGTATTGATATCTAATGTGCGTGTATATAAAGAAATGACACTATTGATGAGAGCTGATGATGATGCCATTCCAGACATCACCAAAAGTAAGTAATAATCAATTAACATTACTCTATTTTTATAAAACACATGTTTGCTTCGGTATGTAAAATAAAATCATGTCTAGACATGCTTGCACTGAGAGCCCTTTCGCGTTGATTTGACCCTAAGGCCTTTGAATGCACGTCAATTGTGAATACACATCTCTTTGTCTTGCAGAAATGATGGTTACGGTGAGATCTAAAATGTAAGACAGAGAAAAATTCAATTTTTACCTTGTAATTATTGGATTAGAGTAATTTGAGTTTTGCTCCCTAAAGTCGCAATCCATCAACAGGGTAGAACCTGGGTCCTTTAACCCTTTACCCAAAGCAGGCGATATCAAAAATTTTTATTTTAAATATCATTTTTTTTAATTTTTCAAAAAATTTCAACAAAACCATATCATTTGACCCCTCGTTGGAACGAGCTCGACGAGCTCGTTCCAACGAGGGGTCATATGATATGGTTTTGTTGAAATTTTTTGAAAAATAATATTTTTTCAACTACTGAATTTGCATCTTACGCGGGCGGATGCGGCCGATTCGTTGGGTAAAGGGTTAAAACCTTAAACTTTATTGAATTCAGCAATAATTTTTTTCGGGACCTTGGAAGTTCTTGAATGTAGATTCTGAATCCATAAAGTCCTTAGAAAGAGGTATTTGAAAATAATGTCACGATTTTTTGCTCCTCTTCTTGAGGGTATTTTTTGTTTAAATCCGCTAAGAGCATTTTTCAGTCGAAATCATCCTCACTGTTACAAAAATGAATTGAACCAATTATATAATGTTGAACACTGTCAACAGGGTATAATTAAACCTATTTTCTGTTCATGCATTTTTAGAAAAATATTTGGCTAAAGTATTTCTTTTTTCATTCATAACACAATGAACCGAAAACGCGTATTCAGGCCCGCCCTAAACCACACCCCCAATGTCTGTCTTAAAAATTACGCTGCACAGACAGTGTGAATGGAAAAGAACCCCTGCACGCTCATATTGTTTCAATATGAAAAGTAATTAATATTTATCTCATCATATTATAAAGACTTTCAAAATAAAATTTAATAAACAATGAAATCCTTGTCCTGCTTTTTATTCCATGTTCAATTTGTTTATATGAAATAGATGGTCGGCTGCGTTCATCGTTTTATCCAAATCAAACGTAAACAATGGTCGATCATAATAATCCACAAACGAAACCCAGGCGAACAAAACTTTCCAAACAGTCTGAATGAACTCTTTCTGAGACAAAGTTCAACCAACTTCATGTCATCTGGGTTTATATCGAACTGCACATTTGCAAACTGTGTTTTCAGTTTCTCGGGAAATAGTCAAAATCAGAATTAAATTTAGCCCTGTTTTGCTTTGAATGACAGCAACCTCCAGTCAAGTGGAAAGGAGGTTGAAGTTTTGTGTGGGCGTGACGTTCCTTTTAACTTATGCAATTCATTGGCCAATAAAATGTTTAATGACACAAAAACATATTTAAGTGAAATGTATCGTTATTTCAAACAGAATTTTGGAAAACTATTTTTATTCAGTTATCGCTAGGAAGCATGATGCGACCTGGTTCTTATTTTAACTCTATAAAGTAGAAAGTGTCTAAATTTAGTGCCCCTCAAGTTAAATTATAAGGAATGATCGTTTGTTTCTGTCTACTTCTTGACTTATGAACCCCAAAAGCAAAGGCCAAACATAGTGTAAATGGGCAACACAGTTTAGCCTTTGTTTTATTGGGGTTCATAACTCAAGAAATAGGCAGAAACAAACAATCATTTCTTATATAAATGGTAGAATTATCAGTTCCATGTGAAAGTAGTGGCAATCAAGGAAAGGCTAACGTCATGATGCATGAGTGCAAGGTGTTAAACAAGTGAGCATAAAACAAACAACATTACATTTTTGCCGATGCTCGTTGTGAGTTCTCGAATTTTATTTCAAAACACCTAAACAAGCCTTACGTTCATCCTCAGCATGTCCTTGCGAGGTCTGGAATGCATATTCTTAAATTGTTGGTTATCCTGTTCTCAAGGATGTAACTGCAAGGAGAAGCAAGGGTAGCTTAGTATTTTTGTTCAAGTTACAGAAATCGTCTTTTATAGATGGCGGGACAGTGGTGATTTTGGTTCACGCATCACATACTGATGATCAAGTTTAAAAATTGTTTGAGGCATGATCCAATAAATTGTAACAAAATAGATTTCGATGCACAACCCATTAGTTTCGGTTAATTGGCCAGCAAGAATATGACGGACAGACTCATAAAAGACAAAAGTATGCTTATAGCAGAGTTTGTAACATTAATCCTCACCATCAGAACCGTTTTCGCGCTCCAGAATGAACCGCAGCAGGATATATCTCCCACCATTTACGCCACGCATTAGGCGTACTTAACCCTTTACCCAACGCAGACGATATCAAAATTTATTACTTTAATATTTGCTTTTTTCAAGTTTTTCAAAAAATTTAATTTCAATGAAACCATATCATGTGACCCCTCATTGGAACGAGCTCGACGAGCTCGTTCCAATGAGGTGTCACATGATATTGTTTCGTTGAATTTTGTGAAATATATATATTTTCTAACTACTTAATTTGTAAATTACGCGGGCGGATACGGCTGATTCGTTAGGTAAAAGGTTAAAAGCTTAGTGCCCAGGTCGGCCCGAGCTGTGTCGTAAAATCTACTTATTACACGCCTGTTCTATGTAATCCCCATCTCCAGCAACACCAACCACGCGGAAAATGAAAATTCGTTCTGCACGTATGTGCGGAACAGAAATCGTTGACGGATTATTATTATAAAGAAGGGACATTTCACTGGAATTTTCTACAAATCGTGCAACGTAATTACCATTTGAATCGCTAGCGATAGCTGAAAATCGTCCTTTAAGTTCCAATGTGTTCTGTGTGTCACTAGGCACATAGAACACATTGGAACTCGGGGGACGAAATAGTAACACGGGTTCCCCTTGCAAATTTGGTTGGTGATAAAATGTGTTCTTTTTGTTGATAGTTGTCAAATGGATTGCTGAGTGTCCTTCTAATAATTGTTTTTTTATAGACGTGAAGGCCTGTAATAAACGCAGCACAAGATGACTTAATCGACATGACACTTGTGACATCGTGGAAGGATAACTGCGGCCTCTCGTTCTATCCTTCCACGCTGGCACACGTCCCATTTCGATTAACGCATTTACACAGGCGAGTCGTTCTGTGTGTATCCTACTGTTGATCGTTAGGAATGCCTGAAAAGGTGTACACCGGTGGCAAACAAGGTGCATCATATGTGCGCTATAGCGCACCCTAGGAATTAAGTACTGGTCTTCTTACATCGGACGAACCTAGATAAAAAATGAATATGAAAATGATAGTATACATTAAAAGACGCTAAACAAATTGGCTGACAAAGTTATACAATGAAGATTGACAGTTTTCAATGAGATATGGGGTCGCCAGCTGTAATCATAACAAAAACCTTTGCCTCCTGGTGTTTGAAAATAATTGGACCTGTCGCCTCATTCTATACAAAGAGGGTACAGGTTTGTTTTGTAATAAAAGATGTTATAGTGGGTAAAGGATTGTGACATAATTGAGTTCACAATAGAACTACGGATGGTGGTGTAGTACATGGCTGGGTTATTCACTGAGACAATTTGCATACAAATTGTGATGTAATAATAATCTTAGTTTCCTCTCGTAGCCATAACACATATATGTTTAGATCTTAGAATATACTTTCTCTCTCTCTCTCTCTCTCTCTCTCTCTCTCTCTCTCTCTCTCTCATGACTATATACATAAGAGTTAAGAATTGTAATATTAGAATCTCATCTCCTTTTCCGGGCATTAACCCTTTACTCAAAATAAATTTAAGACGACAATTTCAAAATATTCAAGCACAATTATTTATACAATGTTATTTTATGCTTGGAAACATAACTCATGGCACCTTATTGGAACGAGCTCAGAGAGCCCGTTCAGTGGAGGTGCCATAACCAATCATTAAATGAAAATGATAACACAGTACAATTTGATTTGAGACTTTGTTAAGAGCACAGGACCGTGTTTGGCTGTTACATTAAGTAAAGGGGTAATTGTAACCCACATTTAGGTTTTTATATCTTGCTTTTGCTTGATCGAGTTCCATCAGATAAATACAGAGAATTAAAGAAGATATAGGGATTTAACTTAGAGTATTTTTACATTGGTCGCGATCGTTGTTCAGAAACATGTGTATTGGAAGTTAGAATAAATAGAGGATATTCACGAAAATTTGATGAATACCGAAAATATCTCGTGAGTGGCTACAAAGAAATATGAGGATCTTCACGAGCGACTGCGTCGCTCGTGAAGATCCTCATATTTCTTGTAGCCACGAACCAGATATTTTCGGTATTCATCAAATTTTCGTGAATTTTCTTTTTATTTAATGCTCTACGACTACAAACTCTCCAATTTGTGGCCTTTATTTGCCATTAAGGCGCAAAATTTATGTGCCGAACCGGCGTCCATACAAAAATTACAACAACCAAACTCCAACCATTGGAATGTGTGAATATCCGCACAAAAAGTAGTCCCGTCTTATTTCTCCCCTAACTTTACGATTTACCAAGGCTGGCGAATTGAAATAATCGCAATGTGTTTCGAAGAAATAGAACAATAACAAAAAACACCACTTTCTTATTTTCAATAACAAGACACGTCATTTTATTTTTTTTTAACTCAATGCACTGAAGACGTGTGAAGTTGAACTGAAGAAATTTGAAAGTGATTTCGGCTTTTCGCTGGAAGGTGAATGAGAAAGTCAAACTTTGAAACCGCTGATTTAATGAATTGATTTAGTCACTGTCACTATCAATTATTCGAATTCGTTTGTATTTGGGACTCTGGAATTCATTACTGATGTGCTGACTCGTTTAAAGTACATGTGATTCGTCATCCGAACCTACGATGAAATATCGATTTCTAAATATCATTTTGATATTTCGTTTTGCCGACCGACAGGGGAATATGACTTAATTTTTCAGCGTGAATTGATGCCTGAGCATTAAATAAATAGGGATTTAACTTAGTGTATTTTTACATTGGTCGCGATCGTTGTTCAGAAACATGTGTATTGTAAGTTAGAATATATAGTATGTTTCCAGCCAATCAGATTATAATATTAGTTCTAATAGGAAATAATTACCTGTATTTCCAGATGAATCTCTGCAGTATCATTGTCGATAATCAGTGTAAAGATGACAGAGAAGATATGGTATACACAGAAGTATGTTACCAAGAAGTGACAAGAAAGAATGGCCCAGATTTTCCTGCCACCACTCTTTTGGTGTATAATTTACACTCTAAAATCAGTTTGTTTAACCCTTTACCCAACGAATCGGCCGCATCCGCCTGCGAAATATACAAATTCAGCCGTTGAAAAAATATTATTTTTCAAAAAATTTCAACAAAACCATATCATGTGACCCCTCCTTGGAACGAGCTCGTTCCAACGAGGGGTCACATGATATGGTTTTGTTGAAATTGTTTGAAAAATTTGAAAAAATGATTTTTAAAATAATAAATTTTGAAATCGTCTGCGTTGGGTAAAGGGTTAAAAATCAACCCAAATCAACTGGGTTGAGTGAATATGAACCCAAAATCAACCCACAATCAACCCAAATCGACTGGGTTGAGTGAATATGACTTCAGTTGGGTTCATATTCGCTCAAACCAGTTGATTTGAATTTATTTTCACCCAACTGATTTTAGAGTCTATAAAGTTTTAATTTGTTTTGATTTTTTAGGGTTATTTCTCGGGGGGGGGGGGGGGAGTCGGGAGTGGATTATTTGTCCCTTTTATTATGTCCCATATGCGCTGTCTTGACCATTGAACTTCCAAACAATGACAGACTATTTATTACCGCCGTTGCCTTACTGTAGATTTTTTAAGATAATAGTTTCCTCATAGCTGTGACACTTTGCATCAACTAAAAAGCAGTAAAACATTTTCTTCCTTTCAAGCCATATGCAAGACATTTGCGTCTAAAAAACGTTGACTGCCTCTGAGAAATGAAAAAACACAATCAACTCCAAATTGGGAAGGCTGAATAGTAAGAATTTAAAAACGACAAAGCGCAACAAATGTCTTAAATGTGTTTTTTCAATCGAAAGCTATCTTTATTAAATCGGAATGATCGATTTCAGAAAAAGGATATACAAACATGAAGCTACTGTTGTATGCAGACTGAACTTCAATATTTGGGGGTAATTTGCAACGTATTGTCCCGTTAATGCAGCAACTCTAGAGAGCTACAGGCTTCGATTAACAATGAACCCCCCTGCATAAACAAAATGGGTTCACACATTTTACTACAACCAGTAGTCTGTGATGATACATCAAGATGGAAAGGGTATATAGGTGGCTTGAAGTTTCGAGTTGATTGTTTTCTAAATTAGCTGAACAGGTGAAATGATCAGTAAGTCTTGACATTTCTTGTTCTGGGTCAAGGCTATTGCCCAGTTGCATGTATCAAAACGAAACAGAGCTACCCCACTTAGTTGCGAAGAGAGCCAATCTTCTTTCTTCACTTTTGTAAGAAAAGTAACTATCTGAAATGTCACAGCAGAGTTAGGTCATATGACTATAGATGAACCAACAGATGGTAATATCTACACTCTAAAATGAGTTGGGTTAAACATCAACCCAAATCAAATAGGATAAGTAAATATGAACCCAATTGATTTTGGTTGATTTTTTACCCAACTGCTTTTAGAGTACATAACTTTGGTTATAAATATTATGTTGGGAACTTGGAGTGCATGGATGCTCACCTACATGGATGGGTTAAACTCCACCCTTATTGTTAATCGGTGGTCTAAAAGAAACGGCTAGGGTCATAGAGCTTCTACTGAATTAGCAGGTAAGACCATGATTGATTCTTCAACTTTAGACGTCCAATTTCAACACCTTTGAACATACTACAGGTTCAAGATTCAGGTTCCTTCATTTATTTTTTAATATTTGTTAATGAGATGGCGCATAACCCGTTTCGAAACAAATCTACAATTAGAACAACATCTCAGTATATGTTTGCTTCTTAAGCCCCAGTACTACTCCAAGTAAAGAAATATATAGTACGTGGTTACTGTTAAAATATTTGTACTTTGGTACAAAGTTAGTACAAGCAAAGTTTCAGCAATTGGACCCCGGGATGAATTAGGAGGTCTATTAGCTGAAACTTTGCTCCTTTCCTAGGGTCGTGTGGGTTATTTTATAGATGAAAGTGTCACTCCAATATGTTTCGGCGGTGTTATAGTAGCAACCGGGCTTTCTCGTGCTACACTTCTGGGATGTTGTATGGTATTTCAACCTATCCTCACACTAAAAACTAAAGTGTTAAAACTGACACTTTCAAGGTGTTAAACCCATTCGCTAACTCTTAGGGTTTGATTTTAACACTCAAAGTGCAATGCTTTAAGCACTTAATCATTACAATCGTCAGACATCTGAAACTTGAATGGATGGCACTTCCCATGTGTCTAGCAGTGGTGGTTCTTCCAGAATCGTCCATAATTTGATTTGCGCTTGGTGGGTACATAATTAAAAGGACACAACGCAGATGACGCGGATCAGGCTCGAGAGTTCGAGCCTGATCCGCGTCATCTGCGTTGTTTCCTTTTAAGTGTCGCGACATTACACTTGTCAAGTGGTATTATTGTAACACCTGTCTAGTTCTGGGATATCTACACTTGAACAAAGTGCTAGTTCAGCACTTAGTAAGTGTTAAATATAGCACTTCAAGTGTAGTTTTTAACACTTTAGTTTTTAGCGTGCTGATCGGCCTTATTCATTTTACTGCCACGCCCACTTTTGCCATATATGGAGGATCTCTATGTATGCGAGGAAGTTTAATAAAATTTATGACATACATGAAACTCTGCCATCTGATTAATTGTTGGAAAGGGCTCTCTGAACCCTGTCCAACAAGTAATTATATAGAAGGTTTGATATGCGCATGCCACAGCACATAGAGAGTCGTCAGAAAATAGGTGGCAATAGTCGCTTTCTGCAGCGAAAGTGTTAAACCCATACGGGAAATCCATGAAGTGGAGCAGTGCCTGTTTACTATGGTAGTCACGTTCTGATTTTACTGGTGAAGTTGTGCCCAGCACCTAATGCATGGAGTGGAAGTTCTCTGATGTGGCCAACTAAACTTGACTTTATGCTTGTGTTGTTATCCAGTTGTATTCGTAGGTGTTGGACGTGACCTTAAACACCAATAAATAATAAACAAATCATTATCGGCCTTAAAAATCGTTGGTATCTACCGAATCAACATATCTTTTATTTGGTTTAATTTCAAAAGGCGCATAATTGATCAACAGTCCCCCCTAAAAGTCTAGCGGATGCCTAACTCAAAGAAATTTTATGGCATACCCTTCATGTACCTGTTCCAGTGACGATTACACAGAAAACATACTGCACCAATTCCACCAAGGGATGTGACCATCAGTTCTAATTACACAAATATCAAATATTTTTTTTTCATAAATAATTTCCAGTTGTCAATTATAGTTAAGAAAATTACACCTCCTCCCCTTTTGAGTCAATTTTAGAATTTTTTCCAAGCTTATGAGGGCCACGTCTTGTAAAACGGGTAACGTGAACTTTTGGACAGACAATAGCCGTGCAAATCACTGCCTCATGAAACACAAATATTGTGGCAATGATTTGAACTACAAATGTCTGGTGAAATTTAAGTTTACTCTTCAACATCACCCTTTCCCAAACAGAGAAAACTGTAGCTATCTAATATCCGGTTGCAATATCCGGATTGCCATACCTGGTTTCCATGAATGCAGTCTTTTAAAAAAAGACATCTGAAGTTGCCTTCACAACGAAGTGGCGTATGTAACATTTTACACCAAATTTGTTTTTTTTGTCAGTCGTATGATGTTTGTGTGCTGTAATAATACTGAAAACATGGAAAGTGTTAATGTGCGTTATGTGAACAAAGTACACATAGTTCGATATCGGAGGAATATCTGTAGAATGAGTTTATTTTCCTCTCAGTAATAGTGTTACATAAATTATTATAATAGTATAAAGTTTAAAATTTTGTAAGGTCAGTAATACTTAACTCAAGTGCATTTCACACCGTAGAGGTTACAAACTCCCGAAAATGGATTTGGCAATGGAATCGGTGACTTTCAAAAATTCGTAGACCTATCGGCTTTTGCCGAATAATCACAACTGCATTTCATTTGTACATTCACGCGTGGACGTATTTTAATATTTTGTTAGTGGATATACATACAATTGTTTTGTTTATAATATTTTTATAATCGTAATTTTTTCAAGTACACGGACTGCCTAAAATAATTCTAATTGTACCGGAGACGCAGGTTTGGCCGTGGGAGTAGCTGTTTCCCCAATAAGGATTTTGTCGAAAATTTCAAGTTTGTCGAATCTTTTTTTGACATGCACAATGGTACATGCACGTTAAAAAATAACTATTTGCAAGTTAATCAAGGAGATTTCTCCATTTGTACACCAATTTTTCAAATTTGTTTTGAATTAGGGGAGATAAGATCTTTAACTCGCTGAAGACTAAATTCGAGTTTTATACAGCAAGGTTTCAGCAGGTGTCGACAGTTCGGTGAGCAGTGAGCAGAAATTGTCAGTTAATTAAATAGTTGTTTCTTGTCAAGTGTCGTCTGCATTCAGGCATACAGGACTCGATTACATTCACCTACTAGGCCATAATTCTTGTTACTGTTGGACGTTCAATGAATTTACTTGTGTTCCCCAAAATTTTACAACGACGGGTCAAAACCATCAAATGTCCAATAGAACTAGTAGTACAAAGTATTGGAATACGTGCTGCAAACGGTACACGTATATGTTTTCTATCGCTATTTCTGCTTGAAATGTAACCCTTTGAACCAGAGCGGCCCTTTTTCCGGTCCAGAAACAAGATATGTCATACTTTCATTAAGTAGGATGCCTGCTAAGTTAAGGGTGGGGTAGACCAATCAATATTTTCAACGTGCAGCCCCAAGGCTGCACGTTGAAAATATTTATTGGGCTATCCCCAAATAATTAATATGGACTCTTCCAATTGCTTCCATTAGATTGACATGGAAGATACCATCAGGATTCAAAGGGTTAATGATGTCGACTCACATCAAGAAAAGCTACCTATAGCCATTGATTATAGATTATGTACCTTACACATGCCCTTTCCAGTTTTAAGAACTGCAAAAGGTGTGCGTAAGTTGCAGAATAAAGTCACGTGGTTGCGTTTCGGAACCCCATCCCGGAGTGTACTCTATGGGTGTCGACTGTGTGGCAGCCACGGCGACTGTACTCTTAGTACCTCAATGATATATTTCCAAGGGAGTACTGGGCACCACAAAGTATTTTGTAAACAGTTTATTTATATGTAAATACCCAAATGACTCCGAATCTGATGTTGACTGAGGATCATTTGAAGCAGATCTTGTCGAGTCATTCGTTTAACAGCCGCCAAACTTCTTTGTAATGAATGAATTTTTTGTTGTCTTTTTATGCATTTATTTATTTGTTTATTTCTTATTTTATTTATGTTTCCCATTTTACTTATTTATTAATTTTTGTTTCATCTCTTTTTCGATTTAGCGTTGAAGATCAGTGGAAAAAAGAAACAATTTACAGTAGTTCCTCAGACATTTGCACATTGTTCCTTATCATTTCAAATTTAGACTGATTCTCATCTTTTGGTAACACTATGAGAATCTTGTAGGTTTGTGTGATCCCCATTTATTGCACTAAAATTAACTTTTTATCAAAAACCAAGTGTCGTGTTCGTATCTTTTACTCTCATTTCTACCACAGTAACAAAAGAATAGTTCCCTTATTGTTATAAAATGGCATACAAATTTGCCTATATCCACGAATAACATTCGTGGACATTTTAAGGCGTAAAATATCCAGTGGAAGTTACTCAAACAGGGCATCGTTCATAGAACGCAAGTGGCAACTTTGTATGAAGCAACACCTGATTCAGTAACTTTGATAAACATTTTATGACAATGATGGGTCTTTCAATTCTTACCCGCAACGCAGTTCCTGGTTCTTAAAGGGTCTGCAGAAGTGTACTCATTTTTTTGTCAATTTGAGTCGGAACATTACCCGAGGTAGCCGTCTGGGTGTGAGAATATTAGTCATATACGTGTAAAGACACGCACTGATGAATATGTTCAGCCGATTCGCATGCTGAGGTTTGTTATCCGTCCCTCTGAGAGTCAAACCCATGCTCCCAGACCACCAGTGTAAATCTGTAAGAAATTCGACTTTGTTATGGCCTGGAACCAGTCTATCCTTCAGTCTCATATGCTATGTTTAGATTCACTCGTCTGGAATATTTCAGTTGGTTGGAAAAGCGAACCTATGGTTCGCTTTTCCAACCAACTGATATATTACGGTCGACTGCATCTGAAACATTTCATAAAGATTCATTTTCTATGAATCAAAGTGGTACATGTTTCTCAAGAGAACTTGATTTGACCGACGTTTTGATGACATTACTCGGAAATGAAGACTCGCCTCAGACTTAGTTTTATGATTATTCCGGGTAGTTCTACAAATTATGTTAATATCTTGATGTTTTCAAAGGGAATTAAATACAGGAAAGAATGCCCTATATCTTTGTAGGTAAAGACACATCGCATTACATCAACGGTCGTCTTCGTGTTAATTTCTACAAAAAGTTGGTAAACAAACTACCCATAACAGCCCCGAGTGCCGAACAGGGTTATACTGGTGGCTTGGGAGCTTGAGTCAAATCTTCAAACACGACCAGTGGTTAGAACGAAGTTCTAGAACTGATGTAATGATTAAGATTTTGATCATAATCTGACGCAGTGAAATATTTTACGATAGAATCATGTGTAAAGTATGGATGATTATAATGAATGTTAGGAATTGAATGTCATCACATGTGACGTAATAACGAATGTCAGAAATCCTGAAGTAACAATCTTTGATTTAGAAAACAAAATACTTTCAGGTATGACGAACAACCTTTATGTGTAGGTTTGTGACACCGTAATATCCGTTTAGATAAGTAAATTGTTGTGTAGAAATTTCTTTTTAAAATTTTTCAGCTGTTTGTACAGTTATGGAATTCAATATTACATGCAGGCATGTTGTTTTCACTTTAGAGGCAGTTTGTTTCACGATACGTACAGGTGAGGGTGTCTTGCTTACACATCACGACCAATTCTTGCAAGCATAAACCTGAGCTTAAAAAAGATCTGTGTCAAAGAAACATTTGAATGCGATGGACCTATTTTTATTCCCATTCCACTGACATGTCAAGCTTTTCAATACTATTTTTTATACCTGTGCTCTTTAGCTATATCAGTCTATATGAAACGTTGTTATAAAAATGTTTATAAAGAAAGAGAAAGCAATAATGTAATACCACAACTCTATAGGGCTATTGGGTTAAATTGTTACTGAGGCTACCTACCGAGCGTTGGCCAAAGTATAGTCTTTTTATCAACATCCAATTTCTTCGTGCCAAAGGTATGCATTACGAAGTTACAAAATTAAGCCTTTCAACCCTGATCTACGTGGTATTATCATTTATCTATTGACTAAAGTGATTTTTTTTATTTGATTGGTTGAGAGATACGTGGTATGAGACCATATTCATTGAAACCCACGATACGTCCGCCCAGCCACTGACAAATTTCCCATACCCAGAGGAAGCCTCGTTCCGAAATCTACAAATTGTCCATACCCGTAGAAGACGCGTCATTCCAGTTTTACAGTGTACATGTATTATATTTTAATTTTTTATCTCCAAAATATAGCTCATGACCTCTTATTGGAATGAGCTTGTCGAGTACCCTCCAATGTGGGATTCATAAGCTATGTTTTTGAGACAAAAAAGAAAAAAAGAAATTCAATAATTTTTTTATACTAGTCATATCGGCATATTTTCACAGAAACACTTTTGCACAAAAATTCCACAGAAACCTGTATGGCTCAACAATGGAAGATAAAAGATCTCATGCTGTGTGTGTTCACACATGAAATAGATTGTACTTCTAAAACGGAAAGTCAATAGATAAATTCGTTACCCCGTGTCTGATCACGTGGTACGGGTTTTTACCTACCCGAAGCCAGCCGTATCCCATGAGGCCGAAGCCTCATGGGATACGACTGGCTTCGGGTAGGTAAAAACGTGTACCACGTGATCAGACACGGGGTAACTAATAATATCCTATATATATACAGCGAAATTGGCGTGTTCTTTTGTATTTGCAGAAGGTAGGTTCAGTGATAATTTAATTCTATAGCCCTGTTCTAACTATAGCTCACTGGGCAGATTTCCTGAATTTCTTAAAAAAATGTTCCATCAACATATTAAATTATGTTTGTAACAGTATAAAATATTTTCTGATTTTTCGGATGACGGACGTGAATATATTTCAACGTGCACAAACAAATATATGATTATATTACTTAGATCTTACTATTGCTGTAGAATTCAATTTCCATGTTAGAATTATTGGTGTATGTGACGTCATACATGGGGTAAAACTAGTGGTGCTTAGTAGTTGATGGCCACATACGATAAATGTTCGGTGTATTTATTTCAATATTCACAGCTCAAATAGAAATCACTGTGACGAGTCAAAATTACCTTGACAACTTTGAAACATACTACCTAGTGATTGCTTCAAATCACGCGAACACTTTTCTAATCACACTGGCAACGGGAAGCACAGTCGCGAGTTTCTTAATCTTTCTATACTATATTTTAGAATGTCTGTATGTGTCTCTTTCCGCTATAGAAATGAATATGGGGCCACCCCGAGTGTCGAAGATGGATCTACTAGGGGTACTTATTTATGGCGGAGGTCATCGTCAGGTTTAAAAAAGTGTGGGGGCGGGGGTGGGGGTGTAGGTGGCACCAAAAGTTATGACCAAATTTTACCGATATATGTCCTCAAAGGGGTCTACTAGGGGTACGTTTTTATCGGGAATCTAATGGTGAGGTTTAAAAAAGTATCGGATGGGTGTGGGGGTGTAGAGGGGGCACCAAAAGTTATCACCAAAATTTTTCCCACTGATATAAGTCTTCAAAGGGATATACTAGGGGTAATTTGTTACCAGGAATCTAATGGTGAGGTTTAAAAAAGTGCCGGAGTGGGGTGGGGGTGTAGAGGGGCACCAACAGTTATGACCAAAATTTTTCTCACCGATATAGGTCTTCAAAGGGGTCCACTAGGGGTAATTTTTTACTAGGAATCTAATGGCGAGGTTTAAAAAAGTGCCGGGGTGGGTGGGGGTGTGTAGAGGGGCACCAACAGTTATGACCAAAATTTTTCTCACCGATATAGGTCTTCAAAGGGGTCTACTAGGGGTAATTTTTTTCCAGGAATCTAATGGTGAGGTTTAAACACGTACCGGGGTGGGGTGGGGTGGGGGTGTAGAGGGGCACCAACGGTTATGACCAAAATTTTTCTCACCGATATAGGTCTCCAAAGGGGTCTACTAGGGGTAATTTTAATACTCTCATCAGCCCTGCTAGTAATTTATAATTTGAGAGTAATGTCACACCCTTGTGAGTGCAACCTATGCAAATTCTATAATAAAAAAGAAACTTCCATGTATTTACTAGAGTTTAACTTTTAAGGGCCTTGGTCCAATTGTGTTGAACTTCTTGTCTTTTATGTACTTGTAGAACACATGTTTCAACATAAAGGCTTTTGGTGGTCTTCTTCACTGTTGCCACAGAACCTTGGCAGTGGTTTCTATTGAAGTCTTGGCTGTCTGTATAGGCATCCAATCCTTCACTAGACACCACTGCTAAGTCACAGATTTACATTATTATGAGGGGCAACAACATTCCGGAGTATTTTCAGGTCTTTAACCCTTTACCCAACGTAACGGCCAAAACCGGCCAGCGCTATTCTCAAAAATCGCCAATTAATTTTCACTATTTTTTTCATTTTTTGTCTCAAAAACATAGGTTATGACCCCTCGTTGGAACGAGCTCGTCGAGCTCGTTCCAACGAGGGGTCATAACCTATGTTTTTGAGACAAAAAATGAAAAAAATTAGTTATTCAAGAATTTTTTTTGCAAGTGTCGTCTGCTTTTCATGTTAGGTAAAGGGTTAAGGACACTTCTATAATTGATGACGAAAATTAAAACGAACATAATGTTCATTGTTGTAGTTGCGATAATAATTTGCGAGAATTGATTATGATTCTCACATGAAATTTAAGACCAGATGCCACCAAGTAATAATATAATAATACATTTCTAATATATAGTAAATCGAGTAAATAAGAAAGATCAGTCGTTTTAATTTAACATGAATTTTACTTGCATAAAAAAAATTTATTTCGTTTGATATCTGTGTCAAAAGTGCAAAATTCGATTGATTGGTTTAACAAGATTTTATTCAAAATCCTTTTCTTTAGTTTTGAATGTAATATTTGGAGACACGGACTGGAGGAAGTCTCGCAATAAAGAATAATTTCCTGTTTGAATGAGACATCGGTCCGTCGCAAAATGCAAGGTATGCTGTTTAGACAATTGGCATTTTTCGTTCTCCAGTCAGGCATAACCTGAACACACAATAAGTTCACAGTGAACTGTCATTGAAATGTCCATGGCGTGAAGTTATCATCCACACTTTAACTAGTAATTTGTGAAAACGCCCAACAAATACAAGCCAAATGTAGACAATGGACATATCGAATATGCATTATTTAAACATTCCCTTGTTCTCTTATGAAGGACTTCGATAACTGTTTTCCTGGGTGAAAAATTCATTCCGCTAGTGTTTTAGTGGTAATTCTCCCCCACGTATTAATACGCGGCTATTATAATCCAAATGAACTGAGTAAATGTACTGACTCACTGCAACCGTGAAATACGATCATCATTACCGTAAAGAAAAGGACTTTATCCAGTACGATCGCGAAAAATTACCCACCAGCCCCCGAAAAGGGGCTCTGATACAGACCACTTTGTATACCTAAATCTATCTGAGCTATTGCAGAATCCATGACATGTACAGTTCTTAGTACTTATAAAGAACAAATCACTTAGAACCCATTATACACAGCTGTGTCAGGTGAGAACTGACAAAGGTTGGAATAAAGCATATCTTCCCTTGAGTGCATCAATGCGCTACCTGCAATGCTTTAGCATTGCAGATGGCGCCTTGGTGCCCTCAAGAGACGGGATTGTGTGGTCCCAGGAATGCGTTATATGTGGATGTTAAACTATGTTTTTTTCAGACAATTAACATGTATTGTACAGTATGATACAATGTGAAAATTGTCCCAAATCAGCACACACACACTATCCGCTCCTCACACACACAACACAACTTGATACAACCCCGCATGGCGCATCGGCATTCGAAATTGCCAGTGACGGATTATTTATGATATAATTCTACTATCGCGCTAAAGAGGCGGTCGCCATTATTTTACAAAATGCATACAACTATTGATAGCAGCAATTACAACCAATAATTGCATTTACTCCGATATGCGTCAAGGGAAACGACGGCAAATCGCACTATTTTTAAATTGCTTTTACTGCGCCCAAAATAGTTCTTATCAAAATGCCAGTAAGCCCAATGAATAAACTGCACGGAAATTATCAAATAGTTGTTTGACACATGCATAATCACCAGCTAGGTGGCCTAGTCTGCTTATAGAATGATGTTTTGTAATATACTATTAGAAAATATTTTTAGCTCTTTCCAATAGTTTGTCACATGACATATCCATGTCCGCTTAATTTTAAAATCTTTGCGATGGAAATCTGATTCGACTACGACCATAAAAAGCTATCGTCAAATTAACACACAAAACATTATATTTTTAAATGCACCTGACATGTTATACGTACACGCGCTAAGACGTAATTTCAAAATGGTACGAGTTTCTTCAGTTGAAACCGCGACATCTTTACAACAACGAGTTTATGTGACAAAATACATCTGAAATTCGTCACCGCTCTGTACGAACGAAATTTGTGATCTACCTCCACTAAATCAGCGGAGATTTAAAAGAACAATTACGACATCTGTTGTTTAAATTCGAGTCGAGCCGAGGTTTACCTAGGCTCGAGTCGAATTTCGTCAACACATGCCATAAATGTTCCATAGAATCTCCATTGATTATAAATCTCCTATATGATATTTTGTTTGTAAAATGATTTTCAGTTCTCAAAAATGCTCAGGTGCGCATCGATTTTGGCTCGCTGGCACATTCAGTTTCAAGCATTTTCTATTCTCACGCGAAGACCCCCCAAACAGACGAAAAGTACACGAGGACATGGAAACAATTTCCAATACATTTTACGGACGCAGTCACACAAAAGTTGATGTGCCAGGCCTCTGACCACAGGGAGTGTCTAAATAGTGCTCTGAAAATTTACTGCTTTTAATCTTGATTTGGAAGACTATATTTTAAATATTTGGTTAATTTCTCGTACTATTTGATTAATTTATTATGTAAATATACACTATTTTATACATGAATATGTATATATGTTTACTCAAACAAAAAAATTCATTTTGTATATATTGTATTTTTGTAATAAATGCGTGTATAGATTATAAACCTAGTTTTATTAGTTTTCTCTTTGTGCTTTAAATACCGGGTATAGAGGAAATAGGAAAATACCACTGATGTTGTTGATATTGTGAGGGGAATGTGGATCACTGCCAAACACATCGGTGGAATTCCAAGCTGACGTTTTTTTATTATCATCTCCTCGAGAAAGCGCAAGCATTCGTTCAGCGCTTGGGCTGCCGGAAACAATCCATTGGTCTTTCTACTGCATTTTTTCTTTCTTTTACTTCTTGGGCTTTTTTTCTGAAATCGTAAATTTCTGGCGGCTAGAAAATCGTCTATTGCAACAACCCACTTTCTCGTTAAGTAGATGGGGGCCAAACTCTAAGCAGATCTGGGTGGCAACCCATCTAGCTACACCTATAATACTAAACCTATGGGAAGTGAAAAACCTTCGGGTTTCTGACCCACGCTACGTTCACTTGGCAGTATTCCCACGTTTCCTGAAATTCCTTGAAACTCCTGTAATTTTAAGAATAAAACATATGAGTCTATGGCCCTTGGAGTTCCTTGAATGTTGTTTTAGTACCTCAGCCTCCTTGAAATCCTCTTCACTTTTACCATTGTTTTGTTAGAGTTGACACTTTGTGGTATGAGGTCGGGATGCAAGAAATACTTTACCAACAAACGTTACTTCGATGAATTGTTTAACATTTCCAAAACGTTTCCATTGGAGACAAAGAGAGTAAAACAAAAGACAAAAATACAGCAAACCAAAACCTCTGCCACCAGTATATTGGGAAAAGCATGAAAGGAAAATAATTGCAAGTGAACAAAACACAGCAAAGTAGAATACTTCCGGCCATATACATTTGGTAAATCATGACACCTCGTAAATGTTCAGGTCGATTGAGAGACAAATCAACAGAACGAGATCCCTTACAGGTTACAGCGTTGTCATCCCTCTGATTGTTGATAACATTTCTGTAATGCAGGTAATAATAGGGTCAGGGAACAATTTCACCGGTGTCACATTTTGCGATGTAAAATGCGAGTTTGGCCATACCGTTTTTCTTTGCTGGGCGCAACTTGTAACACGTTTTCTCAATACACAAGGGAAGAATTGTTTTGTTAACCCTAAATACTTAAGGCGAAATCCTATCACAACTGATGGAGAGGGATTTTTTGTCATGCTATTTGTATGCATGGGGGAGTTGGTTCTCGGCCATCCGTCGAACTAGCATCTGCATGCATGCATAGCTGCCTGAGATGCAGAAACTTGAGAATCTAACAACAAGTTCGTAGTTCATCGACCACCGGACATACTACCCGGTGATATATCATCTTGAAATTTGCTATTGGGCCTAGTATTTCTGTTGGTCCAGCAATTTTGGTCATAGATACTCACAGAACACCTGCCTGCGCAACTGCTAATTGTTAGATCAGTAGGCAATCGAGCTTCTGTAACAAATTTATTGTTTATGAACGAACAGGTGTTCTACTCGGTAGTCCATGAGGTCCAATACTAGTCTAGGAACTAGCAGATTAGGCCATAGTTTGATATCCACAGAAAATCTACCTACACATGTAATTCATGGACTTGTAGATCTAATAACAAATTTAAAATTTAAAGACCACCGGATGTGCAGAGCTTTAATTTTGCGTGTGGGGCCTAAAGTGTCTACTGGTCAAGTAGAGAAGGCCGGCCAGGGACCGACCTGGGCATGGGTATTTGGTTCTGAAACATCAGGACCTGGCTCTTAAATCTCAGAAATAGGCTTCTCAGTTGGTGCGTAACTTCACAGATCATATTTTGATATTCTTTCGATGGATAATCGAGAGAGACACTCTTACGGTATTATATATATGATTATCATTTATCATTGTTGTAGAGTGCTTAAGTTAATACTTCAAATCTTAATTACCAAGCATTAATATTCACTGTGGTTTCTGATCAAGTCTTGGCTGCCTAAATAGGCAGCCAAGACTTGATCAGAAACCACAGTGAAGATTAATGTTTGCTATAGTGTACTAAATGAAAATGACGAGAGCTATTACATACTTGCAGTGTGTGTTACAAACAGCAGTGTGACTCCGTAAATTGAAATCTGGCGCCTGAATTGAAAAAATAGGCTCCAAGGCTAGAGCGTATTTTAAATAGTCCTGATCGGTCCCTGGAAGGCCATGGCCAGATATCCACCTACCATTTGACAGGGTACCAAATTACCCTATCGTGTATTGTAGTCTTTATACTAGAAATGAGCTTCTTGAGTTTTCAAAATTCCAACATAAAACATCCCTGACTCATCTTGCCCTGGAAATCGAGTTTCCGTAAAGTTATCTCCCTTGAAATTATTAGCTGAGCGATGAAGGTCCGATTTAAATGTAAGTAATTGTTGAGGAAACACCTACGATACTAGTAGAAAATACAGCCAAGTTTCATGTTGTTACTTTTATTAAACGAAAAGAACAGACAGCTTTCTTATTTTCGTTTATTAAAGGTAAGAAAAAGGAACTTTGCTTTTATTGCTTGCCAGTTAGAAGCAATAAGTTTACAGATAATCAGTCATTAAGAATATCTAGCAGTATCACACATACTAAAACTAAATGTCCACTTTGTTGACTCTTTGACAGCGAATGTGTTTTTACAGTAATTTGCAAGTTTTTATTCTTTCCAGGAAAAAAATTAGCAAATCTCACCTCCTAGTCTTTTATATTGATGAAAAGGACTGTGTCTGTATTATATGTCACGATGCACAAAATGTTGCTATAATGAACAGATAAAAAGTTACAGAACCTCAAAAGATAGTGAAAGCCGTTTTCTTATTTTAACCTTTTACCCAACGCAGATGATATCAAAATTAATTATTTTAAATATAATTTTTTTAAATTTTCCAACGAGAGGTCACATGATATGGTTTTGTTGAACGTTTTCGAAAAATAATATTTTTTCTGATGCTGAATTTGCATATTACGTGGGCGGACGCGGGCGATTCGGTGGGTAAAGGGTTAAAAGGGTGAATAATAATCAAACGCTCAAACCGATTGGGGAAAAATTGTAAAAGGCCTGTTTTTATGTGTACCCATACTATGTATGGTACACATACTGCCGGCATCTGGGGTGGCCATCCGTCGTTCGTCCATCCTTTGTCCGCCCGTCTGTCCGTCTGTCCGTCCGTCCGTCTGTCCGGGCCAGCATTGGGGGTTTAAGGGATATTATTATTAGGGGCTACCTCCAACTTAAGGTAGTGTTAGGGTTAGGAGTGGGGTGGGGTTATGGTTAGGGGAAGCCCCAGAGTAGGGCTTAAGGTTGGGGAAGGTTAGGTCCCGGGGGGGTTGGGGTCAGGGGTGGGGTTTTAGTTTTAGTAGCCCCTAAACCAAAAATAGCTCCTAATCCTATTGGTTTGGCTAGGGTGGGGTTGGGTCAGGGGTGGGGTGGGGTGGGGTGGGGTGGGTGTTAGGGGTAGCCCCAGAGTAGGGCTTAAGGTTGGGGGGTTAGGTCCCGGGGGTGGGTGGGGATTAGGGTCAGGGGTGGGCTTTTAGGGTTTAGGGTGGGGTAGGGTTAGGGTTATGGTGTGGTTTTTGGGTGGAGGGGTGGGGTTAGGGTTAAATATAAGTTCTAGGGTGGAGGGGGTGGGGTTCTGGCTAAAATAAGGTGATGGACATATAAAATGTTTTTTGGTAGCCCATAAACCCGAAATGTTGGAGCGTCCGTCCGTCCGTCCGTCTGTCCGTCCGGCGTCCGTATCCATTTCTTTGGCATTCGATAACTTGAAAAATATTGCTTGGATTGTCAAGTTACTTTATATTTGTGTTCAGGTTACTGATGTGCCGAACTGTATAGTTTTTGGTGTTAATCTGATAATTTGATCCTGAGATATTAACCCTTTATCCTTCAAATTGAAAATTCCTCCAAACCGTTTCGCATTCAATAACTTGAACAATATTGCTTGGATTGTCTGGTTACTTTATATTTGTGTTCAGGTTACTGATGTGCCAAGCTGTATAGTCTTTAGTGTAAATCTGATGATTTGATCCCGAGATATTAACCCTTTATCCTTCAAATTGAAAATTCCTCCAAACCGTTTGGCATTCAATAACTTGAAAAATATTACTTGGATTGTAAAGTTACTTTATATTTGTGTTCAGGTTACTGATGTGCCGAGCTGTATAGTTTTTGGTGTAAATCTGTTATTTTGATCCTGAGATATTAACCCTTTATCCTTCAAATTGAAAATTCCTCTAATCCCTTTGGCATTCGATAACTTGAAAAATATTGCTTGGATTGTCAAGTTACTTTATATTTGTTTTCAGGTTACTGATGTGCTGAGCTGTATAGTTTTTGGTGTTAATCTGATAATTTGATCCTGAGATATTAACCCTTTATCCTTCAAATTGAAAGAAAATTCGTCCAATCCCTTTGGCATGAGATAACAAAAAATATCAATCCGATTGTCATGTTACTTTATATATTTATTCAGGTTACTGATGTGCTGTGCTGTATAGTTTTTTATGTAAATCTGATAATTTGATCCGGAGATATTAACCCTTTATCCATCAAATTAGACACTCCTCCAATCTATTTCTGTATATACCCATACCTTGTATGGTGTACATAATGTCGGCATCTGTGGTGGCCCTCCGTCATACAGCTTTCTACTAGTTGCGCATATTGGTACACATCTGACGATTTCATCGGCCTGTTTTTGTATTTTTATACCATTCCACAGGAAAATACCAAAAATTTGTGAAATAATACGCACACCGATAATATAAATTCGCTACCATTTCGAAATTTTATATGGCATTTTCGTCCCATAGTGTTATTTATTTATTGGGGTTTAGCGACACTTTTCACAGCCAGGGTCACCTTGTGTCGGACAGTTTTTCTGGTGGAGGAAGCCGGAGTGCCCGGAGAGAACCACTGAGCAACGGCGAGCAACAGTCAGACTCCACAATTTACTAACTTCACATATGCAGGGTAAGCATTGCTTGAAGACAAGTGCAACATCGACGTGCAGTACGCCTTAGTACACGGCGCCATCGAGCCCCTATGTCAGGATTAAGTGCCTCGCCAAGAACTCAACGCAGTTACTCCCGGCGGAGTTCGAACCGTGGACCTTTCGTTTGAAGTTGAATGCTTTCGGAAACCGCGGCTTTGTCGCTGCTGGGGGACATAGATTCACGCCGCGAATTCAGCCAAAACTCAAGGAGTGTCGCCTGAATCCGTGCGTGAACGTATGTCTCGCCGTAACGAACCCGTCCGTTTCACTTTTGTTGGGGTGGTTCTTATCCTGAAGGGGTTAATAACTTTTCCTCGAAAAGCATAAATCAACAGGGGTTCAATGAAAACAACTATTTTAATACATGTACATATAAATAAATATGGTAATTTGTGACTTACATGGAATCCAATGGATATGATAAACAAAACGTCAATCACCCCAACCCACACAATTCTTGAGTCACTTGCGGGCCCGCATACTCTGCTATCGCTGGTTTTCCCTTCTTCTTGCTGGTGTTTGTTCTTTGGTCGCCTTGTCACTTCAGCCTTTCACTGCCGTCGCACGGCCACTAACTTATTGTCACTTTACTGGACGTTTTTATTCAACACGTGACGGAAAGTCACTGTACGACTGCCGTCGCACGGCCGCTATTGTATTGTCACTTTACTATGTCGCCTTCCTTCTAACAAGTGACGGAATGCCACTCTTCCACTGCCGTCGCACGGCCACTAGCTTATTGTCACTTTACTGAACGTTTTTTTTCAACATGTGATGGAATGTCACTTTACGACTGCCGGCGCACGGCCGCTATCGTATTGTCACTTTACTATGTCGCCTTCCCTTTAACAAGTGACGGACTGTCACTCTTCCACTGCCGTCGCACGGCCACTAACTTGTTGTCACTTTACTAGACGCTTTTCACTCAAGCAATCGCCACCAACGGGTTTAAACTCTCCCCTACTCTTATCTCAGAACAATTATCCATACAGGCAAGCCTACTCTGCCTACGTATGGTTTGCCTTCTACAACAGGTAATGCCGTTTACCTAAATGCGAATAGTTCCTTGACCTCGTACGTCGTGATTCGGGTCCTATTCTCATATATGGCCACCGACTTGGCCCGCGACTGTGTCGCATGATTACCGGGGTTAAATTGATGTTCAAAATGATGGAGGAAAATTTATGTTCTTATCAGTGTTCAGCCGACAGCCAGTGACTGCCGTCTGAACCCCAGTTCAGACGTAAACCTTGCCACCTTATCAATGCCCTATCCGCTTGGGACTTTTAGAATTTCTGAAGGTGCCTGTGGCTTACAACGCCAAATGGTGATCAACAATAATTCACTAAAAAGATTATTTGTTTACATGTACGAAGAAATAAAATATGAAACAAATTACTCACAAAATTATCCATAAGAATACACTAATTACGTGGATAAAAGTTTATTCTTTATGGCCCTCTACGTCTCCCACAGCTGGCTGTGTCCGCTGGACCAACCTCACTTCATCTTCATTTTCTCACGGTTTGTGATACATACAAAGTGTCTATTCACTTCTCGTTGCTTCCTCCTCGCAGGGTTACTTCACAGTCATCCGGGCTTAACACATATAATGTTCTGCTTGTGTGACTCTATCAGCGTTCTGGCAGTTCAATCACAATTCAATCGGCGTCTACCACAGTTCACGATCGCTTTGCATCTTGCCTGGCTCTTACGGAGTTAAGTTATTCTTCGCCTTCAGATATATACTTAACAAAGCTTACATAATAATATTCTGCAAAGTGTTCTCAACATCACCAATTCTCGCACCGCATTAAACTATTTTAACTCGCGAGCTATTCAAGCTCTTACTGAAGCTCTTAATACGGTTTCTGGACCTCAACGTTACAGTTTTTACTTCTTTGGCTACTATGCCACTACGATTCGCAACCGTTAACAAACTACAATCGGTTCCTTACAACCCTCACAGGGTTACGACAATACGCGGACTTTCAATCTCGGTGCCTATGACCCTCGACGGCCAAGGCTAAATTCGGACCTTCTCAGACCAACTACCCCTCAGAATTCTGCTTCACTCTTTATAGAGTCGGAACTCAAAGTTTAAACATATTAGTTCTGATTTAACGAGTGCTTTGTAATTCGATATGGATAGAGATATTAATGAGAATTTTGTTTGAGGTAAACTATTTTGACATTTCGGAGACAGGATAGATGCTTAATATGGGTGTGTGTGTCCAGAACATGTGTGATGCACTGGTTTCCAACAATTACAATTTATCTGGCCTTAATTACCCAGATAACGATTACCGAAGAGAATAGCGTCTCTCTTACTATTGATCTCTTATCAGATGGCACATGTGGCGTTCAACGAGTGCGCCATAATGGATATGAAACTTTCATACTAAGTTACAAGAGTTCGAGTGACAAATCGTTTTTCGGGGTACGTCATATACCTATCTTTACGTTTTATGTTTAACCCATTCAGAAAGATTTTCGAAAATATTTACACTTTTAAACAAGAAAATCGCCACTTCCAGCTATCACCTTGACAGACTGCTCCTCTTCTAAATATGAGCTCTGTGGCTCCCATACATCACAACGTGCCTAGTCTTTCGCACCGATGCGGCACCTCCTCTAACCTATAGCATGGGACATCCCCATCCACTCGCAACGACCCACAGTCTTACACACCTTCAGACTGGAATGAATTTTTCGAGAAATCCCCCCGCACCCACCCGATTTTTATTTCCATAGTTAGAACGTTAATTCTCAGTTTAATCGCTTCTCTTGGACTTGGCCGCTTAGATCTATCTTAATTTAATATTCGCTTTAAAGTTCCTTTGACAGACTCACATTTTGGTATCTTTTGACATTCTGTGGCAGGCTAGCTGCGTAATATGGGTGTGTGTCCAGAACATATGCGATGTACTGTTTTTACACAATCACCTATTAACTGGCCATAATTACACAGGTAATGACTACAGAAGAATACTATCTCTCTTACTCCTTTTAATCAGTTATCAGATAGCTACTAAATGGGTTCTCCAGACCCGCGGTAATGGACATAAAATTTCACGCTTTATTAGCAGCGCTTGAATTATTGCTGGTCTGTTTAAGTGACAAATCGGTTTTCGGTGTCCGTCACACAAACGTACACGCTTATATCTTTGGCCCGAACAAGAAAAATTAAAAAAAGATATATACACATTTAAACAACAAAATCGAAAATCCAAACTATCACCTTGACAACCCCCCTAACAAGGAACACACTTTCAATTGTTCCAAACAAACCAAGGGGATAGCATTCACATGCATCCACTTTCACACTAGGGCTATCTCACAATCCCGTTCTGCTATTACACCAATATACCCATACTTTTCACACACGCAGTCACACGCATGAGAACAATTACGCGTACCTCAAATGAAATCCAGCAATTTGTCTCAATTCCCCTTTGGAACCGATGGGTCTATCCACATCTCACAGCAACTTCGCGCGCACACTCCCACTGGCGCACAATAGGAGGTGGTCCGTTGGTACACATGGAGCCAACAGGTCCCCTACACACTCTCTCTCTCTCTCTCTCTCTCTCTCTCTCTCTCTCTCTCTCTCTCTCTCTCTCTCTCTCTCTCTCTCTCTCTCTCTCTTTCTTCTCTCTACATCACAACATTTAATACTACTCTATCACACACACGACTGTATCTATATACACTCACGCAACACCTGCGTACAAAACATTTTAGCAAGGGGTGTCAACCCATGTCCAAGCCAGCCGATGGACCCCTTGACCCAACTTCTTTCATCTCCCTAGCTTGCCCCATCCTTGGATAGGGTGCTCCGCCCGGCTCATGCCAGTCAGCGGGTTACCTGCCCTGTTAGGCACTAACTTTAAATACTCCCATATATGGTGAGACCCTCACTATGCCCTAGAGAGCACACCGGGACCTATTCCTCGGGCGCGTGTTTCACCAAGGGCCCCACTCGTCTTCACGCCCAACACCTACATGTCCACGGGCGATGCCCGCCGTACCAGAGCTCGCTGCCTCAGATGCAACGATCTGTACATTAACTCCTGCCAATCTCCCCTTGGATGCCCCACTCCAAGTCCCGGGACCCCTCCTAACTCTACGTCTCTGATGCACCTGTGTGGCTACTATGGCCAACTCTTGTGGCCTCTTCTCTCCTAATGTACCCCCACCCCTCCCCCGCCTTTCGCACGGGTTCAGTTTCCTTTTTATTTTAGCATCTCCGCAAAAACCTTGCGTGGTAAACTAGTCCACATCCATTAATGTCTATTCGGAAATGACCGCTCCCCATTATTTTTGTTACAGCGTATGGCCCCTCCCACTGTAACTGCGGTCTACCTAACGTTGACGGCAGGAGCACGGTCACCTTTTGACCGACCCAAAAGTTTCTAACCTTCGCTCTACTTTCGTACCGATCCTCATTATGCCCCCTCTCGTCCACATACCTTGGCTGCTTCCTTTCAGCCACTCCCTTGACATCAGTCGTCGAAGGGTTAACCTTAGGGGCCTCCATTGTGCACTCTACATGTGCACCCTTACTCGACTCTACTGGTCCCTCCAGTGATTTTACCGGCCGCTCTGGCGTGGTCTCGGGTGACCGCCCCCGATGCCTTTTGGGTGCTTTCCTCTCCGACCATGTCTTATCGGGTTCTGAACATATCCCATGTATGTTCCGAAGCACGAGTTCATAGATGGGCGCCTCAATACACATTAATTCTCCTTCATCGCTATAGAAAGGGGTATCCACCCTCTCCCTCGCAAGGGGGAACCTCCTAAGCGTCCCATCTATTAGCGCGTACATGTGGTCGTGCCCCGTTAGCTGTCCGTCGCTGACGAGTTCCCTCTTCACCGCCGCGCTACTGCACCCTGTGTCCCGTAGTATACGGACTTCTCGGTCACCCACATACGCTGGGTACACCGGCATCTCCTCCTTTTTACCAAGGGATGGGCATCCCTCGCACAGTCTACTAATTATGGGCAATATCTGCCCCTCCCCCCTTCCAGCCTGTGCTGCCCAGCCTCTAATGCTCGGCGCAGTGGGCTCATCTCTGGCCCAATTGTTTGGCAGAATGCCGCTGTCTGCCTTCTCTCCACAGGCTGTATCGAGTTACTCCTCCTTCCACTATACATCGGGAACGGGTCCCTTCCTCCATTTCTTTGGGGGACCCCGTTTTGTCTCCGCGTGACCATCCTTCTCAGTCTCTGGCCAGGTGCCCCTTCCTATTGCACACAAAGCAAGTTGTATCCATGGGCCCTGACCCTTTCTGATTCCCCCTGGAACATTCCTGCTCGGGGCTTGAATTCCTAACGGGTGCCTTTGCAAACCCGTTACTCCCATTTTTGCCCCACCTACCCTGGGTCAGACCTACCCATAAGCCTCTAAATACTGCTCGGCCACCTTAGCCATTTCCTATACGCTACTCGGTTTCCTCTCCTTAACAAACAATGCCATGTCAGGAGCACACGATGACATAAACTGCTTCCTGATAAGTAAGTCTTTCAGGGAGGGAAATGACTCTTCTCCGGATAGTTCGACCCATCTGTCGAAATATCGTGTGGCCCTTGAGACAAACTGGTACAAGCTTTCACCCTTCGCAGCCTTACATTCTCGGAATTTCGACCTGAAACCCTCCTCGGTGAGCATGCTCATATATACTTTTAGAGACTTGCCCACCAACAGCGGACTAAGGCTGACCCCCCCCCCCCCCTCCCTCCTCGGGCATCATCTGGCCAACCCTGACTTGAAGCAAACCTTTCAAACCTCTCACGTGGCAGGTGTCGTCAGTGTCGTCCGTCTGTTCATTGAACTGGATAACTGGAGATAAGGTGCCCTCACGTTTCTAACGGAACTTTCTCCACCCGGTCTATCATTAGCTCCGGGCAACTGCTCCCTAGCCCTTAAAATTTCCATTTCACTCTCATGTTGCCTTTCAGCCTCCTCACGCAACCTTTCAGCCTCCTCACGCGCCCTTTCAGCCTCCTCACGCGCCCTTTCAGCCTCCTCACGCGCCCTTTCAGCCCCCTCACGCGCCCTTTCAGCCCTCTCACGTTCTAACGCAGCTTCTCTTTCAGCTCTTTCTCTTTCTCACGTTCTGCTGCCCGTAAGGCAGCCTCCACGCGCCTCAACGTAAGCTGACGCTCTTACTCCGCGGACATTTCTTTCGCCACACGCTTTTGTTCATCTCTCACAATTTTTTGCAACTCACTGCCCTCGAAACCCAACCGCTCTCCCATATTAATCAACTGTTCATCGCTTAGGGTATCCATTATTAAAATTTACCACTAAACATTTCACACACAAAAAAAAATATTTTTTTGACTTCAAGGGTTAATTATTGCCTATCTCACACTGCGTCCTATTATTACGCGAGAATTTCCACCACAGTTATTTTAAATTCCTCAATCGAATTGAAGAGTTATTTTAACCAATGATTAACCCCTACCCAATTAAAATTAAAATTTCAAAGCGGCAACCTGTATGAACATTAAAACTGAAACATGTATTAAAATTGTCATTGGGTGATCCTGTTGGTTTTGATCTTTTCAATTGTTACCTTTTAGGAAGAACCTGCTGTTAGCCTCGCCGGATGTCAGAAACCGCGGCTTTGTCGCTGCTGGGGGAAATAGATTCACGCCGCGTATTCAGCCAAAACTCAAGGAGTGTCGTCTGAATCCGTGCGTGAACGGATGTCTCGCCGTAACGAAAACGCCCGTTTCACTTTTGTTGGGGTGGTTCTTATCCTGAAGGGGTTAATAACTTTTCCTCGAAAAGCATAAATCAACAGGCGTTCACTGAAAACAACAATTTTAATACATATACATATAAATAAATATGGTAATTTGTGACTTACATGAAATCCAATGGATATGATAAACAAAACGTCAATCACCCCCCCCCCCCCCAACCCACACAGTTCTTGAGTCACTTGCGGCCCGCATATTCTGCTGTCGCTGGTTTTTCCTCCTCCTCGTTGGGGTTTGTTCTGTGGTCGCCTCGTCACTTCACCCTTTCACTGCCGTCGCGCGGCCACCAACTTATTGTCACTTACCGGACGTTTTTATTCAACGTGTGACGGAATGTCACTCTACGACTGCCGTCGCACGGCCGCATCGTATTGTCAATTTGCTATGTCGCCTTCCCTCTAAAAAGTGACGGAATGTCAAGCTTCCACTGCCGTCGCACGTCCACTAGCTTATTGTCTCTTTACTGGGCGCTTTTCACTCAAGCACTCGACACCAATGGGGTTAAACTCTCCCCTACGTTTATCTCAGGATAATGTTCATACAGGCAAGCCTACTCTGCCTACGCATGGCTTGCCTTCTACAACAGGTAGTGCCGTTTACCTAATTGCGAATAGCTCCCTGAGCTCGAACTTCGTGTTTCTGATCCTATTCTAATATATGGCCCCCGACTTGGCCCGCGACTGCTCATATTCTAAATATGATCTCTGTGGCTCCCTTAGATCACAACGTGCCTATACTTTCGCACCGATGCGCGGCACCTCCTCTGACCTATAGCATGAGACAACGACCCACAGTCTTACACACCTTCAGACTGGAATGAATTTTTTCGAGAAACCCCCCGATTTTTATTTCCATAGCCAGAACATTAATTCTCAGTTTAATCACTTCTCTTGAACTTGGCCTCATAGATCTACCTTAAATTAATATTCGCGTTAAAGTTCCTTTGAAAGACTCACATTTTGATATATTTTGACATTCTGTGACAGGCGAGCTGCGTAAGTAGAATGTAATGTGTCACCTCCGGTTTGGATGACCCCGGTCGATGACCCCGGAAGTGACGTCACGTGACCCAGTGGCGCCATGTGCTGTCATGGTAACTCGCGTGAGCGGCCATCTTGTGACGTCATCTCCATAGTGATACGTGGTGTGAGTGCGCGTGCGCAGCGCGTGTTCTTAGGGTGATACGTGTTTCCGTCGACCATTTTGTATACTGGAGGCCGCCATCTTGGTTTCTATGGGAAAAGGGATTCTTCAGAAGACACCCCAATTTCGGCACCCCTTTTTTAGGAATCCCATTTGTGGAATCCCTTTTTTGTCAAATGAGGATAAGAGTCGTAGTAAATTAGACCCCATTGAGGGATTTTTAATACGACTCTTATCCTCATTTGACAAAAAAGGGATTCCACAAATGGGATTCCTAAAAAAGGGGTGCCGAAATTGGGGTGCCTTCTGGAGAATCCCTTTTTTCTGAAATGAGGATAAGAGTCGTATAGAAAATCCCTCAGTGAGGTCTAATTTACTACGACTGTTATCCTCATTTCAGAAAAAAGGGATTCTCCAGAAGGCACCCCAATTTCGGAACCCCTTTTTTAGGAATCCCATTTGTGGAATCCCTTTTTTCTGAAATGAGGATAAGAGTCGTATTAAAAATTCCTCAATGAGGTCTAATTTACTACGACTCTTATCCTCATTTGACAAAAAAGGGATTCCACAAATGGGATTCCTAAAAAAGGGGTGCCGAAATTGGGGTGCCTGGGAATCTGGCCATTGGATATAGGCTTTTATTATACACAAGGGAAATAACTCTGCATACAGATTATGGGAAATCAATGGTTAGTTATAATTTATATAAATGATCTAGATAAATGAAACAACAAGATTACTTGGAATAGGGTCAGAACTACTGCTATAACGTACCATCTTACCAGTAACAGGATGATACAAAGCATTTGGTAGGTTAATATTATCAACGGTTAGGATGGGATCTACAGGGGAATATACCTACCATACTCTGCTACCGTTCTGTATTACCCGGCATTGACCCCACCCCAGAATACCGCTCAATAATATGAAGCACCGGGTGGATCAGTAGTACCAAGGTCCAGTAAGAGACCTACAGGGATATGTACAGCCTATGCCATACTCCCGTTCTAAACTACCAAGCATTACCCCCACCCCCACAAAATCACTAGGTCTACCATAACGTACTACATATACCAGCCATATAATAAAACAAAGCAATCGGTTGGTTAATAGTACCAAGCACTAACAGGGGCCTATAAGTGTATATACCGCCCATACTATAGTACCGTTCTAAACTACCAGGCAGTACACCTACCCACAATACCCCTATGCCTAGCATTGCATACTACATATACCAGTCATAGGATAACATGAAACATCAGGTGGATTAATACTACTAAGGGCCAGCAAGAGACTTACAGGGATATGTACAGCCTATATAGTATCCTCAGATAATTATCCTATAAAAGGTATCCTCGATAGGTATCCTCGAATAATACAATACCAGGCCATAGGTATCCTCAAATACTGAAATGAGGCTAAGAATCGTAGTAAATTATACCTCACTGAAGGATTTTTAATGGTCCTCATAACCTCAAAATTCAATGAGGCTATGAGGAATAATAAATGAGGACTCAATGAGGGCTTTTACATAGCCCTCATGGCCTCATATGATAAAAAGGGATTCCATAGCCACAGGTGTTTTCCAAAAAGGGTGCCAAAATTGGGGTGCCTGGGGATATGGCCATTGATATAGGCTTTCATTATACAGAAGGGAGATAACTCTGCATACAGATTATGGGAAATCAAGCACTGGTAATTGTAAGACATGGACGAGAGAACCAGAGATAGTTTGGACTGGATAGACTGTCAGTGATAGAGAAATATATGCAATAGGCATTAAACATGGGATTCTGGGGAAATCAGGCCCTGTACTCCTATTCAATAGAACATACCCCTGTACCCCTTGGTACTATGGCATAATGTGTTATTTTTATATGCCCAAAATGGGGCTTCACATGTCTGTTTGGGTGGTTTGGTGGAGATTTTAGTGGTCTGTAAGGGCGGTCGGGTCTATTTGGGTAATTCTTCGAGAATTCTGGGAGAATAGTAAGTCAGAAAAATACTGTAGTTCAGTCGTACACACCCCCAGGGGACCCCTTGTTACTATAGCACTACGTGCTACTATTATAAGCCAAAAGTAGGGCGGTCCTAAATAGGGTTCTGAAAGAATTCGAAATAGTAAAACTTGTCGGGTTGTTTGTGGTAATTCTGCGAATCGGGAAATTACTCTTCTACAAAGGAACATACCCTCCGAACATACCTCTGTCCTATTGTAGGACTTATTGTAGGTAACATGGCAATCACGTGCTACCATAGAAACCAAGATGGCGACCTCCAGTATACAAAATGGACGACGGAAACACGTATCACCCTAACAACACGCGCTGCGCATGCGCACTCACACCACGTATCACCATGGAGATGACGTCATAAGATGGCCGCTCAAGCTGGTTACCATGACAACACAACATGGCGCCACTGGGTCACCTGACATGACGTCACTTCCGGGGTCATCCACCGGGGTCATCCAAACCGGAGGTGAAAACCACATTACATACTACTTGCGTAATATGGGTGTGTGTCCAGAACACATGCGATGTACTGTTTATACAATCACCTATTAACTGGCCATAATTACACAGATAATGACTACAGGAGAATACTATCTCGCTTACTTCTTTTAATGGGGCGCGGTGGCGTTGCGGTGGCCGGTTCTCGTCAGATCACCGAAGTTAAGCAACGAAGAGCCCGGTTAGTCCTCGGATGGGTGACCGTCTGAGCGATCGATTCGGACTCCCACGTTGTGTCCTTGGGCAAGGCACTTCACCCCGATTGTCCACATGGGGGCACGATGACGCCGGGTACTAAGGCGTACTGCACGCCGATGGTGCGCATGTCTTCAACCAAACTAACCCTGCCTGTACTGCTGTGCGGAGTTACGATGTTGGGGAGCTGGCAGCTGCTCGTCGTTGCTCGGTGGTTCTCTCCGGGTACTCCGGCTTCCTCCACCCGTAAAACTGTCACGGTCATGATTAGCCATTGTGCATAAGTATATGGCCTTAAAACACCAATAAATAAATAAATACCCCTTTTAATCAGTTATCAGGTATCTACTAAATGGGTTCTCCAGACCCGCTTTAATGGACATAAAATTTCACGCTTTATTAGCAGCGCTTGAATTATTGCTGGTCTGTTTAAGTAACAAATTGGTTTTCGGGATCCGCACATGCTTATAACTTTGGCCCAAACGAGAAAAATTATCAAAGATATATACACATTTAAATAACAAAATCCAAAATCCAAACTATCACATCGACGGCAACCACTGAGCCACCGCACCCCTCTTAGTGTTAAATTTACAGCTGCAGGAAATTAAAGGGCGGAGACTTTCCCGTAAATCTCATCCAATGACGAAAATTGTCAGCCGTGTTCTGCGTTTTTCGCTGCACAAGGGTGGACTATTTGCATGTTTCATGCGTGTGCGTAAAAGTGCTGTGCCAATGCTGTACACACGAATAGAAGAGGAATTCAAGTGGCGAGTGACATGGTTTTTAAAGCTGCGTTGAAAACCATTTTGCAGTCGACTTTCCTCTTTTTGTGCATCACTAAACGATTCCGACAACGTAGTATATGGCAAATAAGACATGAGTCAAAGTGTGTAACACCTAGGGTAATTTGCATTCAGCTGCAGTGACAAAGGTTTTCTAAGTTTCGCTTTCTCACCGTTGGCAGTCCAGATTACTTACATCTACCAAAAAGCGACTGTGGTGTTTAAGCGTCGAACCCGCTAATTATCGTAACGCCAGGATAACGGCGGAGAAATTAGCCCAGACCACCCACAAGTGTTATATTTCTATTGTGTCCTGCCAATTGTTGAGATCATTAGACTGAATAAACTGCACAACACATTGCCCGTCGATAAAAGCCCATTGTTGAGCTTGGATAATTGGTATAATCGAATTATCAATAGAGCAATACGGTGTCTGGGTTTGTGATGAACGCCTTGCATAATTTCCGTTTTACGCTCTTTGTTTGAGTAACTCAACATGCTTGTTGCATCTGCGAAGTTTGATACCCCATTCACGTATTTGGTACATCGTGTGCTTCAAGAAAAAATTAAAAGATATTGCCCAAGACACTGTTTTTGTAGCAAATTGTCAGCTTATATACTACTCAAAGTTTGCTAAGCACCAAATATTTAACACATCATTGTGAAATTTGCAGGTGACATATTTGCGATATATGTTTGGTGGATATGATTGAGGAATGTATTGAGATGGTCCCCAGTGTTTACATTAGCTCTCTTGACAGGCATACTTTTCGTGACAGTCATGGAAAGCATGTACCCCTTGATTTTCATGATGTTTTCGTGTACTGTCTACATGTACATGACATGTGTATGGTATTCAATCTTCATTTCAACACAAACCCTTGTGATTTAATGATTGAATATGGCAAATGCAAATGTAAGAAGACATTTGTCTCAAGCAGAAATGTAGTGGCCTGTAGGGATGGTGGAGTAAGGGACTACCCATCGTGAGTATGGCGAAGCCCTTGGTGTGCAACATACGGTGATCACCAAATCCTGGGCAAGATTTCAGCAGTATGGCGTACCAGTAAGACGGCATGGTGGTGGCAGAGACAGGGCAACATCTGCAGCTGAAGACCGGTTTTTGATCATTCAGGCCGGTAGGAACCGCTTTGCCACAACAATCCATCTTCGCAGTGATCTTCAGAATGCATCCGGGGTAAATGTTTCGAACCAGACTATCCGGGCAAGGTTGCACGAAGGTGGTCTCCGATCGAGAAGACGTTGTATTCGCATTCCGTTGTCCCAGAACCACCGCCAGGCACGATATGAATGGGGCATGGACCACGTTGGATGGACCAAAGAAGATTGGCGACCTGTCCTTTTTACAGATGAGTCAAGGTACTGCCTAGACCACACAGATAGGCGTTCTAGGGTATGGAGAAGACCAGGAGAGCGATTCCATGCAGCCAACATTGCTGAGCATGACCGCTATGATGGAGGGTCAAACATGGCCTGGGGAAGCATCAGCTGGGATGGACGTACAGAACTCTGTGTCCTTGAACGTGGTACATTGACTGCATAACGGTATATTGATGAGATCCTGGATGCTCACGTCAGATTGTATGCAGGTGCAGTGGGTGATAGATTCATTCTGATGGACGATAATGCCCGTCCTCATGTTGCCTATGCTGTCGGGGAGTATCGACAGAGGGAGGGGAGTGAGCGTATGGACTGGCCAGCAAGATCCCCTGACCTCAGTCCTATCGAACATGTCTGGAATGAGTTGCAGCTTGCAATTTCAGACCATCCAGTCCAGCCGAGAAGTGTTCAGGAGTTTGGTGCCATGCTGGTCCAAGAATGGAACAACATCCCACAAAGGACCACCAGGAACCTCATTAGGAGCATGAGAAGGCGTTGTCAAGCTGTAATTAACAGTAATGGGTCTCATACTCGATACTGAACCCATACCAGTTCGCTTCTTTTTGGCATATTGAAAAATTTTCTCTTTTACCAATAATATCCATTTCCCATGGTTATCGTATTCAAAAGCTAAAATTAATGCCAAACACAAATAAAATCTTAATTTCTGTACTTAAATCATTAACCCTTTACCCAACGTAACGGCCAAAACCGGCCAGCGCTATTCTCAAAAATCGTCAATTAATTTTCAAAATATTTTCATTTTTTGTCTCAAAAACATAGGTTATGACCCCTCGTTGGAACGAGCTCGTCGAGCTCGTTCCAACGAGGGGTCATAACCTATGTTTTTGAGACAAAAAATGAAAAAAATTAGTTATTAAAGAATTTTTTTTGCAAGTGTCGTCTGCTTTTCATGTTAGGTAAAGGGTTAAACATACAATTAAATAACAAATATATACACTTTTCATTACAATATTTCAACTAAAACGTAAAACGGGTAGTCGGATAAACTTGGTGCTTTACAAACTTTGAGTAGTATATTGTTGGAATGTAGTTACACAGCCGACAGACTTTAATGCAAGACCATTGAAGACCCACGGTTGGATCCCGACCTACGGCAACTGCGTTGTATTCTTGGGCAAGACATTTAATTCTGATTGCCCACGTGTGGGGGGGGGGGCACTGTGGCGCGGTGAACTAAAACGCACTGTACATTGATGGTGCACTTGCCGTCAACCAATTCTAATTTTGTTTGTGCGGAGTTAGTACGCTGGGGAGTCTTTTACTTGCTCGTCGTAGGCTGGTGATTCTCTCTGGGTATTCCGGCTGTCCCCACCCAAAAAACTATTTTAATATTAGAACGTTCCGTTTCATGTTCTATCGGTCGATAGTACCTGAGTTTTTCAGAAATCACACAAACTCAGGTACTATCAACCGATAGAACGTGAAAAGAAACGTTCTAATTATTTTATTATGCCGAACAAAAAATAACTTTCGTTGTTAAGCGTTAACTGCAACATGTCATCAATCTTGTAATAACAATGTAGTCGAATCCAAAAACATGACGTCATTTCGACGCTTATCAATGGAAGTGGAGCTTACATTTTCTTCGTTCTCTTGTTTCCAGGGAAAACGTTCCGATAGTACCCGTGTTTTGCCCCAAAACTCCAGTACTATGACTTTTAGAAGGTGTCAAATTAACCAGTCATGGCTGATGTTACAAACGTGAGGCATAATAAAAAACACGAGGTAACCTCGGCTGTCGAAAGTGTTGTTAAACTCCATAAATAATTAAATAATAATAACAGAACAATTCAAGAGAAAACACTTGATATGATTTTGTGAACAATCAATGATGATTCGAAATTATCCGAAACAACCAGAATCGAATTACCGAGAAACTTTCGAATCAAAGCGACAGTCGAAGCTGTATGGTGGCCTAGTTATGCCAAAGATGAGAAATGAGAGGGAAGATGCATTTTCCTTCCTCGATATAAATAGTCTTGAGGTCCTACTACCATTTTATTTTCTACAGTTATCGTATACACACATGTCATGAACATCTACTCGTAAAAGTTCATTATATTGTTGCGGTAGTCGACGGAAGGGGCGATTATCGCAACAACATTTTTAACTCTGGCAGTCTACGATGGAAGTGGATTTGTGGAATAATCTGTCATCTTCAATGCTTTAACATTGCAGATGGCGCCTGTGCCACACCAGGGACGATATGCCAGTATTTCCCATGATTCATAGCTTTCTATCGCAGCAATGAATGAGGTGGAATTAGCAAACCTGAAAATTATTCGAACCAAAATCAACTGACCCATTTGCGTTTATTGCGACAGTAGGAGTTTTCGTTTGGAGTCGCGTTTATGCGACAACCCATCTGAAGAGTTAACACCTTGAACCGAAAAAGCCGTTTTTTGTGTTTCAGGGCCGTGATGTGACCTGAATGCATAAAGTGAATAGTAGTTCAGTGAAATTGTGTGGGAGACCTAGGGCTGCACGTTGAAAATATTGTCTGGTCTTCCCCCAAGTGATGAATATAGACTCTTCCAATTAATGATATTAAACTGGAGAGGAATATACCATCAGGGTTCAAAGCGTTAATGTCTCTGGTGAACACTGATATTTGAACAAAAGTGATACAGTTTAAAGAAATGCGTTGTAAAAAATATTGAAACTGTACGAATAAATTGTACGTTAGGGGATTTGTGTCCTCTTCAACAAAATGAGTATCTCGTCAGATGACACTTTGAAGGGTCCGTGATATTGTCGAGTGTTAAATTCGCTTCGGATAACAGTAGGATAGCATATAACCTGTATTTATATACATTTAACAAAGGCAGAAACACAGTATGTTGTCATCAAAATCACAAGTCTATCATCCTAACAGACTTGAGGATTAAACAAACAATGTCCTAACGATTTATTCCTTTAAACGACTAGATACTAACCTCGTTTGTGTTTCATGACCAATCAAAAGTCCTCGAGTGTGATGAAACAATATTTAAGAGTTTACCTAACAATTCACTGTGTGGTAGTGGTAGAATATTTTGTGCAAAACGTATAACAGTGCTTACTATTTTCCCACAGATGACCATTATAACGTTCGTGTGAAAAGATACACGGTCGCATCATTTCAGCTTGGACATTCAAATATCTTTGACAAGTGTAGATAGACCTTCAAACAACTTTGTGTTTCCTCAAAACTGGGGGTCAAAACGGATGTAGCCCTCTTGAAAACTAATGGGATATTTACACCTCCAAGCAAAATACTTACTTCGGCGATGCAACACAAAAACGGCTCCCAAGTATTTTCAGTTTTGTATAGTCGCTGCAATCTTCGACAATCTGTCCACTATATGGATACTCTTTTCTTATCATATGACTCGTCCGTTTTGTTCACTTTAAAACATTTGATAATTTGTTTTCATATTACTCAGTGATAAATAAAGCATTCCGTCAATTTCATTGGTCAATTTCCAAACTAGACAATTTGATTGGTTGAACAAAATAAAACTGGGCCACATTTTCATAATTTGCATAATTAGAGTTGGGAGCTTTCATTGGTCAATTTCAAAACTGGACAATTTGATTGGCTAAACAAAATACAACTGGGTGACATTTGCATAATTTCAGTTGGGAGAATTTATGTTATCTGTCCTATTTAGGGTGGGTTATATTGTATTAATCTTTTATCTACAAGAAAAACGCCATTCATTTTTTTTTATATTTTCACGTTTTGCTTCCAAAACATAGGTTATGACCCCTCATTGGAACGAGCTCGACGAGCTCGTTCCAATGAGTGGTCATAACCTATGTTTTGGAAGCAAAAAATGAAAATTTTAGTTATACGAGGATGTTTTTTTCCAAGTGCCGTCTTCAACTCAAGTTAGGTGATGGGTTAAAAAGTCATACTAAGTGGCTAATTTGTGCGTGTGTGTGTCATATGATAAACAGAATATGAAATGAGTGTTTTTCTCATATAATATTTATGAAACTCGTCCGAATTTTCCGTTTGGGCTCGCCAGACTCGTTTCATAAACATTACATGAGAAAAACACTCATTCCATATCCTCTATTTATCAATAGACTGAATTGTGATTGTGTTCAATGCCTGAACCGAATGATCGCTACCCCTAAACATAGACTTTGACCCCCATTTGCCCCCATCCGCCCACACACACACTCACAAATCACGCACACACTCTCACTTACCCCCACCCCCACCCCCACTCCCACACACACACTGATACTATCTCTCCTTACTTTTTTGGACGTCGAAAATGGAGAAGCGCAAATACGATCGCGCAGATTTCACATGTGGATCTGTATGGAGGTATGAAGCTGGGGCCTGAGGGAGTCTGATAGCAATTTGTTGTATGAGAAAAGCCCCAGCCCACTGAGCCTACTTGGAAAAGTGATGTGCTTCATATCTTTAGACAGATTGTAATGTGCAAGTTGCGCCATAGTACCGCGCTTTTTCACTTTTGTTGTCCATACAAAATAGTGGGAGACATACCCCAAAAGCCACCAGGATGCTTCATTTGAAAACACAATTCATTTTTGTTATTCTGGGAGAACTCTCTCCCCATCCTCTGCACGAACAAAATCGCAGAAACCTCCTAACACAGCTCGTGCTTGGGAACTCGCACATATGTCTGTGGTACTTGAATGTAATGCTATGATACAAAGATCCTAAAAGAATACTTGCGGAAATTGCTCCGCTTCATGGCAAATCTGTCCCCTACTTCCCCCTCTTCGAAACATATTCTGGCGCCGTCACTGGTACAGGGTCATGATAAGTCGTAATGTCATTAACTGGGATGGCCGCTCGGGGAATGGGTGGGGTTGACCATTAATATTTTCAACGCGCAGCCCCAAAACTGCACGTTGAAAAGATTAATTGGTCTACCCCCGAATATTGAATATGGACTCTTCCAACTTTTGCCATGAGCTAATATGGAACTTACCATCAGCGTTCAAAGGGTTAACATAAAACAAATAATCGCTGACCAAAATTCCAAACGATGTACTGACACAGAACAGTACCGTGGTCACATTTCTCCTGAAAGTTACGTCCACCATTCTTATACGCTAATCTGAATTTTATTTTATTACAAAACGATTTAAGTTTTTTTAAGAAAACTAAAAAATTCAAGTCGCCGCATTATATGCATAAGTCTGAAAGTGATTTTATTTCTGTGGGGTTTTTTCTCAGAGCACGCGCCGCATATATATTCTGTAAATCTGTCCATATTTTCACGTCGCCATTGAACTCGTTAAAGTAATGATGTCTTTGTTAAGCACTTTCTTTTTCTTCATACGTTGAACTGAAGCAATGTCATTTTAATTTCACGACTCGCCGCTTCAGATCTTCTGGAGAATGCTCTTAAAATTTAAAATAGCAGAAAGCGTCAAGTTCGCCTCATGTGATAAGCCATAACAAAAGATTTCTATTCACTTAAAATGGGCTCCAATGATAGCATAGCTGACGCCTGGAAACAGTTTTCAACATTTTATGTCTCTTCTTTATCGGTCGGTCGGTTAGTGAATGTTTCGAACGCATTTAACTTGTGTTTACACGATCTATAATAAAAACCCTGTCTTGCAAGATTTATCCCACACGCCCCTGAGAAATAAGAGTGAACTTTGACAACATATTACAGTGCTCAGGACCTAAGGTCATGGGTGTGTTTTAACGACACTTGACAAGAAACAACTGCTCAGATGTTCTCCTTGCTCACAAAAATCCGCACCGTCAGACTGACCACCCTTTGCTATTTTAGCTCATTATACCACGAGTTCTGTGAGTATTAAACGTTATCCGATACAATACAGAAAATGAGAAGTGTGCTAGATGTGAAAGCCGACCTACAGTACGGTTGCCGTGAACTGGCCACTTTCCACGGGTGAGCAATATTTCCACGGACGCAACAATATTAGATTCCAAACACCAATTATAGGAATAATCACAAAAATTAACTAATGAAGCACCGGGTGAACCTTTATTGATGTTTTTCAACTCAGGTCGTTGATTCTTGCTTACCCCTCCACTCCCGTTTTCCATCCTCGTTGTGTTCTGCTTATTACATATGAAACAGGCAAATCCGGGTTGCGCTCGTCACAAACAACCCCATTCAAATTTGTTTATTTTATAATTTTGTCGTCCAAACCTCCATAGTTAATAAACACTTCTCACTGGAATGATCTCGTCGTGCGCGTTCCAATGAGATGTCATTAGCTATGTTTTCGAGGCACAATGAACATGTTTAGCCTTTCAAGAAATTGTTTTTGTGACAAGTATCATTCACCTTTATTACTTGGTAAAGCGTTAAACTTGTATTACATCCGGACACGTACATTATCACCTTAAACATTAAAGGTCGACAGTGAAGAAGAGATCGGTAATAATCCATGAGTCCTGACTGTAACAAAGAAATAGGTGGGATGGAAGTTCATATAAAGACATGCATTTTTTAACAAATGCTTCCAGTTTTAAAAAGCAGTTAAGAATTTAGAACGAGATCCTATTTACGAAAGCAAAACGTTTTAGGACGGAGTTTTCCGAAACACAACCTTCATTTAAAAAACTACATCTCCATCGCTTTATAGCTGTTTGATATCAAAAAACTGTTCTTCGTGTGCTTACCCAGACATATGGGGCAAAAACTGAGTTTGAGTTTCGCAATGAATAAATGGTATACACACTAAAAACTAAAGTGTTAAAACTGACACTTTCAAGGTGTTAAACCCATTCTAACTCTTAAGGTTTGATTTTAACACTCAGAGTGCAATGCTTTAAGCACTTAGGCATTACAATCGTCAGACATCTGAAACTTGAATGGATGGCACTTCCCATGTGTCTAGCATTGGCGGTTCTTCCAGAATCGTCCATAATTTGATTTGCGCCTGGTGGGTACATAATTAAAAGGACACAACGCAGATGACGCGGATCAGGCTCGAGAGTTCGAGTCTGATCCGCGTCATCTGCGTTGTTTCCTTTTAAGTGTCGCGACATTACACTTGTCAAGTGGTATTATTGTAACACCTGTCAAGTTCTGGGATATCTACACTCTAACAAAGTGTTAGTTCAGCACTTAGTGTTAAATACAGCACTTCAAGTGTAGTTTTTAACACTTTAGTTTTTAGCGTGTAGTACTGTAGCATCCACGTAAATGCCAGAAGGTTCTGGCCCAGTGTCTTTATGTCTGATGAAATACACGAAACACATCCATTCTTGCACCGGAGAAAATACACTGCATCTTTCCAATATTATAAGGAAACTCTAAGGAGTTACAAAAGCAGTGAACTGTTCACTGCATATCTCTACCCAGTCAACAGGACAAACAAAGTAACATAAAACTATACTGCATCTCGGAATATTTCACTTAGCTCATCTCACACACAAATATTTATTTCTTTACTGATTGGGTTGTTTTTTTTTAATTTCCAATTAAATAAGTCATGACTGCTGTGAAGCAGTCATGACTTAATTTAATGAGAAATTCAAAAGAGCAGGGCTCCAAGAAATCATTGACAAAATCATTACTCCCATTGAAAGGGATACAGCGGAGGGATAGGGTCCGCGGTGGCTCGTTGGTTAGAACATTGCACTTAAAAGTGAAAGGTTTACTGTTCGATCTTGACCAGCACCATCTGCATTGTATCATTCGGCAAGATACTTAATACCGATTGTCTTCGTGGGGGTAAGGTGGCGTTTTGTACTAATATGACATACTGGACGTGGAAGGTACACTTGCCTACGACCGCTTCTAACTTTGCATGTGTGATAAGTAAGTTGAGGAGACTGATCGTTGCTCGGTGGTTCTCTCCGGGTACTCCGACTTCCTTCAAAAAAACTACCGGACGAGATATGACCCTGGCTGTCGAAAGTGTCGTTAAACCCCAATAAAGAAATAAACAATTTTCAGGGATATAATGTTTGTTAACAAGAGTCAGGTCTGTCTATACCTGCAATTGGTAATAGAGTATTTCGGTACAGGTCAGGAAAATTCACGTGCAGCGGACAAAGCGTTAGTTACACATTACAGTTTGTTCACAAATCATTGCTACTCACTGTTTATTTTGTCTTCACTGAATTATCTAACTTTGTTACATTGTTATTCATGTTTCAATATTTACATTGAAAAAAATGTAAAATAGGTGTTGCACACTTTGATTTTCCTTTAATTCGTCACGGAAGGTCAGTAATGATGGAATTCTACAGTCCTATATGGCCGTGCGCAGGGTTGTAAGGGTCAGTTATTGCAGAGGCTCACGCTCACCGCGAATGAAATGGGTGTGCGTATTTGGTATAGACGGTATTGTATAGGAACGGAAGGGTAAATACATTCCAAGACAAAGCTGCTTAAACTTGTGCTGTAGATCTCCATAAAGTCCCATACACAATACTGTGATCACACAGCAGACAGACAATGTCGAGTGGATCGCGACTGGGCCGCGATCCGTTCGACATTCTCTGTCCACATTCCTCCCCACAACACAGAAATCGCACTTGTCAAAAATGAAAGTCTACAATCTCCATTCACAGATGTAATTAGCTTTTGGTTCTCTCATTTCGAAGTATCTTATGAAATCTGAACCAACTGGCGTGTCGCGATGAGAAAGCGATCCGATCGAGAAAGAGGCTACTTTTTCATCACAGTCCTGTGTGCGGTTAGGCGTTAAAACATTTTGATTTTCAGCCCAAAAAAAACGCATTTTGAAATAATTTCAGGGAACACCAATACACATTTTAAAAAAATTTTCATGACCCATAAATTCCCCCACTTCAGTAACATGGAGATTGAGATAAGCCAAGCAGTCAAAAATATTAAATTTTAAAACCTTTTGTTCATTTATTCAGCACAGAATCTCTACAAAAATGTTATCATTTTCACCTGTTCATCTTGAACCGACAACATGCGCCTCTCTCCGTTGGTGAATTACCTTTTGAAAATTTCAAAATATATTTTACCAGATGTTTCCAAGGGGTAAGACGCGCATTGGAAAGGGTTGGGAGTTACGATTTACATCCAAATCTCAACAGGAATTTTGCTAACATTCGGCATTATTCTGAAGACAGGGTGTTGAATGTTTTGCTCCGTAAGTGTGTTTCATTGTCTTCGAAACTTAAAGACCAAGAGCTACAGCCTTGCCGGAGTGTCTTACTCATTATCAAACAGTGTGACATTAATTGTATTGGTTGAAAATTCCATCCTCGTACATTGTAGCGGTAGGTTTACTATCCACGTACAGTACTTGGATGACGTCTAAGTCACGAACCGGTCAAAATTCTCTGTCGGCATTCCTGTTTATAACACTCCAGAATCCCACATGTTGCATGTTGCGAAAGAGATGTGACGGGAGTCAAGTGGCTCAGTGGTTACGGCATTGGAATTCAAATCGAAAGGTCCACGGTTCAATCCCCCCACCAGCCTTAACTGCGCTGTGTCCTTGGACAAGGCCCTTAATCCCGATTGACCACGTGAGGACACGGTGGCGCTGCGTACTAAGGCGTATTGAAAATCGATAGGACAATTGTCTTCAACCAATGTTAACCCTGATTGTGCGGAGTTATTACGTTGGGGACTGAAATTAGTCACGATTTGACGTCATATTTCTGAACCTCGTTCACTAAACTCGATCTGAGCCGGGGTAAACCTCGGCTCAGATCGATTTTAGTGGACTCGGTACAGAAATTTCATATGAATCCAGACTCATTGGAGATCCTTTATATCTGTGATTAACAGGGAAAACATCAACAACAATTAAGTGCCATGATCGCAAAAAGTGGTCCATTTCTCTAGCTGATTGATACATAGAGATTATTACCATTACGTGGATGTACAAAATATGTATCCGAGTCGAGCTCTGGGTTCTAAGGGCAGATCACGACGAATCGAAGACGAGTCGTGATCTGCTCTTAGAACCTCTCGACTCGGATACATATTTTGTACATCCACATAATGGTAATAAACATTTTATCATACAATATATTGGGGATAAGTCAAGAATGTAGACAAATATATAACGAACTATTTATTCCTACGGATGAACAAAAAAAAACAAAAATGGAACTCACGCGAAAGGAATGTGCTTGTATCCGACCTCCTGATACAAACATCTCAGGAGGTTGGATACACGACAGTTTCGGAGTTAATACAGACAAAATACATGTTGATTGTAAGATAAAAGTTTATACTCGCGGACCAAGATTTCATAAATAGTGTTGCGAAATGATAACGGAATCGAAAGAAAAAAAACTTTTATTGAGGTTTGACGACACTTTCAATATCCATTTACGGGCGGTGGAAACCGGAGGACCCAGGGAAAACCACCCTACAGCGGAGAGCAACTGTCTGTTATTTGTTTATGGGAGGCAGTTAATGAAAAATAAGAGAAGATTAATTTTCAGTTTTATTTCCGAACACAACTCACAACTTCATCACGTCGTCGTTGACTTCTGACGTCATTTCCGTATTAAAGGTGTTGTGAACGATGTTTTCCGTAATGAGCTATTCGATGGTGAATATGCGATAAAACATGTTTTGAATTTATTCGAAATTCTCTCACGAAATAAATTCATCCGAGAATAAAAAAACAACGTTCGATGAGAAAATCAGAGAGGAGCCGGAGACCAACAACATACTGTAATAGCGCGCGCAAAAGCAGCCCGAAGGGCTGCTTTGAAGCAAGCCTAATAGACAACGTGTACGTGAAATTGGAAAAACCAAGGAATGCTATGCCATCCAATCAAAACCGGAAACCGGAAGTAAAAACATGGGGAACCCCAGCTCTCGTTTTCAGAAGCGAACAAATCGAATGACGCCCCCTAAAAAGCGAACGGTGTAATGCGAGATTTCTCCTTAGATCATTCCATGCAGACTGTGAATAATTTATTGAACATGCTTTTCAAAATTAAAGTTGTTCCAAACAAACTCAACTGTCGTTTGCTTTGCTGACTAAATGACAGAAATTGTCGAAAAGCTAAATGTTCCCATATATGCACATTGGATTTCATCGTCTGCTGGCTGGCTGTTGGGATCCCGCTGTTGTATGATTCTGCGGAGTATTCTGTCACGTGATTTATCTGTTTTGCATTTGCAAAACGCTGTTCACTTCAAACCAACACTGCGTGTTATTGGAACAAAGTGAACCGAAAACAGACAGGTCAATGGTGTCGTCGCATGACTTCCCTAGCAACCACATCGCCCCTTAGCAACCGGCTAACTACTGGTCCGATTTTGACCAAATTCGGTATACGAACCCAAAATGCATTGCAAATAAAAACAGACATATCAATGTTGACGTCTGGTGTCTTCCCTAGCAACCAGAGCGCGTCCTTAGCAACCGGCTAACTACTGGGCCGATTTGGACCAAATTCGGTATACGGATCCAGAATGCATTGCAAATGAAAACAGATATATCAATGATGACGTCGCGTGACTTCCCTAGCAACCAGAGCGCCCCCTTAGCAGCGGACTAACTACTGGTCCGATTTTGACCAAATTCGGTATACGAACCCAAAATGCATTGCAAATAAAAACAGACATATCAATGTTGACGTCTCGTGACTTCCCTAGCAACCAGAGGGCGCCCTTAGCAACGGGCTAACTACTGGACCGATTTGGACCAAATTCGGTATACGGACCCAGAATGCATTACAAACGAAAACAGACAGGTCAATGGTGTCGTCGCGTGACCTCCCTAGCAACCAGAGTGCCTCCTTAGCAACGGGCTAACTACTGGTCCGATTTTGACCAAATTCGGTATACGGACCCAAAATGCATTGCAAATTAAAAACAGACATATCAATGTTGACGTCTCGTGACTTCCCTAGCAACCAGAGCGCGTCCTTAGCAACCGGTTAACTACTGGGCCGATTTGGACCAAATTCGGTATACGGATCCAGAATACATAGCAAATGAAAACAGATAATTAATGATGACGTCACGTGACTTCCCTAGCAACCAGAGCGCCCCCTTAGCAACGGGCTAACTACTGGGCCGATTTTGACCAAATTCGGTATATGGACCCAAAATGCATTGCAAACGAAACAGACAGGTCAATGGTGTCGTCGCGTGACTTCCCTAGCAACCATAGCGCCCCCTTAGCAACGAGCTAACTACTGGTCCGATTTTGACCAAATTCGGCATACGGACCCAAAATGCATTGCAAATAAAAATACATATCAATGTTGACGTCTCGGGACTTCCCTCGCAACCACAGCGCGCCCTTAGCAACGGGCTAACTACTGGGCCGATTTGGACCAAATTCGGTATACGGTCCCAGAATGCTTTGAAAATAAAAACAGATAGATCAGTGATGACGTCACGTGACTTCCCTAGCAACCAGAGCGCCCACTTAGCAACGGGCTAACTACTGGGCCGATTTTGACCAAATTCGGTATACGGACCCAAAATGCATTGCAAATGAAAACAGACAGATCGAAGTTTACGTCTTTTGATTTCCCTAGCAACCAGAGTGCCCCCTTAGCAACGGGCTAACTAATGGGCCGATTTTGACCAAATTCGGAATATGGACCCAAAATGCATTGCAAATGATAACAGATAGGTCAATGTTGACGCCACGTGACGTCATTAGCAACCAGAGTTCCCCCTTAGCAACGGGCTAACTACTGGGCCGATTTTGACCAAATTCGGTATGCGGACCCAAAATGTATTCAAAAATCTAGAAGCACAGGATTAGCAGTTTCATAATTACTCTCAGAATTATCTGTTGTGATAACTACAAACAATACCGGTACGTCGGTATTTTTTTCTTCAGTGAAATTAATGAAAACGGCTTATTGAAATTGGCACATAAAGCTCTAGGCCTATTTACTTCAAATGACAAGTCTGTGCTGTCTTTTGAAGTTTGTATGTCTGTGCTGGCTTGTGTAGTTTGTGTGTCTGTTGGGCAAATCGCCCAGAAACCTGGTCCAAATCGTCCACAAATATGGACCGAATCATCCAATAGTCTGGTCCGAATCGGCCAGAAATATGGTCAGAATCGTCCATAGATCTGGGTGCGAAACGTCCTACATAAAAATCTGGTCCGAATCATGAAACTACATTTGTGATAATCAGTCTTATTATTTTAAAGATGGCCTTTTCAGTAAAACTGCATTGGAATATTATCAACGTCCTTTTTTTGTACAGCACTGCTGTATTTTCTTGTAGTGGCTACTAAACGTTGGTAATAGTAACAATAAATGATACACGCTATTTGTGAAAAAATAAAAATGAACGCAGCAATTTCCGTAACTCAAAAATAAATTGCGGAAAACAACGACGCCATAAATACATCTTCCAATCAAAGCAATGATAATATTATCTTTCAATCAAATATATCTTCCAATCAAAACGCAGATAAAAGTAGTTATCTCGAAATTTGGTTGGTCCCCTATTCTTTACCAGTAAATGTAGGCCTGCAGCACATTAGGCCTAATGCATCACTTTCGCTCGCTTTTAGGTTTGCCTAAATTTCATATTATATTGTAGGTCTGATATGTTTTAGGGGGAAATAAATCTACAAGACAGCATGTACATGCATTAGTTCACAACGCAAAATGTTTTGTTGGACGACCCCTTAAACACCGTTTTAAATTTTGTTAAGTTTATGTCATTATAATTTGAAAAACACTGTGAGTTGCGCGCGCTTCTTGGTTTTACCAAAGTTCATATTATTGCTTTTTGGTTGTTTTTTTTTGTGTGTAAATCCTAAAATTAAATGAGAGGTGAAAAGCATCTCTTTTGTACTGCAGAAATGTTGATGCATGCTGACTCTAGAATGTGAGATGTAATCTCGTTTAGACGAGATTCGTTAGTATCCGTGAATTTGTATGAATAACGAGATGCCCTGTAATCAGTCGGGGATCACTTGTCTATTCTTATCTCCCTACGTCATCAATGTCATGAAGGTGCGCGACACACATTATTTAGCCTGTCACATTCTCTTCAGTATCATTAAGCAATTACCCGATATGATATGATAAATTTGTCACAATATAAAAGTAATCTGGATGTAATGATAAAACTGTGAGAATATTGGTTTTCTTTCATGATCTCTTTGACACGTCTCGGCTTTACTTTGAGAAATTGTTTTCGACCGACTAAACAATCAGATGAGCGTTGAGATCTGTTTTTAACTTCGATTTACACTGAGCAACGACGTCGCGAAGATGACCGTTTGGGAAGTAGACCTGATTTATGCGCCTGTGATGGTTCAAGTCCCGACTAAATAGAATATCCTAACTACATCGCCGTGACATGCCTTCGTCGAAGACATGCCTTGACGATGTATTTGGAATATTAATCATGCGGAATTAAAATTCAAGCAGTGGCTCATCGGTTACGGAATTGAACTTCAAACCGAAAGGTTCACAGTTCGATCCCCGCCAGGGGTAACTGCGTGGTGTCCTTGGACAAGGCACTTCATCCCGATTGCCCACGTGGGAGCACCATGGCACTGTGTACTGGCGTACATCACGTAGATGATGCACTTGTCTTTAACCAATGCTAACCCTGCATGTGCGGAGTTAGTACCTTGGATAGTCCGGCTGTTGCTCGCCGTTGCTTGGTGGTTCTCTCCGGGTACTTCGGTTCCTCTTCCCGTGAAACTGGCCGACACAAGGTGATTCTGGCTGTCGAAAGTGACGTTAAACCCCAATAAATAAATAACTAGTTCAAATCTGGGAGTTCTTAAAAATTCATTCTATTGATAAATACTTGAAGTATAGTCGTGACACAATGGTTTTCCAATTTATTACCACGGTACTCCAAATTGGTTTCGATGATCCATCAACATCTAGAATGGGGTACTGCTTCTTGGGTGAACAACTGTGTGTCACGAAATATTGTGTCGTAACAAAGTACACGATTACTAGCAAGTGGAAATCAATATCTAAGACCCCTATCCAGATATAGACGAAACGACACGTGCGTGCGAATGGGTTAATCGATATGGCACAAGTGCCAGCGTGGAAGGATAGAACGAGAGGCCTCGAGGTTTATCCTTCCGCGATGGCACAATTGTCATATCGATTAATCCATTCACACGCGCATGTCCTTCTGTGTTTATTACACGCCTTCACGTTTATAAAAAACAATTATTGGAAGGACACTGAACAATTCATTTGACAACTATCAACAAAAAGAACACATTTTATCGCCAACTAAATGTGCGAGGAGAACCCGTGTTGCTATTTCGTCTTCTTAGTTCAAATGTGTTCTATGCTCCTAATGTCACATAGAACACACTGGAACTCAGGGGACGATTTCTAGCTATCGCCAGCGACTCAAATTGTAATTGCGGTTCACGATTTGTAGAAAATTCCAGTGAAATTTCGCTTCTGTTTACAAATAGTCCGTCAGCAATTTCCGTTCCGCACATATGTGCAGAACAGATGTTCATTTTCCGCATGGTTTAGTGTTGCTGTCGATGGGGATTTTATAGAACAGACGTGTAATAAAAAATATCCCGACTGGAAAAAGCTATTTTTCAAGGGGTGTCACTCCCCTACAATCCCCCTGTTTATAACGCCTCTGACTATGCTCTGACTATGAGTCCTATAATATTCCTTTCGTCGTTTTTTTCAATGCAGAAGGATGTTATTAACACTCCGCCGTGAATCAATGTTCGCTGCCCGTTGTTTACTGCGTCGTTAGTACCACAGTATCAGATAAGAAGCATAGACACCGAAAATGTTACTTCAAGGAGGTTTAGATAATAGCCAAAAAATTTTATTCCAGACGGTATGCTCAGTTTCAGAACATTCCCTCATTTGTTTCTCAAAATAACTACTCAGCAGTTATCACACTATTCTTCTTTTAGTAACATTAAACATTGAATGTTGGTAATATATTGCCTGGTGCCGTCCGGACAGCAACTACTAACCCACCGAAACAAAAAATCTCCAATGGACTACGCGGTCTACCCTCAATTCATTGCATGCTTAGCACCTTCCGTGCTCGCACGGATGTGGACAAATTCACCCTCCAGACCGACGAAACCTTTTGACGAAAGGTGTGGCATTTGGATGCAATTTGGGGTTTAGAGCGACATAAGATTAGAGAAATATTGCCAGATTGTTTTTTTTTATACTTGTACGGTAGAAACAACATTCATATGCATTATCAGAATCTCGCATGTAAATGGCTAGAGAACGATTTCAGACATTCGATCTTTTGGGTTGAATACTGGCGTGTCGCAATACTGTTTTTACATGACGCTTCAACTGCAGCAATGTCAAACCGAGTCGGGGCAGTCTGTATTGACAGTTAATACTTGGCAAGAAATCACTGATAAGCCGTAAAACTTGCTATGAAGGTGAAACATGAAAGGCAAAATATATCGGTTTCGTGAAAATGGGGTGTCCGGGCATTCCTGAGCATTTTGCTCTTGTGAACTTGCGAGAAGTCATGTTTTTCAAGGTGATGCAAGTAATTTTGTTTGTGCCTTGAGTAATAGATCCTCCTAACCATCATCAAAATACTTTCTAATTAACAGAGTCGGTAGACGTTTGCGGAGAAGAGAGCAAAGAGCCTCGGCAGCTATTATGAAGAGTACACATCACAAACGATATAATGTAGTATATTATATCTCACGTGACTTCCTTGCATTCTGATTGGCTGGAAGATGATACCCTATTTCGTGTAGTTTGCATCCACAGAACTGACCAGGCACTACACCCAGGCACTACACGTTTTCTATTTTTAGCACACTATTATATCAGTTTTCTTTTCATACTGGGCGAATAAAACTGATCAGGCTAAATTTAAAAATCGATTCACAGAGGCACAACATCCACAAAACGACCCGGAAAGAAATCTTTGTGGAAAACTGTATCGCTTTTCCATTGTTGAAGTCGCATTTTTCGAGGCGTTCATTTTATTCCTTGAGAAGATGATCCATATCTCGTTTCGAAGAGAATGATCCATTCCTGGGTCCAACTTTCATGAGAACGCGTCCGGATATGAAAAATCGTTTGTTTCGCTGCTCATATTATTTCGCTATTTAATTGTATGTTTTGGGCAGTAAACGAATAAATGATGGAATTCACTTGAATCTTCGGAGTTTGTATCCCGTCTGACCCATTCGGTAATGTATATGTGTGACAAATGTGTGGAAATTATCAAACTGCGTTGTCAAATTTCGAAAATTTTAGCTTTCATTCGCAAGTTGCGCGATTCTAGAATACACAGTTCCGTTTGGGGGAAATGTTTTGTTTACTCTTGCCGACCATTCAAAATCTGTCTTCTACTCACATCAATAATCCAAGTTAGCCGTGTTTTGGAAGAAGAAAATGTTTTTTAAAAACTACATGGTATTTTTTTCTATATAACGCTGGTTGGTAGGGCTGCTACCTTGGTAATAGATTAACAAATCAGACAGATGTTTTTCTTGATGGGTGTTCGATATAATATAAGGATTAGTGCCTGTCTTGTCGTTGACTACGCCCATATAGTGCCCAGTGAGGTGGTGTAGTTCCCTCCGCTTCGCGGCGGGAACTACACCACCTCACTGGGCACTATATGGGCGTAGTCAACTCCAAGCCATGCACTATTCCTTAAATAGTGTTGAGTCAAGGGTAGAACCTTTTGGACATAAATTCGACATATCCATCGCAGAAAAAGCGATGTGACCCGTCCAAAGTAAAAGCTGACATCTAGGCCGATGTGAAACTAACCAAATTATAACCTCTTTATTTATTAACCCAAAACAAAGAATTAGAAAAATTATCAGATCTGTAACAGTTTTCTTAGAGTATTATTCGTTCTCATTCTTTTCACAAATTCTGAAGTTTCCCCTTCTCCTACTCCCAGGTTAGCTATCCCAACGTCTCTGCCTACCTTTTCTCCCACTTTGACGAATCTCTGCTTACGGCCGAATTTTAGCTTGCGATGAATTTTCTGTACAACTCTCTTTCTTCTTCTCTTCGCACACCTAATTATTACTTATTGCCATTATTAATTCCCCATTATAAAACACTCTGCTCCAAACCACTCCGCCAAGCCTGGTAACACCAACTTTCCTGATTGCGTTCGATGAATAAATGTGAATATTTCTATGTAAACAAATTGGCTGCGTCTAGTAACACATCAAGGGGACAATTCTAGCTTGATTCATATCGGCCGAGATCGGCGTCATATCAGCCGGGTTTGAAGATATATTATCTGAGTTTGATAATGGGCAATTCTGTTGAAGAAAGCCCCATCTAAAAAGTAATAAGGTATATTTCTACTACTAATGTTAGCTTCCACTTTTACCGGCACACTGGCCTCAAATACGGCTAGTTACAGCTGTTCCTAACTATCGCAACCATTGTCTACCATCGTAACCACTACAGTCAACACAGTACAACTTATATCACTGAGCGCGTGAAAATATGATCTCAACATTGGGCTTGTCGCGTTTCCCCACTACAAGAAACGCGGGGCAATACTGTGGTTTTATTCCGCCGTGGGAAATACAGCTACCAATATTTCTTGGTTTTCTATTATATATGTACGATGTAAGGCATTGAGGTTTCGAGTTACGGGGACATTTTTAAACAGAATCATATGGATACGCCACATAATGCAGCAGTGATTGTTGTTGTCTTGTTTCCCTAACGAATAGTGGTTGTCGGGTGGAGAGTTTATGCCTCAATCAGACCCGTAACTATCTATAGAGAGGGTCCGACTCACATATCACCAACGTAGCAACCACCTGTGACAACCCCCAGGATTTATCCTTCGTTCACCAATCAAACGGCTGTTCGCGTCCCGGGAGGCATATGAGATAGACACACACCGATTGCACACGACTCGAGGAATCTTTTAAAGACATTCTATTCCAGACTTAAGAGGTCGTGCCGTGGTAGCCTCATTGCTCCACGCCGCGATCTACAATTGAGAATTTTTTTCGAAAATCTCTCTACCAATTAATGTATTCAACATCAAAAATTGTCGAATGCATATGACTTAAAATCGTATGCAAATTAATGTGTTTATAATTATCTGAATTTTCATTTTTCAGAATCCAATTTTGATGTTTAATTTACGCATTTACATATTTGCTTGAAATCGGATATAGTGAAATGCGCAGAGTGTGAAGCAAGAAATTTCTTAGTAAAAGATATTCAGTGCAATTTGTTTTGGTGAGAAAAAAACGTGACATCAGACAGAGTGGGTTTAGGAACACACATATATTAGAGATGAGAAATCAGGATGCAACGTTTGTGATAATATTCATATTTTTCATTAACAATGTGCTAACAGCGGTGTTTGGAATATAAGTAACGTGAACCACGGAGACACTGAATAATAATTTATTGTATAAAAGTGTGTCGAACACCCGTGCAATTTGATTAAAGGGCAACTGCGAGATGTGTCTGTATTAACTGTAATGATATGTAAGGGAATGTCTTTTTGTGAATGAGGCTTTTGTGAGCACTTTGTTGAGGGATCACCAGGGGTCTTGGCATCAGACACTGTCTCATATCACAAATAAATATTTTTAAATATTTTGTGACGAAATAAATTAAAAGTATGCATATTAATCAATACTTTATTTAGAACTACAATATATTTGTGGAATGCATGTTAAGTTGCTATATGAGTAAGGAAAATTTAGTTTACTTTGAAATCCCATATTCCGTAAACATAAACTGAATATCCACAAATCATGCATAAAAATGAAGGTGATGATGTATAGAACATGAAATATATTTGTAGTGAACCCAGAGTTGGCAGCACGCCCCAATGGTTCCTGGAAGTCTGCTATCGTATTCGTACCAGAACTGATAATAAAATAATATTTCTGTAGAACAACTCATGGCGAAATGTGCTTCAGAAATCCAAGAACAAAGCTAGGATATCAATATTCTTCAAAATGCAGCTACAGAGCTGCGTGGGGGTAAATTCAATTCAATTCAATTCAATCTTTATTTCACAGCATACAAATACAAATAAGAGAGAGTAAAGTTAAAAAAATTATTGAAAGATGTATAAATGTGTACTGTGGGGAATGACATAGCCTTGTGACTGTCATCCCCTAGACAATCAAAATAATAAATAAAATAGAATGGCAAATGGCAAGTGTTAAATTCAAGTTACATGTAGTCGATCCGACAACTCTAAAACTCTCGGCTTTGTTTTGGTTTTCCTTTGTTCACATTTCGGTCAAGTTTAACGGAGCCGAAAATGCATCGATACACAATGCAGTCTAAAATCCAGCTGACCGACATTCCAGCTGCACCATCAAGGCATGTCTTCGATACATGAAGACTATTCAATATGTTTAACATGCAAACGTGTGCACGGGGATTGCGAAAATGACCCGAGGTGTACACGTGATTTATCCCTACTGGTAAAATATTCCAACTGAATCACCAATGCATGTCTTCAATATGAGACTTATGAGGCAATATGAGACCTGATTTATCCCAACTGATAAAATATTCCAACTAAATCATCAATGCATGTCTTCGACGAAGACATGCATTGATGATGTAGTTGGAATATTTTATCACATAGAAATAAATCATGTATACACCTCGGGTCATTTTCGCGATGCCCGTGCATACCTTTGCATGTTAAACATATTAAATGGTCTTCATGTACTGAATTTGAACAGCCTTCTTATCGAATGGAACCAAACGAAATATTAGTTACTTTGTCTTGCATTTTGATCGAAAAGATAATATCGCCAGATTACGGTAGCAGCACCGACACCTGGTTGCCTGTATTTTTATGGCAATTTTAATTGACAGTAATATTTTTACGCTGCACAAAGGTATGTCGAGTTGTAGATTTTGCTCCTTCCGCAGTGTTGGAGTGTCTGTGAAATGCACAAGAAGCACTAATAAACTCTGAACTGGTGGACCACTGGTTGGCAGCCGCTGTTCCAGGACCTGAAAAGTTTCTTTTGTGTTGTTACTTTTTTATCTTTTTTTCCTTAAAAGTCAAAAGGAGGATATGAAGAATACCTTGGTGTTTAAAAGAGAGCAGCGAGAATAAATGGAGAATTGAGAACACAATGGGAATCTAATGCTATGTGTCACGTCAATAATTATTATAGTATATTAAATAATATTATATAATATAATATTATATTATTATATTAGCTATATTATACATTTTGTTATTTTATATATACCTTACGGAGGATCGCACTCCATGTCTCATAAAAACAGATGCAATCATATCATTTTGTTCACAGAACCTGCATGATATGAATAACAATTTGTGTTGTCTCTCGTGGTTTATTTATTGATTTGGCTTGATGTAGAATGGCCTGCCAATTTTGGCGGACACACCATTCGTCAGGCAGGCAAACAGACGGACGGACGGCCAGACGGAAGGATGGCGGACGATGGACGTACAGACAGACAGGTGGGAGTAAAGGAAAACAGAATAATGTAAATGGTTACAGTACACTAAATGATTTGCACTGGCGACGCCGCTTACCCCTTTATTCATTTAGTATATCATCTCATTAAAAAAAAATGCACTGGAGAAATATATACATTGCCGTGTAATTTCTGTATTTAAATTTGAGGTTTCCTCTACTACCGTCCCGATTTGCACAGAAATGACAAGACATATTTTTACTTATCTCCTAGTCTATTTTTTCAACTCTCACATTTGGGAGACCAAAGCCAGTGCAAATATTTTAAGTCTTTTCCAAAACAAACAGTTCAACATTTTTATTGAGGGGAGCAAACTCAACATATATTGGCCCAATCAGTAAGGTTTTATGCTCTATTAAAATCCGTTAGGGACGTTTTTGCCTCTATTTTGTGTATTGTAACCTAAAGTTATGGCAAAATTACTGAAAATGCATTTTTATTGCATTAAATATTTTGTTTTATATGTTATTGTCTGTAGTTTGACATATAGTCAATAAATTTAACCTTCCGTGTCTCCACAAACACAGTGGATAGAAACATACATTTTAAAAACAAAAATTATAATCTTACCCTCTCAGAGCATTGGTTTACAACAGATTTTAGTTGAAATACCCCAGTGCCGTATAATATTATTAGTTACACAGTTTGTTGGTGGCCTAATATGGTATGTATGGTGTCAGTTAATTCCATATTGGACTCGAGATTTGCTCGAGTCCAATATGGAATTAACTGACACCATATATACCATATTAGGCCACCAACAAACTGTGTAACGAATATATCTTACCGACTGCTGCATCGATGCACAGAACTAATAACAACAGTGATCAAAATTAAATGAGAGAATTCTCACAATGTGTTCAAGTGTCTTTGCCTTGTTACAATTTATGGGAGAGGCACTCTCCCATACATTGTATCAATGCAAATTCATACAAACCAAACAGTTTCATTTCGAAGGTAACATGACACACATCCACAGAATATGAAGCTTTTTAAGTTGCCTAACCTGCACTTCAGACCAACTATGGGCTTCCAACACTCAATCTTTCAACTTGAAGCGTTTTTCGTCTGCCGCCAATTTGAATAATCAATGAACAAAGGGGAGATTACCCACAGCTGTCAGCGTATATTGATGTTGACAGGCAGGATATGGTTTTATATGCAGTCTGCATGTGACGTCTTTGAACCAGTGAAATTCCCAGATACTTGTAGGAGGTAAAATATATATGATGATGATGGCTTTGTGAAATCGATCATTCCAAAGCAAAATTATTTGCAAAGTTGTTAACCCTGTGTAACTCTCCCACATTTTTGGCTGAAATGCAAGCTTTTTCAAAGAAAAGAACCCTGTCCGTTCATGATATTTGAGCAGCGTGAATTGTAAAAAGACGAGGACTATTCATTTTTAGCAAATTTGAGCAAATAGACTTGTTGCCAGTTGCAACAAGAATACCACCTGGGGTAGAGGAATTATCCCACCATTGACAGACCAAAAATAGTGAAAAAATAGACCATCTTCTTTATAGGTGCCTGAATTTTTATTTTGTCTTCAACAGGTCAAAGATCACATTTGGTATGAAATTAAGAGGTGCTGAGAACCCTCGCAGTGGTGATAAATTAAACATTTGTAGACCAGTCATTGTAAGGTAGAGATAAGAGTTGAAGAAATGGGCTTTTGTTTCTACATCACCATGACTGGTCTCTATATTTCTTCATGTTCCAAAAATTATGAACAGGTTTTCTGAGATCAGTGCAAGCATTGAAGACTTTGGCTTTAGTCATTAAATGGAAGGAAACAAAAACTTTTTGAAATTTTTGTATATGAATACAGCGTAAGTCAAACAAAGAGAGCAGATTCTGTTTCGAAAACTGTTGCCAAAAGTTTGTTCTGTCAAATGTTCAGCAATGGGGAAGTTCAAGAAAACGAATACACTTGGATTTTCAGGAAACAAACAACCAGTACGTCTGCGTATTAGGAAGGGTGTGTACAGCCGGGAAATCACTAAAACTATCGTGGCCAGGTGGAAATGTTAGTTTTGTGATGATACAGAAGATAAAATTGGATATAAAAATAACAGCAGGTAAAGTAAATTTACGTATTGAAACTCTGGGTAAATGTTCATTATTGTTGGAGTTTTGGTTAGGTGTGGTGGCGCCGAAGAAAAGAGTCGGGGTGGTCAATTATTTTCATTGAAGAAACAGTACTATGAATTCACCAGATACAAGGTAATACATTAGCATGTAAAATTTATTTCCCTCCTTAACCCTTTACCTAACATGAAAAGCAGACGACACTTGCAAAAAAAATTCTTGAACAACTAATTTTTTTCATTTTTTGTCTCAAAAACATAGGTTATGACCCCTCATTGGAACGAGCTCGACGAGCTCGTTCCAATGAGGGGTCATAACCTATGTTTTTGAGACAAAAAATGAAAAAATAATGAAAATTAACTGACGATTTTTGAGAATAGCGCTGGCCGGTTTTGGCCGTTACGTTGGGTAAAGGGTTAACATTAACCATTACTTGTTGAATTCCCCCCCATCAAATCCCCAACTCCGCCCCATTTGTTTTCCAGCAGCCAAAACAATTAGGCTGTTAGATCTCACTTGAGCCAGCCTAATGGGTTGGTTACAGAAGGATTCAATAGCCTATTCAAGACATAATTTTCCATATGCAGCTTAAAGAGATTCCTTAGGCACTTAACAGTTGATTTTTGAAAACATAGGAGAACTAGTGAGCTATTTGCTAATTAAAAATGTTTGAAAAGTGGTGGGTTCTTTCTTTTTGAAAACATGTCTTTAGTACATTTTTCCCACGAGATATCGACATGACGGGCTGTGAAGGGTGAACAGCTTCGTTTTCAGGCAGTTGTAATTTATAAAATGCTGGAAAGAGCACTATCTTGCAAACAAAAATCAGAATCAATAGCTATCATTTCACTTTCATTACACACGTGTGTCTGTTGAATAGTAACTACTCAATGCATTAATTCTTGATCACCACAGCTCTTTCCATTCACTACCAACATACCCATACTCAAGACCCATGCTATGTGAATAAAGAAGAAGTTAGTAATGTCAGAAAAGAGGTAGTAAGTATAGGAAAAGATAAATATAAATCCTTCCTTCTGAGCAGTCAGTTGGGTGGGGGTGTAGCAAGGAGTTTACTAAGAACAATGAATTGGCATGTACAATAGACTGTGTTAATATCTCTCCCTTCCACGAATCCAAATTACCGTGCGAGGATAAATGCGGTATGGAAACGGGAGGCACAGTCTTACAGAAAAGTGCATGTGGAGTGAAACGCTGAAATGTGGAATGCGGTATTTGAAGCCCACTTGGCATCTTCCCCAAACTGCCGTGGCTTCCTACACTGGGATATGCCAGCAGAGCAAATTCGGTATCTTGGCTGCTGAGAAATTATGACCTGTACAGGCTGTAACTACAAATCAAAAATGTTCTCTCTTCATGATGAAGTAGGAACAGGAAAAAGAGGGATATCAGCAGCAAAACCCAATATCGGCTTAGCTGTGGGTCTCAGTAAAGCACCAATAGCTGCAACATCACTGAGACGATTTTGTTTAACTGTTAGAGTGCTGGAAGCCCTATTTTGGGCTTTATTAAAAGTGACAGGCAATAACTGTCTGTAGCTACATTCTGCCTGAGGAAGCCTTTATTGTCCCTGATATGGATCAGATTTTTTATACAATACCTTGCTCTCTGACATTTAATTGGATAGTGCCTATAAGGCACTATCCAATTAAATGTAATAGAGCAGTATATGATGAGCTTGATTTGTTGTCAGAAAAAACTCAGCACTTTACCAGTTAAGTGCTAATATACCAGCACCCTCAACTTCTGGTGTGCAGACAAGTTCAAATAAGGTTCTATTCAAAGTCGTAGAATTGAACAAAAACGATATGAAAATGCGACGATCAGAGTTGAATGAAAAACAGAAAATTGCAGGAAGCAAAAATCCAAATATTTTAAATTTACTGGAGATGGCCTTTATGACTACAATCTCTACTCTGGGGTAGGAAAAACTCCGTTGCAGCCTGCAACGCAGATTATATATACAGTAGCTGAAAATGTGACATCAAAATATGATGTGATTGGCTTAGTGGTACATAATAAACTCTGCAATAAAGGCAAACATCTAAAGTCGGGTCATCAGTGTAACTCTGAGACGTATGTTGCAACCATTCCATTTTAGAAAAACATTGGAGATGAGCGAACATGGACAAAAGAAGCACTGTTAGACTTGAAGGGTGAAAGTAATATAGAAATAGAGCATATAACTACTGACCCTGACAGTACAGCTTTTTTAGTCGCGGAAGATTTGTTTGATGAAAAAGTTACTCAGACTAGCCCAATTCACCAGCTTGACACTGCACATGTTTCTCGCAACCATAGGAAGTTTTTAAAGAACCATAAAAAAATATCGCATCTGATTGAAGGTCGTACGGCAGCGATAAAAAAATAATTATCTAGCATTACATATAGCCGAGAGATGCAAATGTGAAATAAAAAGGGCATCAGACCTGTACTGAGGTGATATTCCCACAATAAAAAACAAAATATCATATGTAGTGGATGCAATAGTAAACTGCTATCAGAAATGTCATTCCCTTTGTAAAAACATTCGTTTGTATATAAAGGAAGAGAAAAAACAACTGGTTATATAAAACAGCCTATTTGGGGAAAAAAGAATTTTCTTTGAAAAATGTAGAAGGCATATCTGAAATTCTGTAAACCTGTGTAAATTATAGGCTTGGCCCTGCAATGCACGAAAAAAAAAACAAGTTAAATTTCAACAAACAAAAAGTAGAAGCATTTAATAAAGCACTTCCCAAAAATGTTACTTTTTCAAGGAATATTTCTGGAAGAGCACATTCTATACGTCACTCTGTTAATCAAGGGACAGGTAACTCTATCAGAAATCTGTGTAATCAGCTAGGAAGTACAATCCATCCAAACAGAAAAATTGACAAAGCATTGGAACAGCTTCAAAGCAAGGAAAAACTGCTCAAATATGAGGAAGAACTAAAATATAAACAAGATAAGATTTCTTAAAGTGGATGATCATGCCTACACTAGAGAATCAAAAGCGAAAGGGTTAAAGTTCGAAGATGATAAATTCTCACCTGCAACAGAACCATCAATGTATTATGCAAGGAGGTACATGTGCTTTGGTGCAGCTTCCTTGCATGAAACAGCGAATCCTCTCCTGATTAGTCTCAAGTGTTTCAAACACCAAATGGAGTGCGTTAATGCACTTTTTCACTGCACAGATATGACTACATTCAAGACCCTGTGCACTAGCGTAGGCTGGTAGTTCTTTCCTGGTCAAACGGTGGTGCACTAAATAGTACATACGATGTATTTTCTCCCTACACCTTCTACCATCTGGCCATGTTTGCATATATTTCTTTTGGCAGAACTCATAATCAGGAATGGTCATCGAAATTGTAACTTCTTGTAAAAATAGAAAAAAACACGGCTACAATATACTATGTGATTTGCATCGGCGACGGTGGTAACCTTTTTCTCTCTCCTCGGCTCATAAAGCTCATTTGGGGCGAAACACTCCGCTATCCATTTAGGATCTATCTCATTAAAAAAAATGCAAAGGGAAAAATTTTTTTGTTGCCGTGTGATTTCTGTATTTAAATTTGGTGTTTCCTCTATTACCATCCAGATTCGCACTGAACTGACAAGACATAATTTAACTTGTCCCCCAGTCTATTTTTCAGCTCTCATATTTTAGAGACCAAAGCCAGTGCAAATATTTTAAGTCTTTTCTAAAACAGACACTTTAACATTTTTATTGAGGATTCCAAGCTCAACAGCTATTGGCCTAATCAGCAAATCACTAACATTTTAAGATCTATTACATGTTAAGGTAAAATCCGTTACGGGGCGTTTTTGCCTCCATATAGTGTATTGTGACCAAATATTGTTCTGTCGATAAAAAATTACTAAACAAAACCTTAATAAATCCTTTCAAAGTTTTCAAGCTTAAGTTTGAGTTTTTATGTTGACGAATGTGTGCATGATAGTTGTCTCCGTGCTGGAGACCCGCAAAAGTTGTTTTTGTTTTTCAGAAATGTTTCAGAATGTATAAAAAAGCATGGGTTGATCATTTCAAACTGCAATAAAACCATGAAATAGAGCCCTACGAAGCCTCGAAATTCGATTCCAGTCAAATCGCCCTCATTATTCGAGTCGGTTCGATATGTGTCGTGCTGATTCGGAGATTTTCGATGCTATCTTCTTAAAATCCTCACAAGTTTGTCCTCCATTTTGAACGTTTCTTCTTTCATCAGGTTATGATAGAAGAGTTGAAGGAGTTTCCGCTTCCGAAAGCACTTTGAGTCCGTTTCCACAACATTATGTTTTTTTATTGACTTGACCACCCTGACGAGTTTGTTGTTGATCGCATTTGTCGAGAAATATTTTCAGGTAGTTAGAATCTGCAATATCTATAACTCGAAGATAGGTGAGATTCCAGTTCCGGGATTCTTTTCGTTCCGAAGTTTGAGATTCGCAGGACTCTACCATGAACCGCGATTTTATACTTACAATATTGCGATTTTCATTTTAGGCATTGCCGCTGAACACTAAACCTTCCACGATACTTGTGTTGTGTAATTAACCATTTACCTAGTACGTCTAGATGGCGACACTTGCAAAAAAAAACATTTGAAGAACCCAAACATTTCGCTTTTTACCCTACAAAACATACCTTATGATCCTTAATTCCAATGAGATCCATAAGCTCTGTTTCTGGAGGAAAAATAAAAAATACAATTTGAATGCCGATTTTTGTGTCTAGCGCTCGAAGTATACGGCCGTTAGGTCGGGTAAGGTTAAGAATTTAGTTTCAGTTTCAGTAGAAAACAGTGCCGCAGTGTGCACTCTACCAATTCAACCTGGTCTCGAGCCCCCAATCACCAGCCCTTAGCCCACTCCACCACACACACATACCCTTTGTGCTTGTGCCCAATTAGAACGAGTGAAGTATTGCTCTGTTACATTTGATTAGATAGTGCCAAGAGTCATTGTCCAATCAAATGTAACTGAGCAAGGTGTCAACAACAAAATTTGATTCTTGTCAGGGCCAATATAAAACCACAATCAGTAGAGAGTATATGTTATAGTCACAGCCTATGGTATTTAGTAAAGACCAAATATGGACTTCCTGCACTCTACGAGTTAATAATACCTGGCCGTTCTCTATGCCCCCCCCCCCCCCCCTTCACCCACCCGTCAGACTGTCCATCCTAAAACACAATACCCCCAGTCATTATTAAGGCGTTTTGGGCCTATCCCTGCTGTACGATAAATCTCATGAAAACACTTGCGATTAAGCGCACACCGCATTTCATTCAGTGGAGAGAAACAAACAGTTCACGAGTAACTCGAGTCATTTTGCCATCATCAGCTGCCTCTGCCGCTTCTTATAAATTACAGATTCCGCAAACCACCATCACAAAAACAGTCTTACAGACAGAACCTCTTAACACCCACTCGTGTGTGATGAGTTTTCCATTCAACGGCTCCATTAATCTTTACAAACTTATGAAAATAGTCATAAATTTCTGTGATACTCGAAAGTCGGAAACATTTCTTTTGAATATGAATTCCACATGTATTGTTTGAACGTACCGTGAAGGCCAACGAGTTTATCAAAGAAAGAAGTTATGATGATGAAGCCGCACCAGAAGGAAGAGGCAATCTACTTGGGGAAGGCTCTCTATACCTTCCGATCAGAAGCCACGTACCACATAGGAAATGCCGAGGTATCTGTGAGGTTTGGTTGAAACTTAGATGGATCCAGGGATGGTGGAAATGGTATCCAGATGAGATGCGGAGTGGGCGGTTGCTATCGATTAGGTCCGTAACTGGTAGAGTGCTGGAAGTCCATATATATTTGGGCTTTTTCTGAAGCACGGGTACCGTAACTTATTTATATTGATTAGTGTTTAACGACACATTAACAGCCAAGGTCATATCGTGTCGGTGACAGTTTTACGGGTGGGGGAAGCCGGAGTACCCGGAGAGAACCAGCGAACAACGACGAGCAGCTGCCAGCTCCCCAACATCGTAACTCCACACTGCAGCACAGGCAGGGTTAGATTGGTTGAAGACATGCGCACCATCGGTGTGCAGTACGCCTTAGTACACGGCGCCATCGTGCCCCATGTGGACAATCGAGGTTAAGTGCTTTGCCCAAGGACACAACGCCATCCAAGGGCTATCTGGGCTCGACGTTGCTTAACTTTGGTGATCTGACGAGAACCGGTTACCGCAACACCACCGCGATCCCGGTACCGTAACTTAAAGCGTACATATTCAGTGGAAGGGCTTCATATTACATTTAAAGGGAAATTATTTGGTATGTGAGAATTTGCCGTGTTATATTTTATGGGAGAGTGCAGAAGGCACACTCCCACAAAATGTAACAAGGAAAAGACATGTGAAGAAAATAAGGAGACTAAAAATAATTTAGCACTCTATTAGTTAAAAAGGAGCGAGACGCATATCCTCGGGGGAGCTGTACTCATTTGATGATATTGAAGATTTATTTCTGTTTTAGTTTGCACAAGTATTCAATGAAACCCGGCATCTTATTGGTCAGTAGACTGGACGGACACTGAAGAGACTCACAGTGTATATCTATTTCAGTCAACAAAGACATTTTAATGAAAATACGTTTGTTAACTGAGGGAGGTAGTCTTCCCAGTGTCCGGTAATTCCGGCCAGTTTTTTGGCCAAAAGCGGCCGAGAGCCCTCCCAGCCAGTCCATAGCATTGGCAGTGAAACTGACCGCTTCCAAATTACACCAAAATGTCTGTCTTCCCTACTATCTATCCCATACCCCCTTTTAGAAGGTGTCTGTACATCACTCTATTACACCTATTATCGCCAAATGATGTGATATACTACATTATCTAAAACTAATCCCAAAATGATGTTTTTGTGGATGTATATTTTAAGTTTTATGATAAGTTTAAACAATATTTTATTTCCGAAACTATGAAACATTACAATGACAAACTATATTGTGGGCTAATATAAATACGTGTAGAACAGCAATAAAAAATTGGAAAGCGGATCCAGTAACAAACCTAAGCTAATATGAGCTGTCAGTAGTTTTATGATTGTTCAACCATTTCCCCAATACGATTAGAGGGCGCCACTTGCAACAAAATATCTTTACTAACTAAACATTTTCCATTTTGGCCTAAAACAGAGCTTATGAATCGTAACAGGAACGAGCGAAGTCGTGAATGATAATAAGTTGTTATCTGGGGCAAAACTTGAAAAGAATAATAGCATTTGAATGGAGATTTCTGTGAATAGCGCTGGCCAGATTAATATTCGTTACGTTGGGTTTGTTTGTTTCTTTCTTTAATGGGGTTCAACTTGGGGTCTTATTCTGTGGGCGTTTCGTTAGGTAGAGTGTTCATTTGATTTCCAGTTGTACACCTGCTCAAAAACCTGTAATAGTTAATGTTATAGTTTGTACTGGCGCCGCCTGTGTGGTGGGCATCTACATGTGAACTTACTGACTCAAGCTCTCATGCCACCAGTCTAATTCTGTACGAAATTCGACGCTATTATGGCTTGGAACTAGTCTAGCCCCCAACCAACTAAAATATTCCAAAGGGAACATAAACGTACACCTTCTGTAAATCAACGGAAGAATTATTGATCAATCGAGAGATGATGTTGGCGATGTTTTTACCATGACGAATGAACGCTCACCACAGCCATAGTTTTATCATTTCGTCATGTAGTTCCAGTAATTGTGTAAATATTTTTATGGTGTCGCTCTAAATACTGCTTGACTGATTTTGTCTATAACTGGAGCAGCAAAAAATAAATATACAGTTTTGTGAGTAATGGACATCATGTTACAGCAATAGTTGTTTGTGCGCTACATTTCCCAGAAAGTGGGCACACAAATAACCCACAATTAGACTACTGGCCCGAGAGCTTGTTACTGGCAAGACCAGAACAAGCAAAATTTATTCCGCCCATGGATCACCCCTTGATGAAACGTGAAGTTTCCATTGGTTTTTATCAGAAACGGGAAGATGTTTACCCACCCGGTGGTTGAGAACCAATGTGGGCCGTGCGTACTTTAAATAAATATAAGAAGTTTTGTGAATAAAATCGTGTGTTGGCGTTCTACATTTAGCAATTGCGTCAAAAAACATCTCTGCTCCACCCCAAGCAAACAGTCTTCCATTGCAAAGATACTGAGAATTGAATTGCATTCCATAATACGTGTCTGGAAAGTTTGTGCTAACTTGAACATCTGTTTTAATTAAGAAGTCTTTACTTTTTGGTTCGTTCTTCTAAACGCGGCATAACACGGAACAATAATTTCATATGTTAATGCATTCTTGCATGAAAACTGTTATTACGATTTGCTTCTGATATTAGCGGTGCTGTTTTTTAATTATGTTTTATCACACTAACTGATTGTAAACCCTTTAAACTCGGAATGTATGAGTTGTGAGGCCAATGGTGGTAGAGGTTGAGTTTGGCTGTTCATCGAAGAAAATGTATCGTTTTAATTATGTAAAATTCTAACAGTCTTCATACCTCATGTTTAAGTTCTTGAATCTTTGTTCGTAGAAATATACGATAGTACGAAATCTCTCTACATTGTTGGAATTATCTACCACCCTAACGCTGCTTCTAGAGCAGATATGTTTATGTTTATCGGGGCTTAACGACCCTTTTGACAGCCATGGTCACCTCGTGTCGGACAGTTTTACGGGTGAAAGAAGCCGGACTACCAGGAGAGAACCACCGAGCAGCGGAAAGCAACTATCAGACTCCCCGACGTAATAACTCCACACAAGCAGGTTAGTATTGGTTGAAGACAAGTGCATCATCGATTTGGAGTACGCCTTAGTACACAGCGTGACCGTGCCCACATGTGGTCAATAGGATTAAGTGCCCTGCTGAAGGACCCAACGCAGTTGCACCCGATGAGGATAGAACCGCGGACCTTTCTGTTTAAGTCCAATGCCGGAACTACTCCCAAGAGCAGATATAAACTCGTTCATGAATGAAATGACTACAAGTTTGCACAAACTAAGTATAAATAACATGAAGGTATTTTAGAGGGCTCCTTCGACCTCTTTTAAAATCTGAAGTTCATGGAAGGACAAGAATATTCGTCAACAGAACGTTGAAGGAAGGATGTATGTCTGTAATTACAAAACCAATACGGTAACGGTGTACACTCTAAAATCTTTTGGGTAAAAAATCAATCTTAATCAACTGAATTGAGTGAATATGAACCCACTTGGGTTCATATTCACTCAACCCAGTTGATTTGGGTTGATTTTTAACCTAACTCGTTTTAGTGTATACTCGGGCGCCATAGTTGATAGTATTTAAGCCGGGATTATTACTACAGATATCTCCGATCATTTTTGGAACGTTACTAAAATCAACCACACTGAGAAAACGGGTGTAAAACGAACGATTTGGCACTCGAAGTATAAACTGCTTTAAAACACAACAAGCCAATGCAGATTTTTAATCTTCATGCCCAAACATAACATATAAAAAATTAATGAAGATTTTTTTCAAATGCGTTTGACGATGCTTTTCCATTGAGAAAGCATAGTATTCCTGTAAAATACATCAAACGTCTACCCTGGATGACAAAAGGCCTCATCCAGTCATCACTCAACAAGAACAAACTAGATCCCAAAAGCCCGAAACATTCATCTACTGACAACATTGACCGGTATAAATCATACTGTGTTTTGTGTAATAAAATAAAGCTAGTTGCCAAAGCCTTGTATTCAGTGTTCACACTGACCCGAAACTGTCTGGTGCCAAATTTTTAAACATTTTAAAGCCAAACAAGGTGCCTTGGTGTCATTGAGGGTGTTTCCTCGCTGTCTTTTACAAATGAATTGATCGAGTTTTGAAAAATCAACTGACAATTATTTCAAGAGTGAACGATTGGTCACGGAAAAAAATCCGATAGAACTCGGAAGTTCTGACGAGCTCCTCGGTAGGCGAAAAGGGTAGTCAAGTTATATCTATGTCACCGGTTCAGTTAATGGTCAGGCTGAATAATGTCGGTACGCGTAAACCTATTGTTGTACTTGCATAATACAGTAAAACCTGTCTTGAGAGACCACTGCCGTGAGAGACCACCTGTCTTGAGAGACCGCTGTGACCTTGTACCATTTGGTTGTTTTGCTATGTAGCGGACCTGTCATGGGAGACCACCTGTTTTGAGAGACCAATTTTGCGTGGCAAAATGGGTAGTCTCTCAAGACGGGTTCTTCTTCTTTTGTAACTGATTAATCGACTAATATTACTGTTAATTCACCGGGCTTAGCGGATGGTGAGTCTTTACAAAAGGCAGCATTTAATTAGATCAATACTTCATACCGTCGCGAGTGAGTCGCGACGGTATGAGGTATTTATCTAATTAAATGCTGCCTTTCGAAGAGTTGATAACTCACAATGTTTTATTTTTGTGCCAAAATGTTATCCAATGAAGATTTTTTGGTGCCAAATCAAATTTTTTAGTGAACTTTGCTAAATAGCACGCGATAACGTGAGCACTCCTTCAGTCTGTTTGTATTATAATAATATTCGGACCTACAATAGAAACAATATGAAAACCACTCGGGAAATACTCCGTAAAGTTGATAATAAATCAGACAATACTTATGTTCGTCCACAGGAATACATTGTAAATGGAAAGCAGGAATCAACCCCACCTTGTATTGCCAATCCCTTCAACAGCTACTTCTCTAACTTTGGCCAAAGATAAAGGACAATAGTAGTTCCTCGCCAGACAATTCTCTCACTATTTAAAGGGATGGTAGTGATCCAGATAGCATTTTTGTTGCTCCAGCATCGAAGGAAGAAGTAATGTCTGTAACAAAATTATTAAGAGAAAACAAACCAAAGATTATAATGACATCTCTTAAAAGCTAATCCAAGAAGCAAAATTGCCGACCAGCTAACTCGCGAATTTTTTTTTCTTTTCGGAGGGAATTTGGCCAAACGAGATGAAAATAGCAAAAGTAATACCTGTGTATAAATCTGGTAAGCCACAAAACTTTAACTTTGACAATTACAGACCAATAAGCATTCGGCTCGTATTCTCTACAATACTTGAAAATCTTATGTTTTGTAAACTTTATGGGTTTCTTTCAAGGAGATATTCTATTCCCGGACCAGTATGATTTCCGTAAAAGTTATTCTAGTTTTTACCTTATGTTAACTCTGCTTAAATATATGCGTGCAAATTATGATAAAGCGACAGAAGATGGTACACTGTCACTGTTTATTGACTTCCCAAAAGCATTTGATACCGTTAATCATGAGATATTTTTACAAAAGTTAGACTTCTACAGTATCAGAGGCACTGCGAATTAGTAGTACCGCAGTTGCATTGCTCAACGGGATAAATTTGAAAAACCATAGTGGCATAGCATCTGAACTACAAAACGCGACCAGCGGGGTTCCGCGGGGATTTGTGCTAGGCCCTTTATTATTCTTGATTCTCATTAATGATATCAGGAAGTCAAACATACTAAACGTGCTTTCGTTTGCGGTTGACACGAGTACATATGCGTCACATAATAATATTGAATATTACCACAACTACGTAAACAGTGAAATTGTGAAGTTATTTGTGTAAGGAAAATATAATTCTAAAAACGCCATAAAACAAAGTGTATTTGTTTTAACCCCTCATATATCATATGATTCTGGAAACACAAGGCAGTTTGTCTAACAGACCCTCATATGAGCGCGAATGCAAACAAGTTAACATTTTGAAATGCCGTGACGTATTTTAAAAGACTAGTAAAAGCCGTAACCAGAACGGACATATTTTTCATGATATTTTGTTGTTAATGTTTTTATGAGGATCGGCATTTTTTCGTTTCCGAGAACATGATTTGTTACATTATGAAAATATTTTGTATCATGATGCAATGATTGCCGATTTGAGTTTTTGTTATGCTGGGTGCCACCCAGGGAAGGCGTCACATTTTGTTGAGAGATTTTGGCAGATTATTTTTAAATCTATTCGAGGTAGCCTATGTAGACGTTCAAATTTATGCCCGTTTGGAAATCGGGAGTACGAGACGCCCGCCCTCCCAGGCCTACTGGTTAATGCCAAAACCGCCAAGATCCATGTGAGGAGTACCATATTGGGAAAATATTTATAAAATTATGTGGCCAGTGTTTGAAATGTGGTTTCACTCGGTTAGTTGGAAGGTTTTTTACCTCCATTTCTTTCCTCTATTGCCCGTATATTTTTTCGTTGAAGCAAATGGAAAACCACGCATAAATTGAAAGTGTGTCCACTTTTGATCTGTGACATTACAAGTTACATATAGTTTCAAAAACCAAGATGATTCAACGACAACAATGTGCGACCAGAACTCGGCGTGATTTAGTACACTCTAACGCGATTACTGTGGTAATATAAATGGATGATTTTGAGCCCCTTTTTACTCTTCCAAACTCATCATATCAGATTCGCAGAACGGTTGTTACGTAAATTTTAATCTTTTACCTAACGAATCGGCCGCACCCCCTCGCGTATTTTACAAATTAAGCAGTTGAAAAAATATATATTTTTTAAAAAAGTCAACAAAACCAAATCATATGATCCGTCCTAGGAACGAGCTCGACGAGGTCGTTACCCAAGGAAGGGCCACATGATATAATTTCGTTGAAATAGTTTGAAATTTTTTTTTTTAAATAATTAAAATAAAATGTTTGATATCCCGTGCGTTGTGTGAAGGGTTAATTTGCACTGTGTGCTTAATGATCCTTCCTCAATTTATCGATCGTGAGTCAACAAGATAATCAAAACATCGTAATATCGTGTCGAGTCGTCGAGAACGAGTTCGTGTCACATCGTGGAACAAAGAGAAAACACGTTGGATGTAATATATACCAACGCACCGTTGAAGTCTTCCACATCTTAAGTTGCCTCTCACAAATAACTCCTCATCTTCATCCTTTTTCATGAGATAACAGGAATACAGACAACCAGGATATGTTACCTCCTTACAATATGGATGTTATCTACTCTATTTTAAGAATACCAAGATGTCATTGAGCAGGATTGTACCATATCCTCTCCTAAATTCTATAACATGTATATTAAAATGATTCGATTGATTAATGAACCAGGAAGTAAATGTTATCAAACTTTTTTAGTATCTCTGTAACCGGAATAGATTACCGTGCAGGGAAATGTGTGTATGCAAATTAGAGATGCATATTAGAGATGCATATTAATGATCTCTAATTTGCATACAAACGTTTTCCTTGCAGGGAAATGTTTGTATGCAAAGTAGACATCATTAATATGCAAAAACTATGTAAAAACAACTATTTTACTGTCATAATTCAGTATTTTGTATTCTTATTGATATTATTTAGAATGCTATGAAGGTACCGAAAGGAAACGTTTGTTTTTTTTAAATCCAAATCACGCTAGTAAGCTTAGGACATGAATAGTCTACCAAGTACTTGACAAGTCCTTTTGAGTGAAGGAAATGTTCGAGGAAGTACCACGATGCCCAGTTGCTGTAACATAATATGTCATGGTAACATGCGTAAGTGGCCGTGTTGAGCGATTAAGTGAAACGATTATATGGTGAAACGTGGTGTTCGTGCGCGATACGTGTTATGTTTTGCCTTCATTTTGGATCATTGGGCCGCCATCTCGGTTTCTAAGTGATTGATATTGGAACGTATGTGTCGATATGATTGTAGGTGTTTTCTGATGGAATGTTTATTTGAGGTGGAATACTCGTGTGTGAGTAATGGATGTTAAAATAGTCCGAATGAGAGTTGAAAGACTACATTTATTTTTTCTGCCAGAAATTCCATGAAATAGGGGTCATTCATTATACATGAGGGTGACATGCAGTGCTATGGATCTCCTGGTCCCGTGGTTATGGGTGTGTTCGAATCAACGATGGAACTACCGTAGTGCTGTGCTGACGGTATATCCCTATTCTATTTGTTTATTTCGAGCCTATGGGAAGCCCGTCAGTGCTATTCAATTCCAATCATCAAAATGCTTAAACTATATCATTCTGTGAAGAGGTAGCATGGTGAAGTGGAATGTATTATATTTTTCCGAAGTGTTTCTTTAGCACGGGAGAACCATCAACCTTGTATATATGTTTCGAATTCTGTTATTAATAGAAGATTTTTCGTGTCTTCTATCTGCTCCCAACATTATTGAGTTCACTTTTGCTCTTCATTTGACTCCAGATCCTTTATTATTACCTGCCTTTGCCACCAACTTGCCGCAGACCTCCTCGTTTTCCAAATCGTGTCAACTTTGACCCCGTACTCTCATCATTCTGTGCAATATGGTTTCATTCGTCCATTATTTTGTGCACGCTAGCTCTCTCACTCTTCCACTCTCTAACAATAAGACCACTCATTCTGATAGAATAACCAATTAGATGACATCTTTCAATTAAGGCTTCTGGTTCTCGCTGTCGACCAAACAATCCATTCTGGCGCTACCACTGGCCAACCTGAATACTAATACTAGCACTACCTATGGTCCTATGGTAGCAGAGAAAGAAGACAGTAGCAATAGTAGTGACGAAGCCCACAAGACTAACAGATTGGAGCGTGTTACAGTGGTCTAGATAACAGACGCTAGTATTAATGAAGGCTAATTATGAGACAGATAGCGATAGTCCGTGGCATTGATCTACAGTGCGGCCGCCGTGGACTGGTCATATTCCACAGGTGGGTAATATTTCCACGGACGCAATAATATTAGATTCCAAACACTAATGATAGGACGAATCACCCAACATTTAATTAATGATGCGCCGGGTAAAACCCGGTGTTTCACTAAATAATTTTTGCTTATGATGATTATTAATACGAACGGTCCATGGCAGCTGTAGTGTTGTGTAAAAAAGTCAGTTGTAGTACTATTAGGAGACATTAATAGATATATTTAGTAGTAAAATGTAGCTGGAGCCAGTTGCATTTGCAAAGCTGCAGAAACAAGAATCAGTAGTGATTGAAGCCTGTATTGCTGTTCGAAGACATTAGTACTTTATGCCAGAAGCAGTAGTGTTGTATCCTTGACGGTGGCCACTGATCTCTTTTCAACTGAATTACTAGAACGTCAGTGAAAACACCTCGCAACCCCATCGGCCTACCCCTCGCTTCTAAGATGGTGCCAAGCCAATCTACGCGTTAAATCTTCCCAATCGATGACGAAAGACGGTATAAACTTTCTAATCTCGGATCTTGTTTTTTTTCATAATAACTAAAACACGTTGTTAATAACATTTTGTTTGTGCATCATCAACGTACTCATTTTTCACAGAGAAGTCGGAACATGGTTAACCCTTTACCCAACGTAACGACCAAAAAGGGCCAGCTCTATTCAAATATCACCATTGAATTTTCATTATTTTTTTCACTTTTTTGTCTCAAAAACATAGCTCATGACCCCTCATTGGAACGAAAAAAATTATTCAAGAATTGTATTTCCAAGTGTCGTCTGCCTTTCGTGTTAGGTAAAGGGTTAAATTTATGCGGGCCGACAATCCAGTGAGAAGCAAGGCGTTGGTTTAAGCAACCAACATATATGAGCAAATAAGAAAGCATGAGCTAGCGATGATCATTTGTGTCCCTCAACTATATTAGCAAAATGTTGTAATGTTATTTTAATTCGAGATGTGTTTGCTGCAGCTGTCTCTGGGAGTTACATAAACGCATGTTTGTCTCATGGCGTTTAGATGGGGTGTGTTACTAATACACTCTGTTGGTTCCTTATCGTATTTGAGTTCCGCGCGGAGGAGGCATTCTATTAACCCTTTACCTAACATGAAAAGCAGACGACACTTGCAAAAAAAATTCTTGAATAACTATTTTTTTTCATTTTTTGTCTCAAAAACATAGGTTATGACCCCTCGTTGGAACGAGCTCGACGAGCTCGTTCCAACGAGGGGTCATAACCTATGTTTTTGAGACAAAAAATGAAAAAATAATGAAAATTAATTGGCGATTTTTGAGAATAGCGCTGGCCGGTTTTGGCCGTTACGGTGGGTAAAGGGTTAACCGTTTGATGTTTTCTCACCATAATTAAAAAATGATTAGCAAGCAACATGAATGCATCATGTTCAGTACAATTATGGTATTCAGTGCACAATTTCAGAGAATTTCAAAATGTTAACCATCATTTACACAATTCATACAAATCCATCTATTTATTTATTTATTTATTTATTTATTTGAAGCCATGTTTTCTATTCATTACATAAGTGCGGCAAATTTCAAACGTTATCACAATTACTGAACTTTTTATGAATCTTTTTTATTTATTTATTTAGTTAATTTATTTATTTATTATTATTTATTTATTTTATTTGTTAATTTATTTATTTATTTATTTATTTGAAAGTCGTGTCTGCTATTCATTAGATATTTTAGGACAACTCCAAGATATTTATTCTCTTTCTTAATTATTTATTTATTTATTTATTTATTTATTTATTTATTTATTTATTTGAAAGTCATGGCTGGTATTCATTAGATAATTTAAGACAACTCCAAGATATTTATTCTCTTTCTCAATTATTTATTTATTTATTTATTTATTTATGAAACGTAGTGACACTATTACATAATTTCAGGACAACAGTGGCTGATTTGTTAGCGACTTGGGTTTCTGGTCTTGAGGTCATGAATTCAAACTAGGCTGGAGGCATTTGTAGTTTGTCATTAACCAAGGCATTCATCCCACACAGTCAGAAATGATGTGGCCGCAATACGTTCCCCACCGCCTTCGTGATGCAGAACTTGACAAAAAAGCATTTCATAATTTCAGAAAATCGAAATGTTTACTCTTTATTTATTTATTTATTTATTTATTTATTTATTGTAGCGAGTAACAAATTATCGTGTAACCTTATTTATTTATTTATTTATTTATTGATTTATTGATTGATTGATTTATTTATTTATATATTGTAGCGAGTAACAAATTATCGTGCAGCCTAACTTCAGTACTGTGATAACAAACGTGAACATAAATTTCGACTGGATAGCGACTAGGTTGTGATCCGCTCGGAATTCTCAATCCGCGTTCTCCCCCACAACAACACTGTAGAATTACATATGTTCAAACAGAAATGCAAAAGTATTGAGTTTTCTGGTGCTATATTCGTTTGTGTTCTTAATTTGGTCTTGGTTTTGCTCTGTGTTATAATAGCGACCCTCTAATATAAATATTTTGCGACTCGAGGCCCACTACTATAAAACTTTTACAATTGTATTTTCCAGAATTGTATTTTTTAGTTACGACTTTAAATGGTTTGAAATGAACCATTAGCATTTTGAAAGATGTGGCAATTTGCCAGTTTTAAAATGCTAATGGTCCTTTTCAGTCAGTTATATTAATAATTAGAAAATACAATTCTCTAAACTCTAAACAATTCTCTAAACTTACGGCTGAAACCCCCTCAATTTATGTTTAATTCTGTTAATATTTAATGTTAATCTTTATAAATTTATTTGATTTGAAATAAATACTGTTTAAACAGAACTGGTTCCATCTCAGGGACAAGATTAGAACCAGTTTTGGTTCTAAAGAGAACCTATATTTTTTGCAGTGTAGACTCCTATCTTGACGAAAATGTCCCAATGCCCCTTAGCGATGCCACTTTGTTCTTGAGAATTAAGAATAAAGGTTTTTGTTATGAGGCCAGCTCTAATGTTTGAAAAGTTTTAGAGACGAAATCACTTTAAGGCGTTTTATAAATTACATGGTCAGCGAAATTTGATGATGTAAATTGAAGTATTAAATTATATTTTCACATTTAATTTTTGTTGGCGCATGTGAATCCTCTTCCTTCGTGTGAATCGTACTTGTGCTGCGAGGAAAGCAAAGGGGGCGAGAGAAGTTGTAACACATAAGTGACATAACGAAAAGGCATACTGTGTTTAGTATCCCCAAGAATCGCCCGAAAACCGCAGATAGAAAAAGCCAGAAAGATGTTATGTTTTGGGGATGTAATTAGCGGCTAACTGTAGATGACAGCTATAAACCACTATATTATGATTAGCCATGTGTAAAGAAGACATCATCGATGAGGTTAGGTTAAAAACTGTGGCAAACTTACAGGGTAGACAAACATACGAAAACATGATGTATTTATATAATAAATAACATCTTCACACAGAACAAGAGAGATCCTCAAACAAGATGACAGAAACAGAAGGGTCACGGTACAAACAATTTACCATACATACGGTCTGTTTTAACTATAATAGAGTTCTTTATACCAATGCATTATTACTTGCACATTTTTTTCAAATAGGACCAGGCAAACATATTTATATACTTTCATTCTTTGTATGCTGCTTCTGAATAAACACCCTGTAAAAATGATTAAACAAAAATATAGTCTCGTTTAGTTGTATTTTGCAAGGAATAGTGTGCCGAAATGAAAGGCCGTGCGTGTTAAATTGAATATGAACGAATCTACAAACGTAATAAAATCATTCCACGATATCAAAATGTGAGGTCGATTTTCAGTAACCCTCCCCACTCTGAGAACCTGTAAAGTTCTGCCCTATATAATTTTGACGCGTAGAAAAATGGTTGCACGTATTTTGTCTTTGCTGGCGACTCAGTGGTAATTTAATCATACAGCCCAAGCGTGGAATTAAATTTTTACTGGTTCCTCTTCAGAGTTTGATATTTACTCTGCTGTCTTATCCAAATCTGTAAAGTTCCTTGCACATCGCATAACGTCCCTTGAGTGCATCATGAGCTATAGGATTACTATTTTTAACTGATCCTTCACACCAACTTTATGTTCATTAAGGTGCTGTAAATGTAAAGGAAAGATAGCTTGAAAATAGGTGATAGGTTATTTTCGATGTCGTCAAAAATCTAAACAAAATAAAAATTTGCGACTATTTTGCTATCGGTACGTATTTATGAACAATATCAAACAATGAAAAATTATAACATTTTTTAGATATTTGACGCCGTCGAAAAAAACTAATATGCCACCTATTTTCAAGCTAAATCACCCATTACTTAGATAGCATCTTAGGTTGTTTGGTCATCTGTGCGCCCATGACAAAGTCTGTACAAACACCCATGCACACCATATTGCGCCCCTTGAGTGCATCAGTACGCCATCAGCAATGCTAAGCATTGCTGATGGCGTCTTAATGCGTTCAGGGACGATTAAACGGTTAACGTATCGCACATATTCAAAAATGTTCTATTTAGGGACACTCTTCACTCGAGTGACACTGTCCTAGTTCTCATCCCGCAACAAAACCCGACAAACAAGTGCGATTCATTGTTCAAGCACTCTCCTCACCAGGAATGAGCCGAATATGGCAAGGAGACCAGTCTGTCTTTAACCCTTTACCCAACGTAACGGCCAAAACCGGCCAGCGCTATTCTCAAAAATCGCCAATTAATTTTCAAAATATTTTCATTTTTTGTCTCAAAAACATAGATTATGACCCCTCGTTGGAACGAGCTCGTCGAGCTCGTTCCAACGAGGGGTCATAACCTATGTTTTTGAGACAAAAAATGAAAAAAATTAGTTATTCAAGAATTTTTTTTTGCAAGTGTCGTCTGCTTTTCATGTTAGGTAAAGGGTTAAATGAATAATGCAGTCCAACAACAATGTGCTCGACACGCCGCCTTTATACCAGTTTATCACTATCAGCATGCATTACAAACATTGTGAAGGTTATACAACTAGAGCAAGGTTAAGCAACACCACCCCTAAAAATTTTACACTGACCAATTACACAAGTCGAGAGAATGTGAACATTGCTGTGCAAAAGTGTCATGTTCAGTCCCGGATACCTCTGGTGTTAAAATCGTCGCTTGTGGGTGACATTTAATCAGCAGGAGCACATTTGGGTCATCACTGGGCGTCGTAATCAGGAACTGGATCCCCTTACACAGAATCTCCAGAGCAGTTGCCATTGTCCCAAAAGCTCATCCAACTCCTGGTACGTGGAGGGTTACTCGGTACTAAGCTTGTCAACTAAGGGTAGCATCTTGGGACTGAAAGTTACACGTTTACAATGAAGGTTCCACACACATTCTCTCCATATGGTGCTGAATTTCAAAGTGTAGAACCAACGTTACACAACAGACGACGAAAAGTATGCACATGTGCGGTCGCATCTAGGACCATTATTCGGACAGCGTAATCAGACTTGAAATATAATCACTGAGCTTCCCGCTGAACAACGGAAAGCATATAATAATAATAATAATAATAATGCAATGTTAACGTCTAGAATCCACCGCAGTGCTCTGTGACTTACATTATTACCCCGTATCACAGGTGTTCACACCCTTTGTTCATTCTATGACATTCTCAGCTCAACTCAACGAAGTATACTGCCGGTGCTACACAGACGGGCACACAAGGCAAGCACCTCAACAGGTCCATATTGTACACCTAGGTACGGTGGGGATTGCGTAGTACTGGTGAACATTCCCAACGTCCACAACTGGCATGCGATGCAACGTCGCAGAATCACATACTCAAACTTCGCCAATCACACACCAGCCACTACTCCAGAGAGCATCCGAATCAATCGCCGAATGTCACCCATCCAAGGATTAACCGGGCTTAACGTTACTTAACGTCGGTGATCTAACGAGAGCCGGTCTCGCTTCGCCAGTGCTCCCCATATAACAGACACTGAAATGCATTGGTTACAATATGACGTACTGCGCCAAATGATTGAAATTCATCCGTATGTGAAAATTGGAAAGAAGACGTTTATTCGCCGCGTTTTGTCGACGGAGTCTTTTAGCTGCAGATGATTCCATACAGAACGTAGCAGTGGGGCGAACATTGACGCAGCCGTCTTTGCAGCCAAAGAGAGGCGGGACTCAGAACCAAAATATTCCATGTGCTCTTTGACAGAAGTTTCTACATTTCTTGTCCCTTGAGATAGTCGGTTTAGCATTGATTCAAACCTAACAAAATCTTTCATGCCATTTGTTGGGGTGGGGAGCCTATTCGTGTTCTCCTCGGGGTACCATCAAGGTATGCTCCCTTTCGGAGCAAAAAGATCATATGGAGAGAAAAACAAAATACTTTGCAGAGCCGATATTTTTCCGTTGCTTTGTCTCCATGGTTCACTGCAATGATTGTACTTCGAAGCAGCGACTTAATTGACGACAAAAGGTACTTTTTTTTAAATCGAGATCTTGTCACGTGAAATCAATACCTATTTAACAACCTGGTCATAAATATCAATTATATTCAAATTTTTCTAACAAATGGACCATCGCCGACATAAATCAAAATTTGAATACCCTACGGAGCCACGTGCCTTTTATTATAAAATTGATGCATATCCGATGTTTTGGTACCTATACACTATGAAGTTATGGTATACAGGTGTTAAGATTCCTCGACAGAGCATCATTAAATGGTAGGTTAAACAGTGAGGCGCCTTCTGTACCAGCCTACTTGGGATAGACTAAGTACCGTAAATGTGGGGTTATTTTATCAGAGAAAATGGAATATATAACATTAGTGGTGTAGAATAAAGCTCGCTCGATACTGCGCACAATGTGAAATCTCACTAGTAAAGTGTCTTTAAATCAGCTAGTGATATGTTATTGTACGAAGAGTTTTGCATCGCTAGTGGCGATGTCAGTGGAAGTAGGTGGGAACGCAGTGGCTCGGTTGTTAGAGCACTGAACTTCAAACAGGAAGGTGGACGGTTCGATTCCGACCAACAGCGACTGCGTTGTGTCCTTGGGCAAGATATTTAATCCTGATGGCCCACATAGATGCCAGTTGACGCTGTGTACTATGCTGTACTGCACGTCGATGGAACACTTTCCTTCAAACACTGCTAGCCCTGTGTGTGAGGAGTTGCGCAGAGCCTTCCTTCAGAGTTAGTACGTTAGGGAGTAGTACGTTGGGGACTCTGATAGTTGCTCACCGCTGATCGGTTGTTCTCTTCAGATACTCAGGCTTTCTTCACCCCCAAAACTGTCTGACGCGATGTGATCCTGGATGCCAAAAGTGTCGTTAAAACACCAATAAAAGAAAACAAACAAAGGTGGTGGATTGTTACCCTCACCCCTGTTACAGTATTGTGATCACAAAGGTAGTCCTTTTCGCGATCAGATCGCGATCCGATCTCGAAACACTTACTTCAGTGGGTCGAGCTATCTAAAACAAAATACAGCGAAGTCAAGACATTATCAAGAAAAACAAACGAAAATAACATCTCCGATTCAATGTTATCGCATTTCGTTTTGGAAAAATGAGATTCTACTGTGTTGCGGGGGAGGAAAGCGGGTAGAGAATTTCGACCGGATCCCGACTCAGTCGCGATCCGATCGAATTCCCTGACCGCTTTGTGAACACTGTACTGTAGCTTATTTTATATGCATCACTAGGATGTTGGTGGAATGATCGCGCAACCTGATCCGTACCGAAAAAGAAAGATCTTCCTGGATTTTCCCATACGATTCGGATATGTTGTTTTTGAAGCACTATTGGAAAGAACCTCGAATGCCTTTGCCATCTGTTGTTCCCCTGATGACATTTAACCCTTTACCCAACAAATCGCCCTCATCCACCCGCGTAATATGCAAATTCAGCAGTTGAAAAAATATTATTTTTAAAAAAAATGTCAACAAAACCATATCATGTGACCCTTCGTTGGAACGAGCTCGTCGAGCTCGTTCCAACGAGGGGTCACATGATATGGTTTTGTTGAAACTTTTTGAAAAAAGTTTAAAAAATGATATTTAAAATAATAAATTTTGATATCGTCTGCGTTGGGTAAAGGGTTAAAGCCCAAAGGCGAAGATCTTCAATGACGTTGTCTCTTTTGTAGAATAGTTTACAAACAGCCACTGATCCACAAAATCCTCCCCCAAAATATGTGATTCAACACCATCTCACCATCAAAAGCAACGATACGTTAATTCACTTCAGAGAGTTCGACAATGAACATTTTTCTCATAGAGTTATTTTTATATTATCAAAAGAGTTAAACAAAGATACCATTGTAGACCCTAAAACCTCACCGGAAGTGTATCATATAAAATCATTTCATCGGCAAAAAACTAAAAAGCACGATTATGCTGGACCGATACATCACTGTAGTTTTATCATATGACCTGTCAGTGTTCCGTGTTGTTTCGATATTCTCCGTTTTCTTTATTATCGAATACCAGTAAAATATATTTCCGTTGTTTTGATTGGCCCTTGTCGAATATGACTTCGTGGTTGGCCACCGTCCCTTTAATTGTAACAGTGCTTTTGAATGTTTGCAAGGCACTGTAAACAAGATATTTCTTGTAAAACCATCGTGTCACACAACTTCACAATAAACAATTTGACGATCGGGTTTTCGAATTGAGACGTTTATTTGAATTGTGGGCCTATTTTGTTACGTAAACGTGCATAAAACAGTTACGTTATTTTGAAGCCTCGCTGTAGCGATAACCATGAAAGTGAAATTCTTCTAGTTAATCTCTATAACAGCATAACTTTATTATTTTTTACAAAATGGTTGAGTCATGTGATAAACAGAATATGAAGTTCGTATTTCTCTCATAGACTACTTATGAAACTCATCACAATTTTACTGAGACTCGCCACTTTGGAAAATCCTGAGACTCGTTTCATAAATGCAGTACGCGAGAAACATTTGTTTTCATATTACCGTGTCTCAGACCCCCTTTTCAAATTGTCACTTATATAACACCATGATTGTTCTGCGTATTCAGTGTTACGAGATGCAATACAGACATTGGGAAATGTGCTGTATACACCAAACGTGGAATCTGGATTACGCGTAAGAACGTCGTGTAAGAACGCATCTGCTTGGACGTTACGCGTCTGAGTGACGTTATGACGTCAATGAAATGCTTCGACATAAAACAGTGTTAAGCGAGAAAGTTAGCAGACCGCGGATAGTGGATATTTTTCTTTAACCCTTTACCCAACGTAACGGCCAAAACCGGCCAACGCTATTCTCAAAAATCGTCAATTAATTTTCATTATTTTTTTCATTTTTGTCTCAAAAACATAGGTTATGACACCTCGTTGGAACGAGCTCGTCGAGCTCGTTCCAATGAGGGGTCATAACCTATGTTTTTGAGACAAAAAATGAAAAAATTAGTTATTCAGGATTTTTTTGCAAGTGCAGTCTGCTTTTCATGTTAGGTAAAGGGTTAAAAGTATCAGCTTCATTCACTTAAAGTTTAATCGTGGTATAAATACAGAACACAGCTCGGGTGGAGTCTTAGGGACAGGAATCAACGACTTTTGGTAGATCTTTCCTATTTTTCACCCGCGCCCTCGACGCTCGTAAAATACGGGAAAAACGCCATCTTCTGTCACTCGTATCCATTCCTCCCTCATAGTGATATGTCTTCATATCATTTCATCAATAAAACAAATTCTTGCATAAAGCACCTGAACCAATGGGCAAAAAGTGACATTGGGAGCCCCTTCCAGCGACATGTTATGTAATTGCATTTGATTTGCAAAACTATAAAAATATTTTATCTAAGAAATAAATATTGTTGGCCTCGTCGATATATGCCCCGAAACGAGGCCTCGACTTCAATACACCATCTTGGAAACCAACATGGTGGTAATAACCCATTTTTCCTTCAACATTCCTCCATTTCTTGATTTGAAGGGATTCGGTACAGTTAAGTACAGTGTTTAATGGCGTCTGTTTTAACAATTATTCAGGTCTCTGAATTAATGTTTCACAAAGGAAGATCATGAAGTCACTGTATTGCGTTCTTGCGCTGTACATGACGTAATCTCCATTCGCTGTTCGACTTATACTATACCTGCTGAAATTTAAAGTAGTGTTTCAGGTGTGTGTTTCATGGTTTTATTTTTCATGTTTAACACATAGTAGAAAAATATTATCATACCAAAAAATGGTCCGGCCTGATGTATTTCGTTCAGCTGAGGTTTATTTGTCATTTGATTACTGTTACCGAAAACGGTGGTCTCGGCGTGCGTAATAACTCCATGCAAATCGAGTTCCGATTAAAAACGTCCTCTCTCTGAATCGCGTGATCGCACGTGCGATCGGTACCCTCAGTACAGATTTGTATTTTGTCTAGAGGGTTTTTCTTGTGTATTGGGTGAAATATTTCTTGTTGTGGGATAAATCACAGCACCACAGAATGGATATAGTAGGCGAACGAAATGGAGATAGCTATTTCGTCGCGTGAGAACCATAACGTTCTATCTTCCCCTTATGGTTCTCACACGACGATTTGTCATTTGCCACCATTAGCATTTTAAAAGATCTGGCAAATTGCCAGATCTTTGAAAAATGCTAATCATTCATTTTAAGTCATTTCAAGTCATAACTACAAAATATAGTTCCCAAAAATACAAATGTAAAAGTTTTATAGTACTGGTCCCAGATGTTAGACAATGTTAGTCTGAAAAGTTACTCACGCTATCCTTTGTGTTCATAAGCTGACTTTTCCTGAACCATGAGCTATTCTATAAAAGAAATAAGTTTTGTATTACAAGTCCTTAGTAGCGCACACAGTATCCAAATAATGTCATAGAGTTAGGCCAGGGAACATAGAACTGCGTACTATGCAATGATCTGTATAACGCAACTCATATGCTGGAAAGTTCTTGCCATCACATTAATACAAATACAATTTCAAAAGATAAAAATATTTGGTAATCTGAACCATCTTCCTTCCTTGCATCCATGTGAAAGTAACTGAGTACATCACCAGGTCACGTTTTGAGTAAAATTCAATGATGGTGTCATGTTTTTCGTACACCAAATGCTATGTTTTTGAGAATCTTAATTTTAACTGGCGTCAATTTTGGCCTGAATGGTTTGCTGATTTTTCTTGTTTATTTGGGTAATATTTCCACGGACACAATAATATTAGATTCCAAGCACTAATTATAGGAATAATCATCAAAAAACCATTAATTAAAATGTTGCTGCTGATGATTTTTATGACCTGACAAACGCACGCGTGGATTACGACCAGTCCACGGCGGCTGCCCTGTGCAACGTATGAACTTTGAGGCGAACCTTACGACAGCACAGGCTGAAGTCTTAAATGCCACATTTGCAGCTGGTTGCTTCTTCCTTGTCGTTGGTTGCTCCTTCCTTGACGCCAGTTTTTGATACGCACATACGATTTGAACTTCACTCTATCACAGCCATGGCATGGCCACTAACATATTGTCACTTTGATGGACACCTTTACTCTAACATGTAACGGAATGTCACTCTATCACCGCCGTCGCACGGCCACTAACATAATGTTACTTTGCTGAACACCTTTACTCTAACCGCTACTTTGAGGGTTAACTGCTTCCCACTAGTTACCTCAAACTAATGTCCGTACAGGCAAAGCCTACTCAATCTACGTATGGCTTGCCTTCTGCAGCAGGTAATACCGTCTACCTGAAGGCCAATTTGCGAGCTCCCGGTGCTCAAACTTCCTATTTCTGATCATACACTCATATATGGCCATCGACTTGGCCCGCGACTGTTCCTACTCTAAATATGAGGTCTGTTGCTCCCCTCACATTACAACGTGCCTATACTTTCGCACCGATGCGGCACCTCCTCTAACCTATAGCATGGGACATCTCCAGCACTTCGTCTACGACCTACAGTCTTATACGCCTTGAGACGGAAAAGAAATTTTCGAGAAAACTCCTGACTCTTATTCGATCGCAAGGACATTACCTCCCATTTTAATTACTTCTCTTGAACTTGGCCGCTATAGGTCTGTCTTAATTTAGAATTCTCTTTTAAGTTTCTTTGAAAGTCTCTGATTTTCGGTATATGTTGACATTTCTGACAGTACCCTGTCAAAAATTGGGGAAGTGCATATAACACGGGCATTACACGTACGCTAGGTATGAAAAGGAGATTTTCGACACTAATGACCATATAATTAGTTGACTGATTACCTTGGATGGCTAAACGAGTGCCTTTCGTTTGAAACTTATAAGGCGAGATCGTTGTTTCAGACTGGATAAGAGCTAATTGGCGTTATAGGCTCCTACTGAGATTCCTCTCCATTAAAGTTATCATTTTTACCGCATCTTCACTGATTTTCTAATTACACACACAGATGGCTTTCTTGACAAATCTGTTTTTCGGGGTCTGTTTAAACGACAAATATGTTTTCGGATCTCGTATACACACAGACATGTTTATGCCTCTGGTCCGAACGCGAACAATTGTCAAAAATATACACTTATGGGAAATAAAATCATAAATGTGAGCTATCACCTTGACAGAAATCGATTTCCCAATACGAAAACCATCCTTAATTACCAAATAATCACGAAACCCTATGGAGTGCTTGACCGATTTTTGATTGACGCCAAGACAAATATTCTGTATTGTTCTGAAGATAGCACATACGAAAAAAATATTGATGATTCTTTGTTTTCGATTGCACGTCGGTGTCGCCAGTATTTGGATTTGTGTCACAGCATGACTGCAATTAAAAATATCACGTTGTCTCGTATATTGTTAAGAAAATGTGTCATGAGTCTCAGCGAGAACAAAATTAGGCTCAGCTAAAGCATCATTTCGCCTCATGTGTCAAATAAACATGCCGCAACTTATAATACTCCTTCAGTAATTCTTGTCTCTTAAACATTCGACACGATATGACCCTGGATGTTGAAAGTGTCGTCAAATACCTATAAATAAATATATAGATAAATTCTTAAACTACTCAAGCTATTATTTCTTTCAAACGCACCTGAAGAGCATAAAATAAATGTGATTTGTCATTAAAATTGTGAAACTGCTCTCATGCAGAATAGAGGAATGTTTATAAGTACGATAATTATAATATGGAATAATATTTGTTATGAATAATTTTCTTCTTCACAACAAACGCTGGCTCTATTTTAAGTACGCAAATTGTGTAATGCTCCTTTGAGATTGGGTTTTTATTAACAGGCATGAAGTACATTTCAGAATATCACTTGTTGAACAAAATGTTATTGCTGTGTCAAAACATTATATATTAGTCAACAATTGTCAAATGGACTAAATTACGATTTGGATGAGAAAAAAGACTGCCCTGGGGTTGTGGTATTATTTCGAGTATTCAAAGTATTTATACGATGAAATATTTTAAGAAAATTCCTAGTCCCTAGTTACTGACCGTGTGGCCTTTCAAGGCACTATTTAGTTTTTCGGAATGGTGTGAGACTCAAGACTGCAGTCCTCCAACTAAAGTAGTTTTCATAAAGGTCCGTTCCCAGCACTTGGTTACTGAAGACACCATAGCAACGGTTGTCGAATGAAACACCTGTTGTTTTATAACAAAAACGAAGATGCTATGAAATAACTCCTGGTGGGAGTCTATTATGGGCTTTGTGTGGAAACAAAATATAATAGTATCGTTTAAATGTGTATACTCTAAAATCAGTTGGGTTAAAAATGTATACTCTAAAATCTATTGGGTTAAAAGCAGACCAAATCCACTGGCGTGAGTGAATATGAACCCAAATGGTTACATTAGTTTTTTGTGATTTTCATCAGTACCAAGTATTTCTAATAGTTAATGCTTTGGCCACTGAGGTCATATACTCTCAATGATCTACAAGTAGGCCTGTCTTAACCATTTTTGATTGAAACGCAATTTCGTGACGAGGAAATTGCTATAGTCCATGAAAAAGACGCTACAATGAACATATTTATTTATTTATTTATTTATTTATTTATTTATTTTGGGGGGTTTAATGACACTTTTGACAGCGAGCGTCACCTCGTGTCGGGCAGCTTTGCAGGTAGAGGAACCTGGAGAGAACCACCGAGCACCGGCGAGCAAATGCCAGATTCCCCAGCGTACTAACTCCACACAAGCAGGGTTAGCATTGGTTGAAAACAAGTGCACCATCGGTGTGAAGTATGCCTTAGTACACAGCCACACCTTGCCCCGACGTGGGCAATCGGGATAAAGAGCGCTGCCTAAGGACACAACGCAGTTGCCCCTGGCGGGGATCGAACCATGGACCTTTCGGTTTGAAGTCCAATAACCATTGGACCGACGCGCTGCCACTATAAACCAATAAACAAGAAACAGATAAACTTGATTAGTATTAATTCCATCCCACATCCCTAGAGTGTACACAGTGTTGGAAGGGTTAGACGGGACTTGGCATATAATATTATACTTTGTACGATTGAGTGGAAATCTAAATTATTTCTTAAGTGAGGATGAAAAATGTCATTTTTCGTCCTCTTTAATAAAATAATTTCGGTGTCCCTTTAAAAATTGTAGATTGTCTTTTTATTTTATGCATTTGGCATTTGCTTCTTCTATGTTGCAGACTGAAATAGAGTTCGCTGGGCTTTGTGCAATGATTTAGGTTCTATCATTCAAACATTGGGTATATTTGTTGATAAAATATAATTCCTGTGTAAGTAAATTAATTACCCTTTTCCCTTCAACACAAAAAATCGATAAAATAATTTCGCTAAAACCTTTGAAACACTGAACACAAATAAATTAATATTCTCAAAAGCCAGTTATGAGAGTATGGTGTATCTTTTGCCGTAAAAAATAATCACTATATCCTTCTCACATACGAAGATACGAGCCTTCTCTCACAGATATCTCATAATGTCTTGTTTTTGGAGAAAATATATATCACAAACTGTGTTGAGTGTTTGACATTTCTGAGGCAAAAACAAACTACCGATTGTTTCAAAAATTGCCTTTAGTGTCAATATTCTTTGTACAACAATTGCTGCCAGATAAAACTATTTACAAGTCAGGATGCTCACTTTCAGGCTGAAGGACGCCGTACAAGGTACGAATGTCGTACAAACTCCCATAGGACAAATCATTATGAAAGCAAAATCCAACAGGATAAAACGTCACACAGTAAGAAAGAATTGCAAACTCTAGCGGACAAAGTTTCATACTTTTATCAGATCGGTGCCCAACGGAGTAAACGTCCGATACTGATGAAATAATTGGGTTTGAAAAAATAAAAACAAACTTCACACAAGTCATATGACAGTGCGCGTGGGCTTGATTTGATTTTACCCGTCGACCGTTTGTATTGCAGACAGTGCGGTGTGTTCCTACCGGACAAGCGGTCAGGTGTGTCAATGGGTGTCCACCCTCTGGACTGAAAAATAACTGATCACCCCGTCTGTGTCCTACATTGATGGGGGATGCCCAATTTCATATCCTCATAAGTTGGCAGCCTGTTTTCAAAGCCTGCATTACAAATATCCGACTGAACTACAGTACACTCATGATGAGTGAGTTGATACTCAGCCTCCCAGTTGGGTATCTCTACTGTGTTGTGATCTGGTCGATATAATTCCGTCTACCTTTTTCCCACAACACCGTAGAACCCCTTCTTTCGAAAACTAAACTCCAAAACGCTGCATTTGGTTTGTTTCTCTGAATTCAGCCTGGAGGATGCAATATTTCCATTAGAACATCTCGATCCATAAGTGTTAGGGCCACGCAAAACTCCCATTTTGGGTGGAATCGAATTCCGAATTTAACCAGCCAGTGGATTTCGGACCGAATCGCATCTCGAGTCGAATCTCTCGGCTCTTTCAAATTGTAGATATTCCAATTATTTCATGTCTCCACTCAAGTAATATATGCAACGGACGCTCGACTGTTTGAGTAAATCAACCAAAATGCGGAATATTCCAGAACAGAACCAAAGTGGTTTCTGATGCGAGGCCCTCTTCAATTCTTCTTCAGTTATTAGGTTTCCTCTACAGGAGACCTTGATGACAGAAGAATGGTTCTAGAGGAGGCACTTAGTAGATAACAACTCGACGACAGTGGCGGCCGGAGGCCATAGTTATGATGGGGCTCTCGGACACAGGACGCACCGGCCCGACCACGGTTCGACCCGGTGTGAGAAAATTTTGAAAATTATGGATGAAAAACGCCAAATCCTTCACTCTACAGAGGAGAATTCAGTTGCCTATTACCCTTTTACCCAACGAATCGGCCGCATCCGCCCGCGTTATATGCAAATTCAGCGATTGAAAATTTATTATTTTTCAAAAAATTTCAACAAAACCATATCATGTGACCCCTCGTGGGGTCACATGATATGGTTTTGTTGAAATTTTTTGAAACGTTTGACAAAATGATATTTAAAATAATAAATTTTGATATCGTCTTCGTTCGGTAAAGGGTTAAAGGAAGAATCCCACATTTCACTTGTAATATCGAGCTGCGTGGAGAAATTTCATTTATGCACATTGAGCCTGTAAATTATTAACTTCTCTGCGGGGACCAAATTTTTTAAAGAGGGGGGGGGGCCTAAAAAAACCTACACATTTCTTTTTCCTTTGAGCCCTTGGGGGCACCATGGAGATTGGGGCCCCTGGCCATTGGCCACCCAGGCCCTATGGACCGGCCGCCACTTCTCGACGATTCGAAAATGTCCGAAACAGAGTGACTGGAATGGAATCGAATTATCGGGACGATTTCAAATCGAATCAAACTTCGTGCCCTAAATAATTTATATGAATATCGACCAGACAACAGTCCTATCGCGACCTGGTGTAGAGAGAGATTGACTGTACTGAAAAACGGTAAAATAATTTTTTCCAAAGTGACTAGGGGCCTATACAATAAAACTTCTACAATTATATTTTCTAGAATTGTATTTTCTAGTTATGACTTTAAATGGGTTAAAATGAACCAAATTGCCATATCTTTTAAAATGCTAATGATTCATTTTAGTCAGTTATATTAATAGGTATAGAAAATACAATTCCAGACAATACAATTGTAAAGGTTTTTAAGTATTGGCTCCAGCAGATATTACTCTAAATTCAAATATGATTTTATTACAGGTCCTTACACCTCAGGTGACATGGATGCAACGTAACTCTAAACCCTCAGATCATTGTCTAACAGTGTGAGTTCTGATATTAATATTCGTATAATTATAAAGGTTTTACGGTAAAACACCCATAAATCGTAGGAGTCGATATTTAGTACCATGGTGCCAAGTTGACCGAATAATTCCACGCGTAGAACCAATAACACAATAAATCCCCAGCTAATCGTCTTAATTAGAAATAAACACCCGGAAATAATTTCATTTTCTATTCTCACAATTGATGCATTATATTAACTAGTGATATGCATGGTAACATTGTTAATAATGAATATTGATTTTAAGAAAATGAAATGTGTGGTCATGGTATCTGAAACACTGTATGATGGTCTAATTTTGTAAGGGCTCAGCCAACTAAAATTTCATTACGATCAAAACTTGATTGGGTACCTTGTTTTTGTATTAAATACTAACCCCCGGAAAGTTGAAAAGTGCATGTAAATTTGTAAAGCTAAAATCCAGGCCACTTCGTAGAAGGCGAGTGGTCGCTCGCGTGTACCCCTTTTCTATCCAGAATAATTTGGCGAGACATGTGCCACTCGCCCTGGGACTGTATCCCAGTTCATCCCGTGTTCATACTGGCACCAACAAGTCCGAAGTTTACAAGTTGTGTAAATGTCAGGATGTTTTCCCCTTCTAACCGATTTTGACAGAAATTTACACTTCTGTCGACTTTTAATTTTTTCATTTCATCATAGTTTATTTAAAATGGTTGCTAAATGTCAATAAGAGTCGAAAATATAATGACATTTCGAAAATCCAGTTTTCAAAGCATGCATGGAGTCAAAATAGGGAGCATGCCGATTAACATATGGTATAGGTGTCAAGACAACAACACCTTCGATAGATATCATACCCGAAGGTTCACTACGAGCATGGCAGTCACAGCAATTGGGGTTGACCAAAATGGTAACAATACAACTGACAGCGACGAATATGGAAAAACTTCGCCTGGAAGATAAAAAGGCAAGAAGTAAATGAAACTTAATTTGAGAAAAGCGTGCTGCTGTCTTTGAGAATGTTACCTCGACAAAAGATATTTTGAAATTTGCAATTTATAAATGATACCAGTCTCTGTTTTCAATTTGATCAAGGAAAATACAGACCCTCAATGGTATTTTGTTTAATATAACAACTGCTGCATGATCTGTTTTTTAAATGTTGGTTATAAGAACTCATGACTTACACTAAAGCTTCGGCCACAGATAACATCTCTTAAACCGGTTGAAACTATTTATCGGAAGTAAAAATTATTTATCCCAAGAGTCCCAAAGGTCACTTCAAACTAGCATTAATTCCTATTCAAGTCTTGTCTGCCTAACTAACCAGACTAGGAACTACTTCTGAGCAACAAATCTCAGACAGTGTGGTGTGTTGACAGTTATGGGGAAACTGTCATTTTCCTTCCTTACTTTTTAAGGTTATTTTCTTCTTTCCCGAATGATGCCATTATCCTGCCCGTGATGTTTTGCAGTTTTCATCGCGGCTTCTTTCAACACTGCCATTATTATCTCTGAGCTTCCTCAAGACAGACAATCCGAATTCAAACCTTCTTAAGTAATTTATTTATAACTTCGGCTGGAAAAACTGAAAATGAAGGTTACTTAAGCTACCCTGTAATACTCACCTACTGACTTTTTCAAATGAGTTATTTTTAGAAATGTAATACATGACTGTACGTCTTGATATCGATATCATCAGTTCGATGGAAACCGCCCAGCCAGGTCAATCAACGTAATCGTAACATTATCAGTCACTGTGATGAATTGACGGTAACATGGTCTGAGGTTTGTAGCTCATCGTTTATGTTCAACTGCGACGCGGACCGTCGATGTTGAACATAAGCTCCGAGCCGCGAACTCCAGACCATATTACCGCCAATTCATCATATTAACGTATATATTCCAACACGACACTACCCACAGAACAAACCCACATCGTGAAATGAACTTGTCCCTATATCCCGATAAATTCTGTCTTTTGATTGGTCAGAATGCCTTGGAAAAATAGCCATGGCAAAGGGTGCGCCCAACATACAAGGTGTATGTGAGCGTGCAACATCCAGGGTATAAGCGCACGCGAAACATCGGGGGTACATGGTTTCAGTGAAAGCTTTTCGCTTCCGCTCGCCTCATTATAAAACTCGAAACAAAAAACCCGAAAATAGTCACAAATATCATCTGACAATACAATCATAAAAATAAAATAAGAGCAAATAATTCGTCCCCTGAGTGCCAATGTGTTCTATGTGCCAGTAGCACATAGAACACATTGGTACTCAGGGAACGATATGTCAACAAAATACTATTTACTCGTTTCCTTAACGACCCAAGGGGTGTAACTCTATCTGTTGTCTTCTGCGATTATCAAAACAAAATAATTATCACGAATTTGGTCCCATTGATTGTGGAGCTGAGAAATGTGTCCACAAATTTATTTCCACTATGTTTGTATTGTGTTTCAAACGGGACAAAAACGTTATCTCCGCCAACACGTATGGTATATGGAGATTTAATACCCGGATGTCTCATTTAAACACATCGCCTGCGGCTCGGAGTTTAAAAACCGACATCCAGGTTTTAAATCTCGATATACCATACATGTTGACGGAGATAACTTATAATGGCAACTTTTAATGATAACAAACTTAGTAAATAAATCTCTCGTGTACTCCACGACTTCACAGGACAAATAATCAATAAATCAGATAAAGATCGATGTCACTCCGTATTAGCTCAAATCGTAAACTGATATGTAATTTGAACAACACGGACATCTAGGAAAATGAAGCGGTTTTCAAGTCACACTGTTTTTGAAAAAATTGCGAAACGGAAAATCCAATTTCATATACAGTTCTCGTAGTGACAAATGCTAATGGAGACGTAAACATAGGAAAACCTACGCGACCTGATCCGTTCATTCAGAGGGCGAGTATTTTAGTCTTATTGGAACATAGGCCCAAGTTTACATGGATGAGATGTACATGTACAATGTATTAATATATTTGTTATTTTCTCTTATTATTTGGTCTTTGTTAAATTTATAGAGGATACGCTGCTGACTCGTTGATGATGGCAGATACTTTATAGAATATTCACTCTTTGTAGACTCACAAGAAAATACTGCAATTTAAAAAAAATGCAACTAGGAATTTAATCAATTCAGGTTTATTTGACAGAACTCATTGAGATCTGTCAAACAAGATTGAATTTATATATATTTAATTCCTCCTTGTATTATTGGAAAAATTTCCAGCTTGAAATTTTGATATCAGTCTGGAGAGGGTTAATTTATTGCCCGTCAGTAGTTACCCTTTTATGCATGCCATACTTATAGGCGATTTTTGTGGCTCGACTTGATCGTACGTTGATCCATGCCTGACAATTTTCGTCATTTAAAGGGACTTACAAGAAAGTTAGCTCCCATTAATTTTCTAAGGCTGTCGATATTTATTTATTTATTTATTGGTGTTTAAGGTCATACACTTATACACAATGGCTAATCTGACCGTGACAGTTTTACGGGTGGGGGAAGCCGGTGTACCCGGAGAGAACCACCGAGCAACGACGAGCAGCTGCCAGCTCCCCGACATTGTAACTCCGCACTGCAGCACAGGCAGGGCTATGCGTACCATCGACGTGCAGTACGCCTTAGTACACGGCGTCATCGTGCTCCCATGTGGACAATCTGGGTTAAGTGCCTTGCCCAAGGACACAACGCGGTTGCCGCAGGTGGGATTCCAACCGTGGACCTCTCGGCTTGCAGCCTGCACATCTACCTACTGAGCCACCGCGCCCCCAAAAGCTGTCGATAAACTTAACACTAGGGTATGGGAATTTCATATAAAAATTCATATAAAAATTGAGATTTCGAAATGTTAGCTAAGTTGCAACATCGATGTGCGCATCATTTCACTAACTTCACGTATTTTCCTGCAGAGTTGTATAAAAATACTGAAACTGGTTTTTTACATTTTTCCCCAATTCGTTTGAATGTTTGACTATTATTCTCTGATGAAAACCCAATTTAAAATAAGCAAACGTTGTTTTTATTATCTTTTGCTGTTCTGTATTTTTTTCTGTTTATCATATTAATGGTGTGCGCATCGTAACATATAATAAAGATACTATTCTTTCCATCAATACAAATCCCCCGTGGGAACCCAGGGAAGTGAAGCAGTGCTTGTTTACTGTGGTAAACAAGCTCTGTTTCACTGGTAAAATAGGACCCAATCACTAATCTTTGGGGTGCGAGTCCTCTAAAATGGGCAACATGGGGAAACACGATTGACTAACCTTGACTTTATCTCCATGTTGTGGTCATGATTAGCAATTGTGCAGAAGTATGTGACCTTAAACAACAATAAACAATAAACATCAATACAAAAGTCTAGGAGCTTAGCTTTTGCTATTTTCTCTGGGAAGTATAAAAACATGCAAATTGCTTTTAAAAAAACATTTTCGGAGAAAGGCGCCAAAGTGGACTCTAACTTGGTATTGGTAGGTGCGATACTGACAGATATTCTTAATGACGGATTATCTGTGAACTAGTTGCTTCTAATTAGATTGCCATAAAAGGCCAAGTTTCCCTTTGTAACTTTTAATAAAGAAAACAACAGACAGCTCCGAGAGCTGTCTGTTGTTTTCGTTTATTAAAAGTAACAAGAAGGAAACTTGGCTTATTTTCTACCGATGCCATAGGTCTTTCCACACCAATTACTTGCTTCTTCACTGGACCTTCCTCGTCCGTCCAATAATTTCAAGGGAGATAACTTTATTGAAAGTCGATTGTCATGATGATCTCATTCAGGGGTGATTGTCGCCGCGATGGTTTGTCACACTACATTTTGTTGGCTCAATTTCGCACATCTTTTAGATGTGTCACGTGATTTGACCAAATCTGCACCGTCATTGAAACAGCAGGTTGCCCTTCCGGTCGCAGAATTTCGATCTTCATAACGCTGGAAGGGAGGGAGAAATGAAAGCGTTCGTAGTAAGAATATACGGTTTCTGAACTCTCATCTTTTTGAGTAAAAAATAGCAATGTGCGTTTCCGATTGCATTTCGTTTTACAATCAGGGTGAAGAACTGGAAATATTTTGAGTTTTTTTTTTCATTTGTTTATTTATTTTTAGTGTATTTTCATACTGTATTAGTAGTCCATCCACTTTTGTAATTTGCAAAATACAAACCAAGCTGGAACTTGAAAGTTATAAAACAGCAGTCTGCCCGAGTACAAAGTACGAAAAATCACTCATCCGTATCAAGAGTTGTGCTGAAAAAATGTTATATATAAAGTACAGCCGCCACGGACTGGTCGTAATCCACTCGTGGGCAGTGATTTCCACGCACTCGTTTACTTGGAAATAAAAATCATTAGCAGCAAAATATTTTTATTAATGAAAACCAGGTGCTTCATTAATTTAATTTTTGATGATTTATTCCTATAAGTAGTGTTTGGAATCTGATATTATTAATTGCACAGTTTGTTGGTGGCCTAATATGGTATATATGGTGTCAGTTAATTTCATATTGGACGAGAACGAAGCTCGAGTCCAATATGGAATTAACTTACACCATATATACCATATTAGGCCACCAACAAACTGTGTAACGAATATATCTTACCGACTGCTGCATCGATGCACAGAACTAATAACAACAGCGATCAAAATTGAATGAGAGAATTCTCACAATGTGTTCACGTGTCTTTGCCTTGTTACAATTTATGGGAGAGTGCCTACAGGCACTCTCCCATAAATTGTAACAAGGCAAATTCCATACATACCAAACAGTTTCATTTCGAAGGTAACATGACACATATCCACAGAATATGAAGCCTTTTAATTTGCCTAACCTGCACTTCAGACCATATATGGGCTTCCAACACTCAATCTTTCAACTTGAAGCGTTTATTGGCTGCCGCCATTTTGAATAATCAATGAACAAATGGGAGATTACCCATAGCTGTCAGCGTATATTGATGCTGACAGGCAGTATATGGTTTTATATGCAGTCTGCATGTGACGTCTTTGAACCAATAAAATTCCCAGATACTTGTAGGAGGTAAGATATTATTGCGTCCGTGGAAACATTGCCCACCCGTGGAAAGTAACCAGTCTACGACGGCCGTACTCTACATTCTCATTGTTAAAATATCTCAACTCATCTTTCAATTTCGACACAATATGTACATGTAAAGCGAGTGTGGAGTAAATCTGTTGAAACACACAATTTTGAAATGGGGACATTTTGGGTTTTTTAGCGTTTTCTTATAACATGTTCAGTAATACAAGATTAGAAAGGGTCGTCGGAGTTCTTTCCAACAGTCTGTTACACAAATCAACATACCTTCAGCTAGGTGTTTTGGTGCAAGACGATAAAACGTTCGTAACAGTTTGGTATTATAGACAACCAACATTGTATTAAAAGTATAATCATCTCAGTGAACCGAACATGCACTGGAAGCGTCACACTTGGAACATAAAATAAGTAACATCCTGCCCGCCCGAATATTCCGAGTAAGTTCAGATCTACAGGTGTGTTTCCAATTGCAAACATGTCGCCCAGCATTACATAATGCATAAACTCACTGCCAAGTAAAATATGTCTGACTTCTTTCCTTCTTCCGCATAAGGCATGTCCCACGACATTCAATTTGAAACAACAATATTTACGTCCGAGATAAAACAGCCACCAGCATTCTATTTCCCTTTGGCATGCTTTGGGTCTTAAGTTTCAATAAAATTGATAGTACGTTAATGTGTTACATGTGTTGTTATGTAAAACAATTGTGTAGTTTAGTAGTGCACGTATAATTCTACACGGTACTAAATTGTTTCATATCAACTGTGTTTTTCTTTCTCGCAGCCACGTGTGAGCACGTGTCCATCAATTTATTTTATTTTAGCAAATTTTACATTCTGAGGCAAAAGAATAAATTATTTAATACACATTTTATTTTGTTTGTTTAGTGGTTTAACGACACTTTTAACAAACACGGTGCTCTCATACCGGATAATTCAGCATGAGAACCACCAAGTAGCCGTGAATAATTGTCATTTTTTACAAGCTGCAAACTTTGAAATCCTTTCGTATCAACTAAAGGTATACCTGTCAGCAAAGGGATGCACGCCTTGACACACCGCGCACTGCCGCCGTGCTACCCCGTGAACGGGTATGATTAACCCTTACATACAAAAGAACACTTTTTCCAGTCCAGGATCAAGATACGGCTCAGTTTCGGAAACTATATGGTCGTTCAGTGAAAATATTAATTGATTTACCCCCAAATAAATGAACTCTTACAACTGACGTCACTGAAGTGACGCGGCGGTACGTCAGAGTTCAAAGGATAAAGTTATTGCTCAAGGATCCAAGATTAGTTGATTTGGCTCATTTGAACTCGCGACCACTTGATCGAATGTCAATTTTAGTTATAACTTGAGCCCCGTGGAGCTTCGAAATTCGATTCGATTCGAAATCGTTCAGATTATTCGATCCGAGTATCGCCGATTTTAAAATTTTTAAATCATCGAGATGTTCTTGAAATCTTACCAGGTGTCTTCTTTTGACCTCCTCTTCTATCACCAGGTCTCCTGCAATATCCCCAACTTGAAGATCGGCGAGATTCGATTCGAGATACGGATTCGATTCGACATCGTCTGCCTTATTCGATTTGATTCGACACGAAATTTTAAATTGTTGGGGTCCTAGTTATGACGACGAATGTAATATTTTCCCATACAAGATGAAGTAACGGACAAAAATAGTGCCTGCTATAGTTACAAACATCGCCAAGATTAAAATTTTCAAACCCGTTTGTATACATTTTGTCGGGAAGAAAACTTTGGCAATCGAAGAGGAGGAGACTCCTCCTCTTCGATTGCCAAAGTTTTTCCGAGGAGAAACAGTTTAATCCCAGACCCCAGAAGTGCCGTAGAAGCAAATTATTCCGTAGCCTCACAACAACCGATTCTCCAATTTCGATGGTCATCCCTGATTTAAATCGTCATGAAAATCGACTTTCGGTAAATTTATCTCTAGTGAAATTATTGGACGGGCGAGGTAGATCCAATAAAGAAGCAAGTAATTGTTGAGAAAACACCTATAACATCAGAGGAAAATAAAACCATGCTTCCTTTTGTTACTTTTAATAAACGAAAACAACAGATGGCTCTCGATCTGTCCGTTATTTTCGTTTATTAAATGTAACAAAAGGAAACTTTGCTTTTTATCGCAAGCTAATTAGAATCAACTAGTTCAAAGATGATTCGCCTTTAAGAATATCTATCAGTACCAGACCCACCAACAACTGGTGTCCACTTTGGCTTTTGTTTAGCGAATGTATTTTTATAGTAATTTTCAAGTATTTATTCTTGCCAGGATGAGCAAATTCCATTTTTCATGTAAAATTGTTATACCCTTGGTGTTATATTTACTGACAGCGTTAGGAAATTAAGAGGAGCTGACTTTCCTGTAATTTACTTCCATGACGAAAATTGTAAACCATGATTGCAGTACAGCCGCCGTGAACTGGTCATTTTCCACGGGTGGGCAACACGTCCACGGGCGCAATAATATTAGATTCCAAACACCAATTATACGAATAATCATCAAAAAATTAATTAATGAAATGTTTCAATGAGTTGTCAAAGGATTTTTTTTTAAATGCTTCGAAAACATTTAAGAATAAATACTTCATATAACAAATTTCGATATCGTGAACATTGGGTAAAGGGTTAAGGCATTACTACAATGTATACAGTATGGCTGCCGTGGACGGCTCACTTCAGGCTTGGCGATTTCAGGAGAGCGATTTTTAGCTCTCCTTCCTGCCCTCCTGAAAGAATTAAGGAGAGCGAAAAATTGCCCTCCTAAATATTTTGGTCTGGGATGATTGAAATTACATGTATTATGCTCACATTAAAATTTTGTTGTAAAGCAAAAATGTAATTTAACTTCGAAGTCACATAACATCACGTAATTTCATTTTGAAAGTCGTTTAGTGGTAAAAGGTAATGGCTGCAACCATACCCAAACACAGTTGCAATCATTTGAAGCAAAATGGGTCACAGCAATATTTTTTTTTCTGTCACTTTCAAGTTCAACAACTGACATCACAGTTTGAGGGGTAATTATTCAAGGAATATTGACACTATAATATACTACCATTACTACTATCCTGTCACTTGAAGCACGTGCACCAGGATGTGACTGTAGATTCAAGCAGACCTGTTGTCCAAGAAAGTCATACGTCTACCACTACCACCTTCAGCCCCCCTTGGGGGGTTGAAGGTGGTAGTGGTAGGCGTATGACTTTCTTGGACAACAGGTCTGGGTACACACACAGGTCTTGTCAAGTGTGTGTTCGGTTGTTGAGTGAGACATCTAGATGTCTAAGAGATTTCGCTTTACCCAAGTAAAGTTAATAAAATCACTGATGTATTCTGTTGGTTTCAGTTTCAATGAGTTCGTTCAACTGGATACTTAAAATGCTGTGTAAAGCTAATTGCTCTCCGAAGCTGATTGAGGAGAGCGATTTTTTGCCCTCCTGCATTTTTCAGAATGCCAGGCCTGTCACTTACCAAAATTTCCACGGGTAGCAATATTTACACGGACGCAACAATATTAGATTCCAGACACTAATTATAGGAATACTCATCAAAAATTTAATTAATGGTTGTACCCGGTGCTTCATTAATTAAAATTTTGCTGCTGAAGATTTTTATTATCTGGTAAACGCATGCGTGAACATGGCTGCCCATTCGTGGATTACGACCAATCCACGGCTACTGTACTGTACTTGTGAGTGGACGATTCAGGAAGAGTTAGGTCATGCCAGACACGACGCTGATGCAGCGGAATGTGAGTTAGTATGGTTATCCATATAAAAAGATACGCTAAAGCGCAAGTTTAAGCCTTGATTAGCAATTCACGACAGTTTTCAACACAGTGATGTTCGTTGGGATGACTCAAATATGTTCTACAATCGAAGAGTGGAAAATGAAGAGTGGAGGGGGGGGGGAGTGGTGGAGTCGCCGCACTCATTCACGAAAACTATGGTAGATTATGAGGCCTGTAATATGTTGCTTACTTAATTCAAGTTGACATAGAAATACATTATTCAGAATGGTGCTCGTACATATATTCCTAACTGTTACAACTACTGGCCGAGATATATTCTCTCCTTACTGTTCATTTCATACAATCACGTTTAACCCTTCGATATCAAAATTTATTATTTTAAATATTTTTTTTAAATTTTCAAAAAATTTCAACAAAACCATATCATGTGACCCCTCATTGGAACGAGCTCGACGAGCTCGTTCCAAAGAGGGGTCACATGATATGGTTTTGTTAAAATTTTTTGAAAAATAATCTTTTTTTTAGCTGCTGAATTTACATATTACGCGGGCGGATGCGGCCGATTCGTTGGGTAAAGGGTTAAGCTACCGCTGAGAGGCTGGACTCCCACTAATCAGTATGAGACCTGCGTGAAAGGTGATTGATAAATTTTGTAATTTAGACAATGCATTCGTGATGGAAGCGACTGGTCGAGGACGGCGAAAGGGATGCATCCTGTATCACTTTCAACCCTTTGAAACCGAAAGCCCCTTTTCCGCTCAAGGATTGTTGTATAACGTGGGTGGTTGCTTAATGATTGTGTGTGGTAGATCAATAAATATTTTCAATGTGTAGTCCCAAGGTCGCGCGTTTCAAATATTAATTGGTCTACCCCCAAATAATGAATAAGGACTCTCCCAATTTCTGCCTTTGAACTGACATGGAAGATATCACCAGGATTCAAGAGGTTGAAACCAATATAGTTCAACGTTTAAGTAATGCTAAGTTTAACTGATACCCGGGTGAATTTGAATCAAATTTTAATTGAACCTTTAAGGGAGCAAAGTGGCTCAGTGGTTACGGTATTGGATTTCAAACCGAAAGGTCTAGGGTTCGATCCCCTTCAGAGCTAACTGCGCTGTGTCCTTGGGTCAGGCACTTCACCCCCTTTGTCCGCGTGGGGCACGGTGGCGCTGTGTACTAAGGCGTATTGCTCGTTGGTGGTTCACTTGTCTTCAACCAATGCTAACCCTGCTTGTGTGGATTTAGTACGTTGGGGAGACTGGCAGTTGCCCACCGTTTCTCGGTGGTTCTCTCCGGGTTCCTCCACCCGTAATACTGTCCGACACGTCGTACCCTGGCTGTCGAAAGTGTCGTTAAACCCAAATAAATAAATAAATAAATTAAACCTTGAACTGATCCTAATTCCGTGTATTGTTTATATGATTGTGGCTTTTTGAATGTTGTTTGTATTACTTTATTCCCATCCAGAGCACCCAGGAATTACAGCTTTAAATTAAGAGAGACTTATTCTACAGAAGGCGAGTCTTTGTTTCGAATAAAGATAGAACAAAATCTCCAGAAATGAGTGCGATTTAACAAAGAATTCAACTCAGCCAAACCTACCTGTCGGGATTTCCTGGCATGGCTTGTGATACCTGGACCTCTTGTCGGAGTTACTTCCCTTGACGTTCGAATTCTCTGAATCTACGGTCATTCATTGAAGCACAATTTCATGGAAAAATAAAATGAAAGTTCCCCTTGTATTAACAATAAATTTGAAAAAGCTACTATGTAGAAAATGTAACGAAAATCGCATATTTTGCCAAAGGAATATATAAATAGACAGAATGCGATGTGTGTTTGAGTCGGTGGGTGTTTTACATAACGAGTTGGAATGGCGTAGTCATATTTCGCGAGAGCCGTAGGCTCGAGCGAAATATGATTACAGCATTCCAACGAGTCATGTTAAACATCCACCGATTCAAACACACATCTCGTTCTGTGTTTATTACACAACCCATGCATTAAAATTCATTTAAATAAACAAATTTTAATTCCGATGTTTCAACCCAAAGGTGAAGAGTCCGTTTGTTTTGGTTGAAGCTGTACTGGTCAAATGGATCGATAAAAAATCAAAACAACCTTTTCGGAACCAGTGTTTGTTGAAATTCGTATCGGTGTTTCTCTTCGGCTGGTGCCTATTCGCGCCTAACCATTTGGTGGCTATTACTGTTAGTAAAAATATAAGTACAAATCTGTGCACATTTGCAAAACAGCTGGGAGAAACATTTTTAAAAGAAGTTCGAAGCATGTCAAGATGTACGAAGATTTACCGAAATAAAGTTGACCAATTTAGATATAACGCGATCCAGAAAACTAGACGGCCACGAAACTGGGTTAATGTTCTGGTTGGAAATGATAGGGTTTTTTAAAAATATTATCTCATTTTTGGTTAACTAATTTTTTGTGAACCGACTTTATTTTGCTTTGGACGTTTTCATTTTCACACTATGCGACAGACGGACGATAATTGTATAACGAAATTTGGAAACTTTTCGAAGCGTAACTAATGACTCGTTGGGAAAGGAACTAGTATGAACGGTGCTGGGAAAAGTTCCGGTTTGTACATCACCCATTGAATACAGAATCATTTATGTCATAGCGGCCATTCCGTTAAATACAAGAGTTTAAAGTTGAATGGATGTGTAATAAATACCCGTATTGTGAAGACTTTCTCATTCGATCAGCAATTTGTTGGGTCGTAATACAATTCGCAGCAATTTTGTGCATTTTGTTATCATCATCGTCGCAAAAGCGTGCTAAACCACAACAGGTACTTGATGCTTTGATCATTAAGAACTCTAATAATTGATTTTAAAGAGAAAATATTAAAATGCCTCTTCATTATCAAAGGATATTTTATTATCGTCGATTATTATTGTGATTTTTTAATGATCGAAGTGTCGGTCACCTGTGGTTTAACATTGAACCATAAAATCGTTCAGTGTCCAGCCCAAATGGTTCAACATGGAAGTCATAATTTGTTCAAGGTCAAACTACATTTCGGTTCAACATTAAACCTTAAATTAACCCATTGGTTCATCACGAAACTATATTGCGGTTTACTGTTAAACAAAAAAGAGGATGCAGCACCACGAAACCACTTTTTGGTTAAAGGTTGGACCATTTTTTCTTACAGTGGGCGGTCGAAGCTAGCACGATCCACGCGACAGGGCGAAAAGGGGGGGGGGGATGTTCCTATAGCGGTTGTGAAATTCTAGGCCACAGGCGTGACGCGACGTACAAAACAATCTCCTATTGATGAAGTTCAAGGGTCTCCCCGGGAAGATTTTATAGGAATAGAGCATAGAGCGGTGTTATCTATAGCTGTTCTATCTTAAACCTACGCACACTGATGTTACAAAAAAAACCTCAAGCTGTAAGGTTTCCCATAATTCAACTAGGTATTTAGCCAATTCAATCTTGGTTGACAGAGCTCACTGAGCTGTATTAGACAAGACTGATTTGGTTCAAATCATAGTTGCATTGTTGGCAAAAATGCTTCTCGAAACTTCATATCAATGTGCAGGGGGTTTATTTAATCTTATTTGTTTTACAAGGGGTTGCGAACAAGTTATGCAATATTAACGCTTCTCTTTGGCCGAATGGGTCAGGCGTGTGGGCTGACCTTCGTAGCGGCAACTTCGTGGTCTCTCTCTTCTCGGATAGTACGAGGGATCTTTAGCCAACACCGAGTGTGTCGTTCTCCACACAGAGGACAGTCAGTTACGCCCCACCCGATGGGATGGTACACTCTGACAACAGCAACCCAACAAGTGATGCTGACATGAGTGTTCGGACACCCCGAGAACTTTCCCCGACCGAGGATCGATCCTGGGACCATTGGCACGAAAGACCTGCGAACCTGTCCACTCGGCCACCACTCTTAATTTTTTACTGTACTTGTATAATTTCTTGTGACGTCAATTTCCGTAAGAGCTGAAAAGAGTGTAGGAATATTTGCTTGTATAGTATTCCTTCAATTTATTTAAGCCGATACAGTCACTGATACAGTGAGCATAAAATGTCCCATATGTAGAGCACATTTTTAACAACGGTATTTTCCGATGCGTGTCTTTAAAGGAGGGGAATGGGCGACCCCCCCCCCCCCCCCCCCACACACACACACACTCACTCACAGTATCAACATTGGTCTGCATTTTACTCGAGTGCACCAAAGCTGTAGTTTATCAAGAGATTTGCACACAATTGTTTCAGTTTTTCCAATATTCAAAATTTCGATTTACATATAAAGCTAGCGGACCCACACATCCCAGGACGGGAGGCGGTCGCTCAATAGGAAATTTATATTTGCATTGCATATGAAGGGAGATAACTAAAATGTATATGTATAGCTGGACTGAGTCACTGAATTTCGGAATCACGGAATCACACTCTCCCCATTTCTATAATAGATGTCCATACAGAATGTTCACCCCCTTCAATGTTGGCTTCATTGACAAAATTTTGCAATTTAACTGGGTGGTAACGCTCTTATAAGTGAGTTTGCTTGATGAAAGTTATTGTCTATACGACAGTGGGGTGGGGGTTGTAACGATTTAAACTGGTATGGCAATGGTACCAAAAGTTTATTCCGATTTGAAACCTGACAGCTTACAATAGGGCCCTGCGAAGCTTCGAAATTCGATTCGAAATAGTCCCCATGATTCGATTCGAATCGATGTTAATCGCGCCGATTCGAAAATTTTCGAATCTTTGAGATGTTCTCAAACTCCTACAAAATGTCTCCTCTTGAACTCTTTTTCTATCACCAGGTCTCCTGTACAGGAGATCTGATGACAGGTGAAGAGTTCAATGCGGTTTCGCTTCCGAAATTACATTGATTCCGTTCTGGAATATTCGGTTTTTTGCTTGATTTGCATTCGTCATTGCGCACAATACTTGGGTGAGAACTGACAATATTTACGGTTGTAGAAGGGTGCTATATTCACGATTTGAAAAGTGGTGAGACTCGATTCGAGATTCGAAACGTTTCGAAATCTGACGCCTGATTCAATTCGTGATTCGCTTCAACCCTAAGTTTGAGATTCACAGAGCCCCAGCTCATCAGTTCAAATGAAATCGGATGCAAAGAAATATACAGAAAAATATATGCCTTTCTCTGACATTATAATAGAACGTCATTTTTTGTATCAAATTTCTTCCTGGGTGGTATAAAATGCAGGTCTGAGATGTTGAACAAAAGAATGGAAATTATAAACTGCAAGTTTTCAATTACAGCGTGATATATGAATTGCGAGAGACTGAAACGAGAATCTTGTTCTCATTAGTAATTTGCATATCAGTTTTACGCTCAAAATTTTCCATGCAAAGTCACGTTACGGTTTTACATTTCTTACCATATTAGCATTGCATTCAAACTTCATCCACCTCTTTGAACCCCGAAAATTAGAGGGCGCCGATTTATGTACCTGAATCAATTTTTACAATGTTTATGGGGGTGTTTTTGTATTTTAGTGTCAATTTTATTTTCGCAGTGAAAATTACTTTCATTTCACTTGTCTGTCGGCGCAGACAGGTTTCTTTGCATACAGAATTGAGTTTAGTGTGCTTTGATCACATGCGTACGGCCTTTGTCATGTGCAAAATTGATACTTCGCTGCATCTACTGGATCGCACTAACCATTGGACATTGCTGCATTTCAATCTAAGAGAAAAGAACAAGTCTAAAACATTGGTAGGACTTCACAAGAAAAAATATGTCATACCTTTCCTGATGGTACCACATCCACATGAAAGCAATGTCCAGCGAAAAACAACATTTCTAACTTTTGTGGTAAAGCAAATCATTTCGAGTCAGTTTGTCGTTCGAAACGAGTTACAGTTTCGACTAGCTGATGTATTTGGTTGGCGTTTTGAACTGTTCATGTCTTCTCGTTTCGAGAGCGTTTTAAATACTGTGCATGTAAAACGTTATAAACAATTCATAGCTAAATCGTCCGCAGCCACCCTCGTCGCCACTTTATCATAAATTGAAGAATTATGATGAATAAAACCGTCTATGATACCAGATGTTCATTTTAATAGCAGCTAGATTTTTTACAAAAAACTGCCTCCCGCAGCTGGATGTTTTCACCCCATTAAACTTCGTACTCGACAGCATAAGCCGACATCTCGATATTTGATATGCATACTTTGACAACATTTCACCTATCCACCCCCTCCCCCCCCCCCCCAAAAAAGTAGTCAGGTCTTGGAATAGGTAATGAATGACAAATGGAGAAAGAAATTTCCCTTTGTAGTGTTTGTGATAAAATTATATTAAGTGGGCGACATCAAGTTTACGGTAACCTATTTTTAACAGTTACAGTGCTGAATTATTTTTGGTTGTCAAAATTTGTTCATTTGTCGTTTCCTTGTTACAATTTATGGGAGAGTGCCTACAGGCACTCTCCCATAAATTGTAACATGGCAAATCCTTAGACTTGATAATTTCACTTAAAAGATAATATGAAGCACATCCACTGATCATGTCATGGCATCGGCATTTCGGAATAAAGCTGTCAGGATGGTAGAAGCGGCGGCAATGGGTTCGGAGAAATATTTAACCCTTTCTCTAATCCACTAATTTTATTCTTCAATGTTTCTCTGTTGTACAATAATTCTCTCTCTTTCTCTCTATCTAACATTCGTTATTTTTCATCTATATTCGACTGTTACATTTTACATACTGCCCAGTTGGTCTGGAAACCTAGAATATCCATGCCTGTGTTTCGAAACATTATATTTTCTTATCAACTCATTTCCTATTGCTATTGATGTGATGCTGGGACAATATTTGTCAACTTGACGTTTCACTAGACCAGATGTTCTTCTCAGTTATGTATTCCTTCTAGATGAAAGAATGTTTAAAGTATTTAGAATATTAACCCTAACAAAGCCCAAATATGGGTTTCCAGCACTCTGCCAGTTAAGGTGCATTATCGTAGGCACTCGCTGTCACCAATATAATTTTCTCTAGAATTTGACAGCCTAATTTTTCTTAGGCGGCTAATTGGATGTGTGTTGATAGATATTCGTGTGTGTTTGTTCGCTAGTATATGGGGGTTGTTTGCTAGTTTATTGTGGTTTTACGAAACTTTCAACAGTCGGGATCGTGTCAGGAGTTTTACGGGTGAAAGAACCGGAGCCAGCGAGCAACGCCAAATATTGCCAAACTCGCCAACATACTATTGTGGCACAAGCAGGGATGGGATTGGGTGAAGGCAAGTGTTTTGTCGACGTGCCGTGTGCCTTGATACACAGTACTCACATGGTGTATAAATATATATATATATATATATATATATATATATATATATATATATATATATATATATATATATATATATATATATATATATATATATATATATATATATATATATATATATATATATTCAGTAATTGTCAGTTCTCGAATATCGGTATATATATATACCGATATTCGAGAATTGACAGCTACTGAATCCATGGGTAAATCCCACAATAAAATACAGGCTACTTGTAGACAATTACGAATCAACACAGAAAACAATTCCAACAATTCAGTAATTGTCAGTTCTCGAATATCGGTCTCGGGGCGAGTTGTAAATGTAAACTAACATATTGGCTGAGTCAATTGCAGCCTATTTTTTTTTTTTTTTTTGGTGGGGGGGGGGGGGGAGTTGTCGTTGGCTCAGTCGGTATGGTGACAGAGCATTTATGGCCAGGCGATTGGGTGTCATAGACCCGGGGTCGATTCCCGTCGAGGCCACCTTCCAAAATACTTTACAGTCTGCAATGCAGTGGCGCGGTGCTAGGGCGATGCCTGGTGGAATTCCTGCTTGATATAGGCGATATAAATTAAATTCAGGCAGTTGCATTTTCACGGGTCTTCCATTAACTGAGATTGCTGTGTTTAAAAGCTGTGACCAAAGAGACTGAACGCGATGTGTGTTTGATGGTGGGTCTTTTACATAACGAGTTGGAATGACGTAGTCATATTTCGCGAGAGCCGTATGCTCGAGCCAAATATGACTACGTCATTGCAACGAGTTTTGTAAAACAATCACCGATTCAAACACATATCGCGTTCTGTGTTTACTACACACCCTATGCATCAAAATTTATTTAAATAAACATATTTTAATTCCGATGTTTAAACTCAAAGGTGAAGAGTTCGTTTGTTTTGTTTGAATCTGTACTGATCAAATGGATCGAGAAAATATCAAAACAATCTTTTGGAAACCAGTCAAAATCACATTCGTTATCTTTTCTATTGGGCCTGTTTGTTGAAATTCATATCGCTGTTTCTCTTCGTCTGGTGTCCATTCACGCCTATCCATTTGGTGGCTATTACTGTTAGTGAAAATATAAGTACAAATTTGGACAGATTTGCAAAACACCTGGGAGAAACCTTTTTGAAAGAAGTTCGAAGCATGTCCAGATGTCCGAATATTTACCGAAATAGAGTTGACCAATTTAGATATAACGGGATCCGCAGACGAGACGGCCAGGGAACTGGGTTAATGTTGTGGTCGGAAACGATTGGGGTTTTTCAATATTATCTCATTTTTGGTAACTATTTTTTTTTGTGAACAGACTTTGTTTTGCTTTGGACGTTTTCATTTTCACACTACTCGACAGGCGCTCGATAATTGTATAACGAAATTTGGAAACTTTTCGAAGTGTAACTAATGACTCGATAGGAAAGGAACTAGTATAAACGGTGCTGGGGCAAGGTTCCGGCTTGTACATCACCAGTTGAATACAAAAACATTTATGTCATCGTAGAGATTCCGTTAAATACGAGGGTTTAACGTTTAATGAATGTGTAATAAAAGAGCATACGTGTGTGTACTTTTAGATGGAAGGATAATGCCTCCACCCCACCCCACCCTTCATCATCCTACTTCTATGTGGCAATGTATATGTGGAGAATTTTATGTTAAATGATTCAGAGTGATATGTGGAAGCTTCACTACTTTCCACAACACCAGTAAGCGATAATTACAAAATGTTATTATGCGATAACCATAATTGTAAAAAAAACTACAGTTCCGGCGTATGTTCACGCAACACAATATTCATGCCATTACGTTATTAATATTCAAAACATTTAAGAAGTTTTCGCAAAACAGAATAAATCAAAATATAAGTGTCAGATAGGCTGCTGTAATAAAACTTGACGCTTTCTGAATCGATAATATACTTCAAAGAGAGGGATATGTTTCATTGCTGACAATAAAAACGAAATTCTATATGGTAATTTTGTTCGGTCGCAAAGGTGAACTTCTCTTGTCGTATTTATGTCCATGTTGTTCAAGAGCTTATCTTGTTATGCATCAGATGGAATACACTTTGAATTGACTGAAAATGACGATAAATGTCGTACTACCGAACACTTGCAACTTCTTAATTAACCCTTAGGGTAGGCTCACCGCGGATCTCAAACTTTGAATCGAATCGTGTCAGGCGGAGAACTGAATCTATGAGTGATAGATATTGCATCATTTCCAGGGCCCTCCTCCAGGGTTCAGATAAATTGGAAGGCGAAGTCCCTCACATGCTACTTTTGTGGACTGTTAGTATATTATGTACCCTTCGTCCGTGGAGTGAATATGTGTTGGGTTCTCAAGCCGGTTTCAGTACGCCCAGTGAGAGTGAAGCAATTATTGGATATCCGCCTGTGGGCCTATGGAGTGGTTGAGAACCAAAATCACAATATGTATACTGTACCACTAGTGGTCCATTTGTTAACCCTTTACTTCACACAAACAGCTCACGGCACTTACCCAAACTTTCATTTTGTCCTCAAGAACATAGCTTATGATTCCTATTTGGAATGATCTCAGCGAGCACGTTCCAAAAATGGGTCTTACCCTAAGTTTTGAGGCAAAAGCTGAAAATCAAATTTTGAATTGAGTTTTTGTGAATGACGCTGATCGGTTACGGATGTTACGAACAGTACAGGGTTAAAAATGGAATTGTCTCATTAGTATCAAGCTAAATTGAAACATTGTTTTTTTTTCTTCCACCTATCATTCAGCCGTTTAATACTTTTCCTCTGTTTTGTTCAATGGTTTTGCTATCCTGCGTACTATCTGTTCCACAGATCGAGAAACCGTGCAGTAAGCAAGCATTCATGTACCTAGCATTCCCGTACGAATCGTTACGTGCGTCCACTGTTATGGTAACCCTCATTGAATCACATTCCTACTAGTTCAAGAGGTTCAGGAGAACATCATCTTCTGAGATCTATGTTCTATAGTGGATGGTATACGGTGGAATTTATCCAAATTCATCCGCATATATCTTACACCAACCAATTCAACACCGAGTTCCTGGACTGTATTGTCTTCCGGTGCCATTTTCGCTCAACTGTGAACCATAACTAAAACCAGCATATTACAAGTAAATGGGCCTTTCAAATTCTCCGAGGATGGCGAACTCAACTTCGTCGCTGCCACAGACAGATTTAAATAATAATAATAATAATAATAATAATAATAATAATAATAATAATAATAATAATAATATACACATTTATATAGCGCCAAAATTATAGTTCAGAAGATATAAAACCATATTCTAAGGCGCTGTACATGTTACTGAGCTCGTGCAAATATACGAACGGAATATATACAGTATCTTACAGTCCAGAAGATCACTTATAGGCTTTTTGAAACAGGTATGTTTTGAGATCTTTCTTGAAAAGGTTGACATTTGGCAGTCTTTTTAAGTGTTCCGGTAAATTATTCCAGCAAATGAGAATGACCTTTCTCCAAATGCCTTACACCTATGTTTTAGAACATGTAGCAGCATTTTACCATCAGACCTCAGGTTGTACTGACACACATTCTTGGTATTAAGGAGTTCTTCTAAGTACGCTGGTGACATGTTGTTTTGTGTCTTAAAAACTAATAATAAAGTTTTGAAAATTATTCTGCACTTAACTGGCAGCCAGTACATATCCCCCAGAACAGGAGTGATGTGTTGAGATCGCGATACCCTACATACCACTCGGATTGATGCATTTAGTACCATCTGCTGGCGAGAGTATTGATATTGCGGAAGGTTGAACAGCAAGGCATTACAATAATCCAAATGTGAAGTTACAAAGGCATGAACTAGGGTTTTTGTTGAGTCTTTGGTGAGGAACTGTCTTATCTGTTTAACTTTGTATAGACCTCTGAAAGCCTTATTGCACATATTTGTAACATGTCTGTCCATAGACATGGTAGAGTCGAAGAAGGCACCAAGATTACGTACACCGTTACTTGCACTGATGGCGGAATCTCCTACCTTCACTGAATTGATGTCAACTTTAGTGAGTTGTTGTCGTGAACCAATTATTAAAAATTCAATCTTATCATTATTTATCATAATTGTGGTATACTGTTAACGTATCTTTTCTCCAACCACTGAACCATTGAGAGATATGCGTGTCTTTGTGAGATAACTGTGTGAGACAGATCTACAGTACAGGCGCCGTGGACAGATCACTTTCTACGGGTAGACAATATTTCCATGAACGCGATGATATAAGATTCCAAACACTAATTATATGAATGATCATCAAATATTTAATTAATGAAGCACCGGGTACAACCCGGTGCTTCATTAATTAAAATGTTACTGCTGATTTTTATTACCTGATAAACGCATACGCGGACATCACTGCCCATGAGTAGGTGATATTTGCGGATTCAGTATCACTTGTACACGATTTCGTACATGTACACGTACATCGATGTACACCTCCACGGGATTTTGTGTTAAAATCGTGTACAGGTACACGATTTGTCGTTTTTTATGGTGATACAGAATCCGCTTGCGGATTCTATATCACTGGATTCTACATACACGTCGCTCAAGAGTGAAAAAAATGTATGAAATTTTAAGGAAAAAAAGGTGTACTGTCTGATACAGAATCCGCAAATGGGTTTCCCCCATAGGATTCAGAGTTAAATCGCGAGCAAAACACGTGTTGCGGATTCTGTATCAGCATCAAAAAGGTGGTTGCAGATTCTGTATCATCCGTATCTGTACACGATTTTAACACTGAATCCCTATGGAGGCGTACACGGAAACCCATTTGCGGATTCTACATCAGAAATCGACTTATGTACGGCACATGGAAAAGAGGTGATACTGAACCCGCAAACCACTTTTTGATGCCCAAAAGCTTGAAGAGCTTGAAATAAGTAATCACCCAATCATTTCACGTTCCTAACGCTAATTAACCAATCAGATTGCTTGATTCTCATAAACTTAATCATACAAAGTTATCTCCCCTCGTCGTGGCGGTGGGGGTCACGCCCGTCATAAAAAGGTGAATCGCGTTTAATAACGAGGATATAATGGCTAGAGCAATGTATACCAAAAACCAAAAGCTCGAAGAGCTTGAAATAAGTAATCACCCAATCACTTCACGTTCCTAACGCTAATTAACCAATCAGATTGCTTGATTCTCATAAACTTAATCATACAAAGTTATCTCCCCTCGTCGTGGGGGTGGGGGTCACGCCCATCATAAAAATCGAAGTTTCGAGTAGGTGGTCACGTGACCTATCAAATTGAAGGTCTCGACGAGTGGATTAAGAAGATCGTAATTTTAACCCTCGTCGTGGGGTGGGGTCACGACCAGAGCCGAAAAACGACTTCCTTTTTACATATCCAGGCATGTGAGGTATTAATATGAAGGGCTCGATGAAGACATTACAAAATGACGTTTTTCATTTTATGTGGGGGTGGGGGTCACACCCATCAGAAAATCGAAAGTTTCGAGAAGATAGTCGTGTGACCTATCAAATTAAAGCTATCGACAAGGATATTATGAAAATCATAATTTTTCCTTCTTATAACGGTGGAGTTGGGACCATCTTGAAATCGAAAGTATTAAGAAAAGGTAGTTATGGAACATATTAAATTGAAAAAACAACAAGTTGAATCTGATGCATCATTCATTTTTGATATCTGTGTTAAAACGTGAAGTATGTTTTCAAAAAATATATATGATTGTTATGCAAATTAGAGATGCACTCGCTTATTAACAAGTCACGCCTTAAGATGTTTCCTTCAATAATAACTCTGTTTACTGAACCATAGATCTGCAATAAAAAAAATTATAAGTTGATCTTCTAACGTTTCTACATATTGAGGATAGCCTATTTCACCATTTCCGAAAAAAGTGTCAATCCAAACTATTTTTTTAGGAAACAATGCCCACGTCGAGAAGACATTACAAACTAAACCAGTATAATCTTGACTAAATTCAAATAAAACCATTTGTCACGTGTTAGAAAAGATTTGTAAACAGTCTAAACGCACGTTCGGAAAAGTTGTTTTGTTTTGTTTTTTACAACAGGAGTTAAAATATTTTAAGATAGGTGGCATTATATAAATACAGCAACAACAAAAAACAGTGTTTACAATGTGTCAGCGTATGACTGAATGAAAATGAGAAAAAGCTCTTTTTCTAACCACCTGATAGCGAAGCATTACATCAGTTGTGGCGATATTGATGTCATCCAACAGCAGCCAAGACATTAAGCTTTTTACGTCGACATCCCACTTGTCCAAAACAATTCTCTTTTAACGCTAAAACGGGTGAAATATATCTCGGTAACGACTCCCTTTTTTTCTTCATCAGACACAGTTGTTGGCGGAAAGTTGACTGGAGGGTCGTTCAAAACAATTGATTAAATATATCGAACGAACACGACTCATTTTTTAACTACGATTGTCGCCGTATTCTAAACGTCATCGATTTACCGAAATGAGCACAATATCTCATGGGTTTTTTTAAAGATTTTTTGATGACATAAAAAGGTTGCATGCGCAGCAAAAATAACCATGCGCGCGGGCCTGAAAAATATAGACGTTCTTTTTTCTCGTCTAATGTAATTGATAATACATCAATATTTTTTTTTTTAAAATCAGTTTTTAACTGATAGTAGTGTTGTTGTTATGACTGATAGGTTAGGGTTTTATTACGAGTACATCAAGGTGGACAGCTCTATTCCATTCCCTCACCCGAGTCCTTTTGCCTGAAGACTTCTTTTTCAATTCAATTCAAGAGGTGTTAACCTCATCGAGATTTGGAAACGGTTTATAACTTCACGAAATATACATTTCTCTTGCTGTTTGCTTAATTTTTTATATAAAAATAATGACTAAGAGTTTGTTGAACCTAGAAACGTCTTTTAGATTTTCTCCTTGATAAAACGCGAAACACGATATCAAACGCAGTTTATCTTTCTTGCTTCTCACGTTTTCGAGTTGTAAGAATCGATTGCTTTTGACCAATCTGTCTTGAAAATTGAATATGTGTTTGGTAAGCGGATCGAACGATTTTTTCATCTTTTTTTTTTTTTACCCTCCAGAGGAACTTCGAATTCTCCTCTTTCGCTCACGAAAACCCGTTGATCATTTCCAGGTCCGATCCAGGTGAGCAATATACTGTAACACATCGCGCTATCGTAAAGACAATGCTGCTTTTTGTAAGGATTTTATAACTTACATTAGGTAGGGATACGGGTCCTCTAGAATTTCAAATTCTTGACATTATCCCCATCTTTTTTTTTACACAGTAGAGTAATAAGACCTAATCTCTGAGACTCTGACAGATTTTACCAGAGATAAAACGCTTGGGTTGAGATACTGCCACTTCATGTTCTAATGATACTGAAACGGGAGTTCTCTCTCTGAATACTACTACGGAAAACTGTGATTATAACCCTCAACTAAATTGTCCAACACAAAAAAAATATATATTTCCTGTACATCTCTCAAACCGCCGGCCCCTCCGCTCCCTTCCCTTCCCTTCCCTAATCCCTTCCCCTCCCCTTTCCTAATTCCCCCTTCCTACCCTTCCCTACCCCGTTCCCTCCCCTAACCTTCCCCCTCCCCCTCCCCTTCCCTAATCCCCTCCCCTCCCCTCTCCCCTCTCCTCCCCTCCCCTAATCCCCTCAATCACCACTCCCTACCCCCTCCCCTTCCTTAGTCCTCCTTCCCTAATCCCCCTTCCTCATCTAACCCCCCTCCCCTCCTCTTCCCTACCCCCTCTCCTCCTCTTCCCCTAATCCCCTTCACCACCACTCCCTAACCCCCTCCCTTAATCCCCCCTTCCCTAATCCCCCTCCCTCCCCTAATCCCTCCCTACCACCCCCCCCCCCCCGGGCCGGGGAGCGAAAGAGGAGAATTCGAAGTTCCTCTGGAGGGTAAAAAAAAAAAGATGAAAAAATCGTTCGATCCGCTTACCAAACACATATTCAATTTTCAAGACAGATTGGTCAAAAGCAATCGATTCTTACAACTCGAAAACGTGAGAAGCAAGAAAGATAAACTGTGTTTGATATCGTGTTTCGCGTTTTATCAAGGAGAAAATCTAAAAGACGTTTCTAGGTTCAACAAACTCTTAGTCATTATTTTTATATAAAAAAATTAAGCAAACAGCAAGAGAAATGTATATTTCGTGAAGTTATAAACCGTTTCCAAATCTCGATGAGGTTAACGCCTCTTGAATTGAATTAAAAAAGAAGTCTTCACGCAAAAGGACTCGGGTGAGGGAATGGAATAGAGCTGTCCACCTTGATGTACTCGTAATAAAACCCTAACCTATCAGTCAAAACAACAACACTACTATCAGTTAAAAACTGATTTTTTTTTTAAAAAAATATTGATGTATTATCAATTACATTAGACGAGAAAAAGAACCTCTATATTTTTCAGGCCCGCGCGCATGGTTATTTTTGCTGCGCATGCAACCTTTTTATGTCATCAAAAAATCTTTAAAAAAAACCCATGAGATATTGTGCTCATTTCGGTAAATCGATGACGTTTAGAATACGGCGACAATCGTAGTTAAAAAATGAGTCGTTTTCGTTCGATATATTTAATCAATTGTTTTGAACGACCCTCCAGTCAACTTTCCGCCAACAACTGTGTCTGATGAAGAAAAAAAGGGAGTCGTTACCGAGATGTATTTCACCCGTTTTAGCGTTAAAAGAGAATTGTTTTGGACAAGTGGTATGTCGACGTAAAAAGCTTAATGTCTTGGCTGCTGTTGGATGACATCAATATCGCCACAAATGATGTAATGCTTCGCTATCAGGTGGTTAGAAAAAGAGCTCTTTCTCATTTTCATTCAGTCATACGCTGACACATTGTAAACACTGTTTTTTGTTGTTGCTGTATTTATATAACGCCACCTATCTTAATAAATTTTAACTCCTGTTGTAAAAAACAAAACAAAACAACTTTTCCACACGTGCGTTTAGACTGTTTACAAATCTTTTCTAACACGTGGCAAATGGTTTTATTTGAATTTAGTCAAGATTATACTGGTTTAGTGTGTAATGTCTTCTCGACGTGGGCATTGTTTCCTAAAAAAAATAGTTTGGATTAACACTTTTTTCGGAAATGGTGAAATAGGCTATCCGCAATATGTAGAAACGTTAGAAGATCAACTTATAATTTTTTTATTGACAAATCTATGGTTCAGTAAACAGAGTTATTATTGAAGGAAACATCTTAAGGCGTGACTTGTTAATAAGCGAGTGCATCTCTAATTTGCATAACAATCATATATATTTTTTGAAAACATACTTCACGTTTTAACACAGATATCAAAAATGAGTGATGCATCAGATTCAACTTGTTGTTTTTTCAATTTAATATGTTCCATAACTACCTTTTCTTAATACTTTCGATTTCAAGATGTTCCCAACTCCACCGTTATAAGAAGGAAAAATTATGATTTTCATAATATCCTTGTTGATAGCTTTAATTTGATAGGTCACACGACTATCTTCTCGAAACTTTCGATTTTCCGATGGGTGTGACCCCCACCCCCACATAAAATGAAAAACGTAATTTTGTAATGTATCCATCGAGCCCTTCATATTAATACCTCACATGCCTGGATATGTAAAAAGGAAGTCGTATTTCGGCTCTGGTCGTGACCCCACCCCACGACGAGGGTTAAAATTACGATCTTCTTAATCCACTCGTCGAGACCTTTAATTTGATAGGTCACGTGACCACCTTCTCGACACTTCGATTTTTATGATGGGCGTGACCCCCACCCCCCCCCCCCCCCACATAAAATGAAAAACGGCATTTTTGTAATGTTTTCATCGAGCCCTTCATATTAATACCTCACATGCCTGGATATGTAAAAAGGAAGTCGTTTTTCGGCTCTGGTCGTGACCCCCCACCCCACGACGAGGGTTAAAATTACGATCTTCTTAATCCACTCGTCGAGACCTTCAATTTGATAGGTCACGTGACCACCTTCTCGAAACTTCGTTTTTTATGATGGGCGTGACCCCCACCCCCACGACGAGGGAAGATAACTTTGTATGATCAAGTTTATGAGAATCAAGCAATCTGATTGGTTAATTAGCGTTAGGAACGGGAAGTGATTGGGTGATTACTTATTTCAAGCTCTTCGAGCTTTTGGTTTTTGGTATACATTGCTCTAGCCATTATATCCACGTTATTAAACGCGATTCACCTTTTTATGACGGGCGTGACCCCCACCCCCACGACGAGGGGAGATAACTTTGTATGATTAAGTTTATGAGAATCAAGCAATCTGATTGGTTAATTAGCGTTAGGAACGTGAAATGATTGGGTGATTACTTATTTCAAGCTCTTCAAGCTTTTGGGCATCAAAAAGTGGTTTGCGAGTTCAGTATCACCTCTTTTCCATGTGCCGCACATAAGTCGATTTATGATGTAGAATCCGCAAATGGGTTTCCGTGTACGCCTCCATAGGGATTCAGTGTTAAAATCGTGTACAGATACGGATGATACAGAATCTGCAACCACCTTTTTGATGCTGATACAGAATCCGCAACACGTTTTTTGCTCGCGATTTAACACTGAATCCTATGGGGTAACCCATTTGCGGATTCTGTATCAGACAGTACACCTTTTTTTCCTTAAAATTTCATACATTTTTTTCACTCTTGAGCGACGTGTATATAGAATCCAGTGATATAGAATCCACAAGCGGATTCTGTATCACCATAAAAAACGACAAATCGTGTACCTGTACACGATTTTAACACTAAATCCTATGGAGGTGTACATCGATGTACGTGTACATGTACGAAATCGTGTACAAGTGATACTGAATCCGCAAATATCACCTACTAAGATTAATTCAATTCTACTTCCGAAACCAACTCCGTCATAATATTACGACGTCATGTCGACACTGACGTCACGTGTTTATTAGATATTACGGATGATATTTATGTAACGTACTATTAGATCATGATTATGTAATAAAATAAAATTTAACCCTTTGAACCCTGGTGGTATATTCCATGTCAGCTGAATGACAGCAGTTGGAAGAGTCCACATTCATTATTTGGGGTAGACCAATTAATATTTTCAACGTGCAGCCTTGGGTCTGCACGTTGAAAATATTGTTTGGCCTACACCGCACATTTACCTTGTAGCCATCCCACTTAATGGCATTATGACATTTTTATAGCTTGTGACCCGGTCAGAAAAACGGTCTCTGGGGTTCAAAAGGTTTTAAGTGGCTGCTTTTGTAAATAGTGATGCGGGTTGGTAATAAGAAGATTGGTATTACGAATAAAATTCCGAACGTTATAAAAATTAAATCAATAGATATTGTCTTTTCGGGTGATATGCCTCGGCTCCGATCAATTTTAGTGAACGGGGTTCAGACATTTCATATGAAATCTTGACGAATTTGAATTTCTTTCTATCGATTTTTATCGGAGAGTATGTAATCTAACCATTTACCTCAGTAACAGTTACCGTCAAAGCCGTGTGTGTGATAACAATTTTTATTATATGCCTATGTAATTTAACAGCTAAATATCACTACTGTTTGACGATCTTTTCCTAGTCCCTAGTGTGGAATCTGATTCCGCGTCATTATAGTACGACGGACTATTTATGGGTGCGTTCGAATTCGCATAATTAGCTGTTCCTGTCGCAGAGAGTACTTTACTCCGAGTTGGAATGGGTGCGCTCGGACGGAGGTCCGGGTTTTGTTCATGCGCATCGGGGGATTCTCCAGAAGAGTACACCTGTTACATAATAAGTTTAAACAAAAATAGTTCTTTTTTACTCCAATCCAATTTACCAAAAAAGGTTGGGGGAATTGTTAATGCTGGGGTCGGCATGTGATTGTCGCAGGATTACGGGGTTGAAATTGATGGAGGAAAATTTATGTTCTTATCAGTGCTCAACCGACAGCCAGTGACTGTCGTCTGAACCCCAGTTCGAACGTAAACCCTGCCACCTTATCAATGCCCTATCCGCTTGGGACTCTTAGGATTCCTGAAGGTGCCTGTGGCTTACAACGCCAAAGGGTGATCAACGATAATTCACTGAAAGATTATTTATTTACGTGTACGAAGAAATATAATATCAAACAAATTACTCGCAAAATTATCCATAAGAAACACTAATTACGCGGATAAAAGTTTATTCTTTAGGGCCCTCGACGTCTCCCACAGCTCGCTGTGTCCGCTGAATCAACCTCACTTCACCTTCATCTTCTCATGGTTTGTGATAAATGCAAAGTGTCTATTCACTTCTCGTTGCTTCCTCCTCGCAGGGTTAGCTGCACCGTCAGTGGGGCTCAACACATATAATGTTCTGTTTGTGTGTCTCTATCAGCGTTCTCACAGTTCAATCAGAATTCAATCGGCGTCTACCACAGTTCACGTTCACTTTGCGCCTTGCCTGGCTCTCTCGGGGTTAAGTTATTCTTCGCCTTCAGATATGTACTTAACTTATAATGTGTTAGCACCTTAACAAAGCTTACATAAAAATATTCTGCAAAGTGTTATCAACATCACTAATTCTCGCACCGCCTAAACTATCTTATCTCGCGAGCTACTCCTGCGCTTACTCAAGCTCTTAATACGGTCCCTAGACCACAACGTTACAGCTTTTACTTCTTTGGCTACTATGCCACTACGGTTCGCAACCGTTAACAAACTGCAATCGGTTCCTTACAACCCTCACAGGGTTACGACAATACGCGAACTTTCGATCTCGGTGCCTATGACCCTCGACGGCCAAGGCTAAATTCACACCTTCTCTGAGTGCCCTCAGGCCAACTGCCTCGCAACGACCCACAGCCTTACACACCTTCCGACTGGAATTGGCTGGAATGAATTTTTCGAGAAATCCCCCGATTTTTATTTAGATAGCCAGAACATTTATTCTCAGTTAATCGCTTCTCTTGAACTTGGCCGCTAAGATCTATCTTAATTTAACACTCGCTTTAAAGTTCCGTTGAAAGACTCGCATTTTGGTATCTTTTGACATTTCGCAGACAGGATAGATGCGTAAAATGGGTGTGTATCCAGAACATATGTGATGCACTGGTTTCCAACGATTACTATCTAACTGGTATTAATTACCCAGATAACGATACAGAAGAGAATATTGTCTCTCTTACTATTGATCTGTTATCAGAATAGCCCATATGGTGTTCAACACGTGCGCCATAATGGACATTAAATTTCATACCTTATTAGCAAAATTGGAATTATTGCCGATCTGTTTTCGGGGTCCGTCACATATCTATCTTGCTTTACATTTAACCCAGGCAGAAATATTATTGAAAATATTTACACATTTATACAACAAAATCGCAACTTTGGCTATCACCTTGACAGTGATGTTGAACTATAAGTCAAAAAATAAACCCTCTTAGGGCTACAGTGAAGTGATCTGGGTCGTTCATCACGTCTAGTTGAGGAAGTCAGATCGCCGGATCAAACGAGCTGCCGCTGGCAGCTAGTTTGATCCGGCGATCTGACCTCCTCACTTCACTGTAGCGATAGTATGTATGACGCATGTATCTTTTGTGTCTGCAAAAAACATTGTTGAAGCTCAATGTACGACAAAAAGTCATGGTTGCGTCATGGTTGAACATAAACTACGAGCCGCAAACCTCAGACCATGTTACCGTCAATTCATCACAATAACTTATAATGTGTTAGCACCTTATACAACGAAAGATAGACTTTGTAATTTCACCCCGTTAACATTTTTAAAAAGTTCAGGTTAAATGTAACCGCGATCCGACTGAATGTCAATTTGATGTTGATAATTATATTGTTTGAACAATTTTACACTACAAGTTGAAACATTTTAAACTTTTTGTCATACACTGAGTTTCAACAATGGGTTTCTCAGACATAAACAATGCATGTGTCAAATTGACACCGGGTATGTATTTTATCATAACAAACATCGGATTGATGTTCGAAATAACACTACCCTGCAATTAGCAGGTGACATACATGAAATCGACGTGATGCAGTTATCTCCGCAATAAAGAGTTGCAAAGGGGGCGTTTCAGATATGAATTGTTTATGTAGATTCAAGATGAAGATACCATGGTAAACACGGCTAGTAAAAGCAGATACGTAACCACATGGTGTCACCCCCACCCACCCAGCTGTTCTTGAAAAATGTCAACTTTATATACATGCATTCCTGAAATCCCCCAAATTGGTTCATGTTCTCTCACCATGATGTTACTTGTGTGATTTTGTTATAGGTAGACGCAGATACGTAACCACGGGGTGTCACACCCCCACCAATCCGCCCAACTGTTCTTGACAAATGATAACCTCATATACATTTATTCCTGAAATCCCCAAAATTGGTTCATGAACTCTCACCATAATATTTCTTGCGTTATTTTGCTGTATAGATACACGGAGTGTCTCCCACACCCCCACCCCACCCCAGCACAACCAACCTACCCAACTGTTCTTGAAAAATGTCAACCTTATATACATTCATGCCCGAAACCCCCAAAATTGGTTCATGAATTCTCACCCTGATATTTCTGATGTTATTTTGCTATAGATAGACGCAAATCTCTAACTACGGGATGTCAATCCCACCCCGCACCCCACCCCACCACCAAACTGTTCTTGACAAATGTCAACCTCATATACTTTCATTCCTGAAATCCTCAAAATTGGTTCATGTCCTCTCAACCGGATAGTTCCTGTCAGCTCACCTTGACAAACTCAAGCTGAGCTGATCCCATCGATCTCTGTCCGTCGTCCGTCCGTCCGTCCGTCCGTCCGTCGTCCCTCAACACCATGTTTTGGTCTTCTCCCCCAAAACCACTGGTACAATTCAAGTGCAAGTTTGTGTGAGTGATGGTCCCAAATGGGCATTGCAGTTTTGTTCAACTCAACATGCCCAGCCTCCTAGGGAGGGGGTGGAGGAAAATGCTTCAAAATATTTTTAAAATCTTTTTTTCATGAACCGGTGAGTACAGTGACTTGATATTTGTTATGGAGCTTCATTTTTGTAGAATCAAGTTTCTTCAAATAAAGTTCGTGGAGTAATATTTAGCTTTGTAATGGGAGGGGTAAGATTTTTGGCCCCGCCCAAAATTTATATTTTCCGAACCGATGGTCCGATTTGAACCAAATCTAGTATGTGGCATTATTGGGTCACAAGTACTTGACTTGTGTAAAAAAATTGCCGCATCCCCATGGGAACCCCAGAATCTAAAAATAGTTATATTTTCAAATGCTCATATTTCCAAAACCACACGGAACAGAGAGCTGTCATTTGGCATGAAGCCTCCTTAGGACCAGCAGAAATAAATGGTAAACAAATTGCTATCGGTTATGTTAGGGTGTTCTGTAGAGGGCATCGAATAAATGCTGAGTCAGCATATTTTCAAAAATTAAAAAAAAATCTTTTCTCCAGAACCAATGGTTAGAATCTTTTGATATTCGGTATACAGCATTCATATGGGGGTCAGATACAAGTTTGTTAAAATAGGCCCATTGGTTCATATTTGGACTCAATACAGGAGCCCGAATTTTTAACTTGGAACAATATGGGGAATATTCTTTAAAAATCTTCTTCTTCAGAACCACCAGTCAGGATCTCTTAATGTTTGGTATACATCATTGGTCATTGTTATGAAGGTCAGGTTCAAGATGTTCAAACCAAGTCCCTAGGTTAATATTTGTGCTTCCTACGAAAGCCCAAATTTTAACTTAGTTCAATATGGGGGATAATTTTTAAAAATCTTCTTCTTCAGATCCACCAGGAAGAATGCTTTCATATTTGGTATACAGCATCTCTAGGGGTCAGATTCAAGTTTATTCAAATCGGGTATGGTAGCCCAAATTTAACTTAGTGCAATATGAGAAGATTTCTTTAAAAATCTTCTTCTTCAGATCCACTAGGAGGGCATTCCTCCAGCCCTCCTTGAGAATGCCAGACCTGCATTACCACTCTGCACACCAAAGGGCTTCCTTGCGAGCGAAGAGGTTTACGTATCTTCTCAGAGACGCAACGCAAGGACGAGGTTCAAACTCACGGCTTTACGAGCAGCGGAAGTCTGATCCTCTACCCATCGGTTACTGCATTCTCATATTAGTCGTAACATTATCGTGTGATAGACAAAACTTCGTTCTGTTATATGACATGCTTAAAGCGAAACTGATGCAAATGGCACAGTATGGTTTCCAAACCCTGTTGGGAGACAATGGCAGAGAGGGGGTTCGAACCCACGCCGAGAGTTTCCTTCGGCACCAACCGCCTAGCGAAGGCAACTCTCTCGACGTGGGTTCGAACCCCCGCTATGCCATTGTAAACAAAACCAGCGTCCTAGATTCTTTGGCACGCGGAAATTTGAAAAACAGAAGGTCTCGCTGATTTCCTTGCAGTGCAGTATGTAGAACTGATGCAATTACTGGATGAATAACATGTTGGGAGAGTTTTCTTCGGCACCAGGCGTCATTTGCCATATATCTCTTTCTCTTTCGATGGACCAGGATTGAAAGGGTTCAGTCAAATCATTCGTTGTTGAGCTGAAAATATATATATTCCGCAGTTTGGTATTCATAAACAGTGAATATTTACATGAGTCGTCGGTACATTGTCTTGCGGGATACACTTCATGTTACAGGTGTACTGGTAACTTAATGACAAAAGCAGGTTTGATACTGTTTGATACTTTAATTTAATACCGCAGACCACTTCACCAGAACAAAAGTACAAAACCTGCACTTATTGGCTCTTCACAAGATGGATTGGTTTTATACACTGCTGTTTTGTCGTTGGGGGTTCGTTAAGTGTAAACCCCACTACCTAATTGACGAACGTACGTACAGTTATAATCATAATTATGTTTCTATTTATGTTTTAGTTAATAAGGTACTCATGGTGGGATTTGTTACTTAGGCGCGCGGCGAGTGGACTCGTCTTTACCTTTATTTTCTGTACCAGTAGAAACTTATGGGCTCAACATGCAAATCTAAAATTTATGACTGACCGAATTCTCTCCCCAGTGGTCTATGGGTATTAAACTTGATTGTTGGGTTCCCATGGAAATAAAGGCAACACTTTTCGAATTTTGTGACTAAAACTAATATATTTGGCAATGTATACTATTTAAAAAAAGTAGGGGATATCCAAACTGACGTTGATATTTTCGGAGAATGGTATTGGATACGCGGGATTGGACACATCAATATTTTACTAAGTTTAGTGTGGATCATGAATGTCAACGGCCCACGAACATTTCGTGCAGGTTTTTCTCATGAGCTCCGCGTTAATGTCTGTGGGGTACGTTTTGAAATTTTTATTTGTACTGCAAGGGATCTTTCGGAGGTCTCATCGTTCTTTTCTTGGTATAAAATCGTTCATCAGTAGTTTCTCGTCGAAACGTAACTTTTAGGTATGCGAAGACTGACACGTGACGAACGTTTACGTGCCGTTGGCATGTTGGTAGCTGGCAACAGACAGACTGCAGTGGCTCAAATTCTCAACGTTACTCAATCGGCGATTAGCAGGTTGTGGTCACGCTACCGTCAGACAGGCAATGTTGATGACAGACGTCGGTCAGGTCGTCAACGGGCGACAACTGCTAACCAAGATCGTTTCGTCCGAGCCACAACATCACGTAACCGCCATCAAAGTGCCTCAAAAATTGGGTAGCAGCTGCACCGAGCGACAGATGTGCGAGTCAGTGGTCAGACTATCCGAAATCGCCTACACAGCTGGAATTTGTATGCTCGACAACCTCGAATAATTCCACGTTTGACTGAACGTCACATCGCAGCAAGGCGTGATTGGTGTGGAGTACGATAGTGCTGGGACAATCTGGAGCAACGTCATGTTTTCTGATAAATCGAGGTTCTCTCTCGACTTCTACGACAGGTGTGGTGGCGGCGGAACGAACGATACCATGACGTAACCGTTAGGCAGCACGACCGTTTTTGGTGGTGGATCGGTTATGGTGTGGGGAGGCATAACTATGACAAGCAGAAGAGCATTACATGTCATCCAAGGGCGTGTCACAGGGCAGTACTATCGTGACAACATGTTAGCAGATCTTGTGGTGCCATTTGCGCGACGTCAATTCATTTTCCAAGATGACAATACAAGAGCACACAGGACCCGTGTCGCTACGGAGTTCTTCCAGGAACATAACATCACTACACTGCCTTGGCCAGCACTAATTCCAGACCTTTCACCAATTGAGCACGTCTGGGATATGCTTGGCAGGCGCCTACGACAACGCCAACAGTCCCCTACGAGTGTCCAGAAACTCGCCGCTGCACTGCAGAAATAATGGAATAACATCAGTCAACTGATATTGGACGTTTGGTGAGGAGAATGCACGTCGGATCCCCGTTTGTCTCGCGAACCGAGGAGGATTTACAAGGTATTGAGGTATTCGACTGAATGTGGTAAATTCTCTGACAACTGACCGTCCATGTCTTCTACAGCTCAGCGCGTGGAATGTGTGCTTGTCAGACACCCAACTATCGCTGAAATCATTCACCAGATGTCACAGTACAATGTCTTAACTGTCTTTTTGATGAAAATATAAATTTATTTCTTCAAATATCTCACTTTTATCAAATATCCCCTACTTTTTGCGGAGACTGATATGAACAAGTCAGAATACAGAAAGTCGCCGTGGACTGGTCATAATCCACGCGTGGTCAGTGATGTCACCGCATGCCTTTACCAGGTAATTTATTATTTAATTACTTATTGGTGTTTAAGGTCACATATTTCTGCACAATGGCTATTCATGACCACGACAGTTTTACGGGTGGAGGAAGCCGGAGTACCGGGGAGAATCACCGAGCAACGGGGAGCAAGTCTCAGCTCCCAAACATACTAACTCCACACAGGCAGGGTTAGCATTGGTTGAAGACAAGTACGCCTTAGTACACAACGCCACCGTGCTCCCACATAGGTAATGGAGGTGAAGTGTCTTGCCCAAGGACGCAACACGGTTGGTGAAGGTGGGATTCGAACCGAGGACCTCTCGGCTTGCAGCCTGCACCTCTACTTACTGAGCCACCGACCCACCTTACCAGGTAATAAAAATCTTCATCATCAAAATTTTAATTAATGAAGAACCGGTTGGGGGGGGGGGGTATTTTTGATGATTATTCCTTTAATTAGTGTTTGGAATCTAATATTATTGTGTCCGTGGAAATGTTACACACCCATGGAAAGCGACCATTCCACGGCGACAGTACTGTAGTGCAGCCCATTGCATGAAATTATTTCAATAAGCCGAAGAAGGTGCCCATTCCAACGATGTTTTTCATCACTGAACCTCCGACTGAGAACAAAAAATGAAAAGGTTCCTGTTTAATGACTCATCCTTATTCCCATTACTTATTTACTTATGCCCGTCTACCCATGCCGGGGTTTGGGCCGCCAGTCGCAGATCTCCAGAGACCTCTGTACTGTGCCATTCTCTCTAGCTGGTTCCAGGAGTAGTCCGTCCTGGTCATGACGGCATCGAGGTCGCGCCGCCGGGTGTTTCTTGGACGGCCTCTTTTCCGTTTGCCTTGGAGGTTCCACTTCAGTGCCTGCCTGTTGATGTTGGTTGGAGGTTTGCGTAGGGTGTGTTCAGTCCCATCTTCTCTTCCTGAGTTCTTCTACAGGACTTTATTGCGTTCTTTCACAAAGACAGGCATTGCTGGTGATGTCCGGCCAGCGGATCTTGAGAATCCTTCTTAGGCAGCTGCTGATGAAGGTCTGGACTTCCATGACTATTGTCTTGGTTGTCCTCCATGTCTCGGCTCCATACAGCAGGACTGGCTTCACGTTGGAGTTGAACAGTCGCATCTTGGTTGTCATGGACAGCTCCCTGCAGGTCCAGATGTTCCAGAGCTGAATGAAGACGGCTCTTGCTTTGCCGACCCTTGCCTTGACATTTGCTTCTGTCCCGTCCTGCTGGTCGGTGATGCTACCTTGGTAGGTGAAGGACTGCACTTCCTCCAGAGGGTTTGCATTCAGGGTGACAGCTTCGCTGCTGGTGGAGTTGATCTTGAGGATCTTGGCCTTGTCCCTGTGGATGTTGAGGCCAACCTGCGTTGATGTGACTGACTCTACGTTGGTCTTCTCTTACATCTGCTGGTGACTGTGGGGAAGCAGTGCAAGGTCGTCTGCAAACTCCGGATCATCCAGTTGAGTCCACAGGGTCCACTGGATTCCGTGTCTGCGCTCGCTGATGGATGTCTTCAATATCCCGTCAATGACGAGGAGAAAGAGGAACGGCGACAACAAGCATCCCTGTCTAACTCCAGATAGTACCTGGAAGCTGTTCGTTAGTTACCCTTCGTGGATTACTCTGCATGGCATGCCATTGCAAGAGTTCCTGATGAGGCTGACTAACTTAACTTGGATGCCGTAGTGTCGACGAAGCTTGGAGTGGGTCTCTCGATCCACACTGTCGAATGCCTTCTCGTAGTCGACGAAGTTCATGTAGAGGGTCGAGTTCCACTCCGGGGACTGCTCGACGATGATGTGGAGCGTTGCAACCTGATCCGTGCATGTTCTGTTCTGAATCCTGTCTGCTCATCTCGTAGCTGCGGGTAGATGGTGTCCTTCATTCTCTCAAGGAGGGCCCGGTTGAAGACCTTCCAAGGCACAGACAGGAGTGTGATGCCTCTTTAGTTGCTACAGTTGCTTTTTAGGGATCTTGATAAGGTATTCACCCTTCCAGTCTGCCTGTATATGTTCTTCTTCCCAGATTCTCTCAAAGAGTGGGTATAGCCTCCCAACTGATGCATCCAGGTCTGCTTTCAATGCCTCTGCTGGGATGTCTTCTGATGCAGCTGCCTTCCCGCTTTACAGCATGGTGATGGCCTTCCTGATCTCTTCTCTGATCGGCTTGATGGGAGATCATTGTCTGCTTTGGCGATGCCTGGTGGATCTGGTGGTGCTGGTCTATTCAGGAGTTCCGCCAAGTGTTCAGCCCATCTGTTCATCTGCTGCTCCTGTCTAATGATGGCGTTGCCCTGTTTGTCCTTAACGGGTCTTTCGGCTAGTTCATGTTGCCGGACAGTCGCCTGTTGGTGTCGTATAGCTGCTTCATGTTGCCGCGGTAGGCTGCTTGCTCTGCGTCGGTCGCCAACTCATCCACATAGTCTTTCACTATTCTGTGGGCTTCAGTATATTCTTCTTGGGCCTTAGCCTTTGCTGCTCTAGTTCGGCTGTTGTTGACCGCCACCTTCTTCGTCTTCCTGTCTTCAATCTTGCTCAAGGTTCCAGCTGTGATACACTCTTTCTGCTAGTGTTTCTTGGCTCCAATTACTTCTTGGCATGATGATCTAAGTGTCTTTTTCACATTTTGCCATTTTAGGGGTACTTTGTATTTTTCATACAGTTCCTGAAGCGTTTCAAACTTGTTCCTAAGCGTCAGTCCAAAGTCTTCCCTGGTCTTGGGGTCTTCCAGAAGGCCAACGTTGTCCTTTATTCTTCTGTCTGACGCAGCTATCTGGTTCTTCCTCAGCTTCAGCTTTAGTTTGGCCACCAACAGGTGGTGGTCTGATGCCACGTCTGCTCCCCTTCTTTTGTAAAACTGGTCTTTGTCCTCTTCTTCACTGTCGTTGGTTGGAGCGTAGCACTGGATGATATACAGTTTGATCCTCTTCATCTTTGTTCTGGCGGATGCTGTGATGATTCTGGGTCCGTGAGCCTCCCATCCAATAAGTGGTCTCTGTGTAGCCTTGGACAGCATGAAGCCTTCTCCTGGGTGTGGAGTGCATCGCTCTTTTCATGTCCGGAGTATAGTAACAGCTTCTGTCCAGCCTGCGTTCATCGGACCTCGCTGATGACTAGGATGGCCAGGTTGTTACTCATCATCTCTGCTGCTACCTGCGCCGTCTTTTCTGACTCGTGAAGGGTCCTTACGTTCCATGAGCCGATGTTGGTTCTCCTGGTTAGCAAACGGGTAGTCGGCTCTGTAGCTTCCTCTCGGCTTCCACCACCCAGCGTCATGCATTTTCCTAATGGAAATCCTTCTTCTTTCAGGATGAAAGTTTCTGTGGTTTCTGTTGTTGAAGTTTCCGTAGCAAGTTGGTTTATTACGGGGTAGGGTAGCTAGCCCCACGCCCAACCATCCTCCTTTATCCTGACTTGGTACATGCAGATCATAAGTCTCTAGAGACCTCCCTGGTGGAGTTCAAATTTACATTCCAGAAAAACTATTTTAGCTGTTGCCAAAACGTTATATCTATTTAAAACGATATCTGAAGATACTTTTGGGCCTGGCGTCAACAACATGTACACCGCGAATACAGGCAATACATTTTAACCATCGCCTAATCAGACAGACAGACGACACTTGATAAAAAATTTCTTGAATAAGTATAAATTTTAATTTTACCACAGAAATAGCTTGTGATGCCTCAGTGGAACGAGCTTTATTTTTTAGACAAATATTGGAAAAATAATAAAATTTGAATGGTGATTTTTGATGATAGCATAGCTCGGTTTTTAAAGTTTCGTTTGAGTAATGGGTTAAGCTATTGTATCAGAAAATAAAAGATTAAAGTAAATAAAAAAATCCAGTCCGAACAACCCTATTTCAGGGGCGCCGGAACGGCCCAAACATTGGCCCGACCATAACACCCAGATCCCTGTTTTTTCGAATTGTTGCCATTGATTATGAGGGGAGAAAAAAATAACAGTGCATGCAGTTCGTCTTTCGAGGAACATAATATGACAAAATTCCCTGCCAAATTGCCAAAGGCAATTTGGCAGGGAATTTTGTCATATTATGTTCCTCGAAAGACTAACTTTACTGTGGAGGACCCCATAAATGTGGGGTCCCTGTGCGTCCGCTGAGTCTGCCCATTCGTAAATCCGACCCTGCTCCCAGAAAATGTTTCTAAAATGACATTTCTCAGACCCATTTTGGGGCTACTGCTTTAGTATTCCAACCGCTTCCGATTGTGTGCTCAATATTAAAGAAACAAGACGATCTATGCGCGCACTATTTTCGGATATCCACCAGAAAATTTTTTTAAAAAATCACAGCCTAGTTATTTGATATGAATGACGTTCGGCTGAAGGTCGATCACAAAAATATCATAATCGGCAAATTTTTTGCCCCGACATTGGTCGGGTGATCGGGGCAGCTCCGGCGCCCCTGTATTTTTCTTTTGCATGTAAATCTTAACCAAACCGTTTACTTTTTTCGCCCTACGTCACAGAACGTTATTTTTATCATCATCATCGTAAAGTGGATCATGTTTTCGAAGAGCTAACAGATGAATACCAAGTCTAATTCTAGCATTCGGTCTTGTTATCTGTAAAGTAGGCGAACACTGGGCGAACGAAAAGCTCGTTTATCCTATTTGTGCAGGCCTGATCATGTTCCGATAAATTACCAAGTGTACAAACAAAACGAAGCAAGTGTACAAACAAACTCCATCCTTAGTAGCAGTTTTAAAGTACGGCCGCCGTGGACTGGTCACTTTCCGCGGGTGGGTAATATTTCCACGGACGCAATAATATTTGATTTCAAACACTAATTATAGGGATAATCATCAAAAAATTAATCAAAATTTTTCTGATGCCGATTTTTATTAACTGGTAATGTCACATCACTGCCCACGCATGGAATATGACCAGTACACGGCGACTGTATGTGGAAGTTCATAAGGGTTTATATATATAAAGTAAGCTCTGTTTATTCCAGGAAAAGAAACTAGACTTGCTCGTAGTTTAGAATGGGGTACCGCCTCAAATGTCAATGAAAAATAGAAACACATCAAAAGTGTCGTCCCCCTTAACTTTTACCTAACACCATTATATATAATAAAACGAAACATTCTAAGTAACTAAACATTTCCATTTCTTGCCTAACAAACATAGCGTGTGAACACTAACATGAACGATCCCGACGAGCTCATTCTAATGAGAGGTCGGAATATATTTTTCAGAAGCAAACAGTATTTGAACTTTATTATATTCCAGCCTGTGAATTATCGCAAATTATCTAAAAGATATTTCTCGATATCTATCGACTCGATAGATATCGATAAATATTCCCTAGTAGCTTCGTACGTCGCATCACGTCGCCTTGGGGGAACGATCAGCTGATCATTGTTATTGTTTTGAAAGGTACGCATTTGGGGTCCAATTGGGCTGAATATTGTCCAGTAAAATGCCTCGTGGCATATAATAAAAAAAAGAAAACCTACGCTATTTCAGGCAGTATCTGGAATTATCTCGTGAGTGTGGACCTGAAAGTTTTATTTTTCATGAGCGCTTGTGCGAGTGAAAAATAATACTTTCAGGTCCACACGATGATTTTTTTCAGTAGCTTCCTAAATGACGTTACGCTTCGGCGCATGCCGTCGTCATGAATGTCGCCTTGAAGGAACGCAGCTTTTTGTTATTGTATTGACTCTGTTTGCAGTCGAATTGGGTTGAATACTGCGCAGTAAAATGTCACGTAGCATATAACAAAAAGAAAATCTACTCCGCAGAAGCAGGGTTAGCACTGGTTGACGACAAATGCGCCATCGACGTGCAGTACGCCTTAATACACCGCGCCACAGTGCCCACACGTTGGTAATCGGGATGAAGTGCTTTGCCCAAGGACACAACGCATTTAACGCCAGTGGGGATCGAACCAGGGACCTGAAGTTCAATGCCGTAACCACTGAGCTGTCAATATTTGAAATAACAAACTTTCAGTGCTGGTTTTGTGTGAATAGGAGTGTTCGGATATGGCAGCTACAGAGCGGACGGCGAATTTCAACCGAATCGCGACTGGGTCGAAATTCTCTGTCCGCTTCTCATTGCAACACGGTAGAATCTCACCCTCCGAAAAAAGAAATACGAGAACATTGAATCTTTTCATTTGTTTTTCTTAATGTTTGGATTTCGCAGTATTTTATTTACAAAATCTCGATGCCATTGGTGTATGCGTCGCAATCGAATTGCGATCAGATTTCGAAGGAGATCAAATTTAATATCCCATTAATGTGCATTAACTCTTTGAACCCGAAAGGCCGCTTTTAAGTCCAGAATCGTGGTACGACCTGAATTATATTTATTTATTTACTTATTGGTGTTTAAGGTCACATACTTATGCACAATGGCTAATCGTGACCCTGACAGTTTTACGCGTGAAGGAAGCCGGAGTACCCGGAGAGAACCACCGAGCATCGACGAGCAACAGTCAGCTCCTCAACATTCTAAATCTATTCAAGCTCCGCTCAAGCAGGGTTACAGCGGTTGAAGACATGTTCACCATCGACGTGCAGTACGCCTTAGTACACGGCGTCATCGTGCCGCCCCCATGTAGGCAACCGGGATAAAGTATAAAGTACCTTGCCCAAGGATACAACGCGGGTCGTCCCAGACGAGGATCGAACTCGGGACATCTAGCACAGAAGTCCAACAGTCTACCACTGAGCCACCACGCTCCCACCTGAATTCTAAAAATACAAAGTTGCTCAGTGAATTTGTGAGGAAGACCAATCAAGACTTTCAACGTGCAGCCCGGGGCTGCACGTTGGAAATATTGATTTACCTTACCAAAGTAACGAATATAGACTCTATCAGTTGATGGCTTTGAACTGGCATGGAACGTACCATCAGTATTAAAAAGGTTAATAAAGAGCTACCCGACCTGATTGTCATTGACTATGTATATCACGATGACATGCAGTTTCTTTACAATCCATTCTGACATGTCTCGGAACATTTCACTAGTAATAAGAAGTTAAGTGGCATATCAAATATATTCATTTCGAGCAATTTCGTTCAAAGTTCATAATGCCTAAAAACATGAGTTGTGCAAAGATAACCCATTTTAACTCGTATTGTGCCAAAAATATTTTTAGGATCTGAATCACGGAAATATTTTAATTTGACACTATCACTACTTGAGTCAGTGATAGGTTATTTTGTACACATTTGATACATGTAATTCTTCTGTCGGTGAATTGGAATATTCGAACCGTTATTACAACGCCGGTGCAATTACGTACACATCACTGACTTGTATCTGCATGAAAATTGATTTGCGATAAAGTTATCTCCCTTGAAATTATCAGATGAGCGAGGAAGGTCCCGTTAAGAAGTATGTAATTGTTGAGAACAACACCTATGGCATCAGTAGAAAATAAAGCTTAGTTTCCCATTGTTACTTTTAGTAAACGAAAACAACATACAACTCTATGAACTGTCTGTTGTTTTCTTCGTTAAAAGTAGAAACGGAAATTTGGCTTTTTATGGAAAGCTAATGAGATGCAACTAGTTCTCAGATAGTCCGCCATTAAGAATATCGATCAGTATCACATTTATCAACATTAAGTGCAAACTTGGTCTTTTTCGGGGGGGGGGGGGGGGGAGGGGGGGTATTTTTCAGTAATGTGCCAGATTTTATTCTTCCAATGAAAACAATTAGTAAATTTCACCTTCTGACCGTTTATATTAGAGGAAAGGACAGTGCCTGTATTATATATCACGATACTCACACTGTTGATATAATTAACAGAAAAACATTACAGACATCAAAAGATGGTGAAACGGACGTTTTCTTATTTTTAAATGAGTTTCTACAGAGAATAATAGTCAAAAGTTCAAACTGCTTGGGAAACAAAATGTAAAAAGCCAGCTTCTGTCGCTTACACAACTCAACAAGAAAATGCTCGAAGTTTGTAAAATAATGCGCGCATCAATGATACAAAGTCGCAACATTTCGAAATTTCAGTTTTTATATGAAATCCTCACACCCTTTGTATTAAAGTTACTGACAACTTTAGGAAATTAAGGGGAGCTAACGTTCCTGGAAATCTCTTCTATAGATGAAAATTGCCAGACATGACGCTTGCAAGAAAAACTAAGTAGTTTTACGTTCGCTATGTAGAGGATACATAATTTATTCTGCAAATCGTATTACTGTGGGTTTTTACTACTGAAAAAAGCTAATAATATTTTAATAGATATTTTTTCATTTTAATGTGTATATTTTAAACCGGTAATAGTGTTTCTCATGGAAAACTAAGGAAAACAGTTTCGTACAAAGTAGTTTACCAGTATGTTTATAGGAACGAACCATTTTAATATTATTTTGCCAGAGGTTTAGCCAAGTTTAACAATTCAAACATATTGTTAAAACAACCCTGCAGTAACTTATGCTGGGATTTAACGACACTTTTGACAGCCACTTTGTGTCGGGCAGTTTTACGAGTGGAGGAAGCCGGAGTATCCAGAGAAAATGCCCGAGCAGCGGTGAGCAGCTGTCAGTCTCCAACGTACTAACTCGCACAAGCAGGGTTAGCATTGATTGAAGACAAGTGCACCATCGACGTGCAGTACGCCTTAGTACACAGTGCCACCATACCACCCCCAGGGGCAATCGGGATAAAGTGTCTTGCCCAAGGACACACCACGGTTACCCCTGGTAGTGATCGTACCGTTTAGATTTCGGTTTGAAATAGAATACCGTAACCACTGAGCTACCGCGCCCCCAACTGATAAAGAAAAAGTGTTGACGGACTATTATGATCCCCGATGAGTCTGGAGGTGAGATGGGGAAATCTCACCCGAGGGGCAAGATATTTAAACCAGACCCGAGGCCTGCCGAGGGTCTGGTTCAAATATCTTGCCCCGAGGGAGAGATTTCCCCATTCCCACCTTCAAACTCACCGAGGATTATTTTTCTCCCCCCCCCCCCCCAAACATGCAGCGATTACGTTAGCCAGAGGTAATCGGAAGTCACGTGCTGATTCAATCAACTCATTTTGTATTCGTTGTTTTGAGAAAAAATGAGGATACCATCGGAAAGAGCATGCACAAGTTATGTATATACCAACGGTAGATACCACGAAATCGATTAGGAACTGTGGCAGCTTGAGGGCTGAAGAGTTTTAGAGCAACGAACTTTGATCACACTGCATTCCGATGACGTCAATATGAATTAGTTGGTAGCAAGAAACTGATACGATATGCATAATGTCATAATAACGTTATAAATGTATAACGCCACGTGGGTGGGTGGGATACATCTGTCTCTCCCTGCTATCTCACCCGGGACACACGTATGTTACACATGCAGTGGGGGGCGGGGGGGTAAAATAAAAGTTATGGGGCTTTCACTTCACCTTATATCAAACCATATCCGCCCACTGAAAGCCCCATAACGTATTTATTATGTCAGTCCTTTGAAAGAGACACAACCATAAGTGTACCCAGATTCCTAGCGCAAATGTTCTGTTATCTCTATCAGGGAATTTCCCGGTTTTACGTCACGAGAAGGTCACGCTGGTGGCAGGCGCTGAATCAACGGAGTTTTCTTCTCAATAAACAGGAATTTATATTAACAATTCACAACTTTAATTCAGTGTTAAGTACTAGAAAAATAAAACAACTGGAGCAAATGGAGTAACAATTCTTTCAAGAAGGTATGTGGGAACAGTTTCATTCATCTTTCGCCTCAGGCAGTGCCAGTTGGCTTCTCTATACAAGTCGTTTTAGTGGTTTATTTATTGTATTTATTTACATTTGTTTATTAAAATTTCTCAAAGACTGGAAGAAACGTATTATAGTTGTACGTTGCTCAACAGGTACACACGCGAAATTATTTGTTGTTCGTCGAACACGCGAAATTAGGAAAAACATCAAAGCGAGCGTTGGATGCCAAAAACAAAATTCCGGAACTGACCGTGTATAAGTTCTAAATACGGTCAGCTCGATGCTACACAGTTTCATATACGGTCACTAGATATTGAAGCTGACTGGTTAATAACAATTACTGGCATAATAAATCTTTTTAACTTCCAAGTTAGGAAATTGTCCTTGGTGAGGTTTGGTGAAGATACTTCGCAAACCTCTGAACCAACAGGTGTGTCAGACATGTGACGTAAGATGGTGTAGATGGTCGAGCTCGTTCCAATGAGGGTTTATATGATTTGGTTTTATTGATATTCTTGAAACATAATCTTTTTCAACTTCTCAGTCCGTAAATTATGCGGATCGGGGAGGCCGATTCCTTAGATAATCGATTAAATTATTACGGACCCTCTCTAACAATGCAAAGATGATTCGCACCTATTGCTATATGCAGTTCTCTGCTGGATGGATGTTTTCATAGACATTGTGTACATAGGTCTAACAGTTCCATATCTGACAGTAGTGCATGAGCAGATTATACCTACAAATTCGATTTTGTATATGGCTGGGTTAAAAGTTTAATGTAGGCAATTTACTTTCATGCTGGGCGTGGCGTTTTGCTTATTATATTTCAAGTGAAAGGATGAACAAGCAATTAATGGATGTATTTCATAACTGGATGTAGGAATCTTTTTGATTCCGTTGCTCAACAAAATACCTTTTTGTTGCTCAAGCTTTGTGCATTACTTATCAGGCACAGTGCAATGAAACCTACTCAACCGTGTGTTATTAAAAATCAAGAAGTCACTCTGCTGACAAACTATGCGAGTGACTAAAAACCAGATGATCTTTATCAGCTGAACGATGGGTTGTTAGTGGAGCGTTGTGTCTGTCAAATTAGGTAGGTGGTTGAAAGGATATAATGGGAAGGAAAATGCGAATTATTACAACGTCGTGATTTTTGTAAAGAAAGTAAAATGGTTTGCTCTGTTGGACTAATGATTTTATGATATTCTGATTAGTGTTTGGAGTCATGATCTCTGCGTTACAGGCATATCTCAGATGTTCGCGGTGTAAACTGTAGCGTATAATTTATGTCTAGCGGATACAAATTATATGCTTGTTCGCTCTTAACATAATGTTTTGCCGCCTAAATAGTATAATCATATGCAGAACATACATTAATTGATGGGGTGTTGGGATTACTTTGTTCTTATCTTTACGAAATGGGTGTTGTTGCCTGTAGCATAATTATATGATTACAAGACCGTGGTCTGGTTCGGTCGACTTTATGGTCCGGAAAAGCTTCAAAATTCGATTCGATTCGTAATCATCCCGATGGTACGATTCGATTCGCACTGATTCGGAAATTTTCGAATCCTCGAGATGTTCTCAAAATCCTACCAAGCATTTCCTCTTGAAATGTTCTTCTATCATCAGGTCTCCTAATAGGAGACCTGATGATAGACGAAGAGTTCAAGGATGTTCCGCTTTCCAAAACTATTTGATTCCGTCCTGGAATATTTCGCTTTTTGATTAACTTGCACCCAACAGACGAGTAGCCGTCTAAAATAATATATGAACAGAGGCTGGCAATATTTACGGTTGTAAGAAGGTGCGATATCTACCTTTCTTTCGAGTCGAGATTCGATTCGTTTCAAAATTTTCTGCCTGTCTGGATTTGGGATTCGAATCGACTAGAAATTTGAGAGTCGCAGATTCATGGTCGTCTTCCCCAAAGAAGACCCGTCTAATCTAGTCGATTTTGTATGTTTACAAAAAAGTGGATTCTCGACGTGCTTTGTATAAACGAGGAAAACACGTCGGCTTGAAAGACCTTGGTTTCTCTTCTGTTTCGATCAAGTACTCGCTAGAAGAGACACCCGATCTAGCCAATTTCGTAACTTCAAAAAAATAATGGCCTTTGGCGGGCGATTTGTATTAACGCCGAATTCGCGGGTTGAAAAGAGGTTTTTGTAGAAACTATAACACTGTGAAACGGAAAATGTTAGATAACATTCCCAGCAGATCGTCAGCTGAATGGCGACATCCAGTAAGGGCTGGAATGGAGTATAGGCCATTAGGACCTCTGTCTGGAACCATTTACCGTAAAGTTGTCCCGCTTTAAACATTTCAATGCAAACGACGTGGTCATCCTTCAGAACAGGAATTGTCGAATCATAACAAAGGCCTTCTGGTGCAGAAAGCGTGGCATCGAGTATATGCAAAAGACGTAGGACTCTATCGAGTGTTAAATCGAGACACTGGTCTTTGTAAATCGTTTTAATCATGCGGATCGTTATCAGTGCGGATGAATTTAATCGCCAACATTTTCTTGGGTAAGCAACATTCCCTCAAATAACGGGAAGTCGCCAGTCCTGCTGTCTTACTCACACGAGTTACCTGACCTAAACGACTTAATCTAGCCGGACTTCACACCTGGTAAGGAAATAAACAATAACATTTTAAGTCTTTTCATTTTATTTTGGGTGAACCTCTGTTTGTGCCTTTTTCTTGTTTTTACACAGGATTCGAGACTTATTGTTGCCAGGGGGAAACACCACTCCCAGCGTATTTAGTGATAAGTCACTCTCCGCGTGTATTAAAGGTGTTACGTGACACCAATATTCATGGTGTCATAAATGTCATAATGTGTGAATCATAAAGAGGGAAGAGTTATGGTCTCGAATATTTTTTAAACTCGTCCTAAATTCGAAGATCAGTAAAACGAAAAATCAGATTTTCATTTCATAAATAACCGTACAGATGAAACGATTTTTTCATATTCAACTTTTCGCATGACACATAGTTATTTCCGTTATTGTCGTTTTTTTAACTAAGCCAGCGAAAGATTTTAGCCCGGAGACCAGGCGGACTTCGCTTACAAAATCTTCCGCACAAATATGCGACTTTGCGACACGAAGCGAAATAATGGGAGTTGAAGGCTGCCATCTTGGATGCCTTCTTGAATATTACTAGTTGCTCAAGGTTTACAGAGTTATATCATTCGGATTCGGGTTCAATGAAAAAGTTATCCCAGAAACGGCCAAAAAACTTTCCTTCCTGACATTCCAAGGTCAGTCCCAAAATGGATATTTGGCTGCCGGACTGTTTCATTGTTATATGTGACGCATCATGACGTTTCGCCCGAACACATCTTCAGTCTACTGACACAGTTTGTGTGGAACGCATTAAATCAATACAGTTCTGTTGATTACGCTTACAGCATACAAAAGAGGAAAGACAATTTCGATCGGAATACCTGTTGGTCGCGATTTGGAGTCAATACTATAAAACCTTTACAATTGTATTTTCTAGAATTGTATTTTCTACCTATTAATATAACTGACTAGAATGAATCATAAGAATTTTAAAAGATTTGGCAATTTGCCAACTGTCAAATTGCCAGATCTTTAAAATGCTAATGGTTCATTTTAACCCATTTAAAATTATAACTAGAAAATGCAATTCTACAAAATACAATTGTAAAAGTTTTATAGTAGTGACTTCTGATTGAAATTATCTTTCCGTTTTCTCCTCACAACACTGCAGAGTCAGAAAGGTAATGCGAAAACATTGAGTCCAATATGTTATTTTTGTTTCTTTTTCGTGATTTTGTCTTGATGTCGTAATATTATTATTTACGAAATCCCAACCACTGGTATATATGAGTGCACCGATGCCATCGAGATCTGATCGGGAAAATACCCCTTGACAAAACATTAATATGTGTTTACGTGGTATTCAGATAATTATGAATCATGTTACAAATTACAAATTCAGCCACACTTATATTTCAAAGCATTAAAAAACACGAACCCGGTAACTGCAAGCAATTCCCTGATTCAGCCCATTTTGAGTCATCGAAAGTAAATATTTCTTTAAGCTTGGTTGTGTTGTGTTTTTTATTTATTTTAAGTTTTGTTATCTTATTGTTAAACTATGTCTTCTGAAAAAAACGCGAATAACATTTCGTTACTGCACCTGTTTACAAAAACAACCTACTTGAAACACAGGCAATCATTGATAATAATGTATGATATGATATGATATGATATATGATATGTTTATTTACCAATATTCAAAAATACAGAATGATAAATATATACGTATGGTTACATCATAACAGGGTTCTCGTATACAGTAATCATATAACTAGGCGTCTATTAAATGGATAACTAGACCTAGACCAGTTTTTGTTTAAATTTCGTAGTAGACTCCTCCAGTTTGGTTAAGAAAAGGAAAGAGTTTATACCAGTGGTCTCCATATAATTGAATTGCTGGAACGTCAACGGGAAACGTGGCAGCTCAGTCTCTCCTCTGAAGGCGGCATCAAGTCAGGCTACGTATGAAATTCCTCCCATCGATGATGCTTGCTGACGTGGAAGTTATTACACTGTGACTGTAGTCACAGCGTAACAGTTTCACGTCACCAAAACGAAAGCCTATAACATGAAAACTAGTAACAGAAAAAACGAGTAACACAATATCAACTTTCCAATCTCGGTATTTGTTTTTTGTCAATAGTAACTAAGATATGTTGTAAATATTCAGTTTGTATTGCCGCAAAAAAATGTGCGTATCATTAACCCTTTACTCAACGTAACGTCCAAAACCGGCCAGCGCTATTCACAAAAATTCACCATCCAATTTTCACTATTTTTTTCACTTTTTGTCTCAAAAACATAGCTTATGACCCCTCATTGGAACGAGCTCAACGAGCTCGTTCCAATGAGGGTCATAAGCTATGTTTTTGATGCAAAAAATGCAAAAAAATAGTTATTCAAGAATTTTTAATTGCAAATATCGTCTGCCTTTCATGTTAGGTGAAGGGTGAATGAATTCATTTTTTACAAACATCAAAGTATATTCTTTAAAAAAGGCGATCGGCGATTGCCGGGCGTCTAAAAATTGGAACCCTCCAAGAATTGTTTGGGAGATTCAGTATTATTTTCATTATTTTTGGTAACAACCCCACCCCCACACCCACACCCACCTCAAGATGGCGACAGGTAAGACAGTTTTCCCAATGTGACAAATGAGGTCCTGCATTCCAGTTGTACAGTCATATCCATATTATGAGTTTGACTTCACTAATGTAATTACACTCTTAAAACAATGTTGGGACGCAATGCTTTCATTATAATAAAAAGAAAACAATAAGTCCGAAACGGATTTTTTCTGTCTTTTTGTGTATATATATTTTTATTTTGACGGCCTGACAATAAAAAAAAGTTATGGGCTAACTATAATAGATGTATAGGGTATCAAAATATTTTTTTTTGTCTCTCTTGTTGCGTTAATTATTTCATCCATTCGCCAAGGCCCGTAGTAAACACTTTACCCAACACACGATATCGATTTTTTTAAACTATTTATTCAAAACATTTTAAAAAAACATATCAAGTTACCCTTCCTTGGAATGAGTTCGACGAGCTCGTTCCAGTGAGAGCGTGACATGATATAGATTTGTTGAATTGTTTTTCAACGGCGCAGTTTGTAAATTTCGCGAGCAGATGCAGTAGATTGGTTTGGTAAAGGTTTAAACAATTAAATCAATTTGTGGAATGCAAAAATATTTGAACATGCTGTATATTTATTCTGGGTGTGTAGATAATTAATTTACATGTATTTACGTACTTTTCAGTTCTTAGTGCATGCGTTTCAAAACATCTCACAGTATAGATTGGGGGGTTGGGGTTTGGTGGTGGCCACCCTACTGACTTTACTGGGTCCGTGGGAAAAGATCAAACGCGTGTGATCATCATTATGGGAAAACGCACTAAACCACCTGCCATAAGGCAATTTAATCCACGCAAGCTGCGCTGGTCAGGACGAACCCACAATCGAAAATTCCTTATACGCGCCACTTGCGATGTGCGGCTGAGTCAGGCACATGGCACTCATTTCCTCAAATGGGGCCGTGGTGACATGTTGTCAACCAGTGAGACAAGGGCTCAACACACCCCCCCCCCCCACACCCCCACCTCCCGGTGTTAGGTTAATTCGATGGCAATTAGGACATCTGCGCTGCTTACCACTATTCGCTGTTGTCATTACGTCTCCCACTCACTAAGCTGTCAATCCGTGTACCGAAAAACAAATATATCGTCAATGGGAACCGCAATATCGTTTTCCGTGGGCATGGACCCCGTAAAGCCATCTCACCACATTTGAGTTCACCTCACTGCAATTTAAATTAGATGGGAAAATTCTTCAACTCAACAACCAATAGACAGTTAACTGGTTGAGTGCTAGAAGCCCATATTTGGGCTTCACTCTCAAATGCAGGTACTGCAGCACAAAGGCTTCAACTCTGTGAATGTTCTTATTATCGTTGAAGATTTAGTCTGTTGGGAATTCCCTTGCAATAATTTATGGGAGAGTGCCTACAGGCACTCTCCCATAAATTGTTACAAGGCAATGACTCGTGAACAAATTTTGACGAGTAAAATTAATTCAGCACTCTTCCGGTTAAACACCAGTTTAAATTGGTGCATTTTACTTCCGTTTACCATGGCTATTTTAGTATCTCATTAAACTTAATTTGTGTAAGATCTTCAAAATGTTTTTTTCTATTTTTCATGAAACAGTGACAAAACATTATTTCCACTTGAAATGTCATCGAAGTAAATAAAAATGTACTGAAATAAAATTACGCATGCTAATTAAGTGAAACTCTATAAACAAAGTATGTTGTCAAGAAAGGGTGACAATCTGGCAGTATTGTACTTGTCAATATATGTTGTTCAGTGTTTTGGTTGGCGCCATTAAGAATATTGAAAGTTAATTTAACGGAAGGTCTTTCGCTTGGTCATTGTAATTAACATTACGTGTCATCAGACAAGAGAAGTTGGTCCGTCTGTCTCGGTCACATACAAATGATTGCCCAAATAATATATTCGTTTAATAGAAAGGATTTTGTGAATAAAGTAATTGAATCAATAGCTGATGAGCTCAAAATACACATGGAGGAGACCGGTCTGGTCTCCAAAAAAGATTTTCGTAATTTGGTAACAATATTTTTAGTTTTAGGTTTTAAGGAAAGGAACTTTTTCTAAACATCTTGTGACGTGAAAGTGAATTACTTTTTTATGGACTTCAAGAGAAGGACTGAATCGCCACCCCTGGGAAGACAATCTAGAACTCTTGAAGTTGCCAACATAAACTGATACCCCTTTTGTCGCAAGTAATTGAGTGTTTCAGTCGACCTACGGACAAAAGCCCCAGGAGAAAAGTCCCACAGGGCAAAAAGCTTACGGTACAGAAAAGAGTACAAATAAACACCCCACCAACCTGACAAAAGTGGACAAAAAGCCCAATCATATTTCTTTTTAGTATTAAATTAATTTTGTTCAACAGGTTCAAATTAATTCTATATGGCAGTCTTAAATTTCTCATTTTATATTTATTTTACTCTCTCTCTCTCTCTCTCTCTCTCTCTCTCTCTCTCTCTCTCTCTCTCTCTCTCTCACCATACGTTTTATTCAAATTGGAGGACCTTTGTCACTTTTATCATTTATTTCTGTGAAACTTTAGTCCGAATGGCTTTCGACAATATGACTTTTGTCTTGTCGCGGGCATATATCAGTCAAATAATGGTCAAACAATCTAAACCATCTAATTTTAAAATCGTCGAATCGATGTATCAACTCACAATATAGAGAATACACACACTCGGGTGCACTGCTTTCAACACACGCATATTAATCACAATGAGGGATCAAAGTATTAATAGGGAACTGTCAGGGGAACTCGAGAGTGAAGAGAACATTCGGGATAAACATCGACCAGTGTGTGCTGGTGCTTCTAATATCATGCCTCGACAAGACATCTTTTCTTTACTTTTCCGCAAATATGATGAAATCTTCAAACCATAAAAGGCTGGAATCTTCCATAATTATATGAAAAATCTAGGTGTAGATCGTACATTTAGATTTATCGTATAAAAACGTCTCATTGACTTGCCACATTAACCCTTTATCTAACATGAAAAGCAGACGATACTTTCAAACAAAATTCTTGAATAACTCATCTCTTTCATTTTTTATCTCAAAGACATAGGTTATGACCCTCATTGGAACGAGCTCGTCGAGCTCGTTCCAATGAGGGGTCATAATCTACGTTTCTGAGACAAAAAATGAAAATATAATGAAAATTAATTGGCGATTTTTGTGAATAGCGCTGGCCGGTTTTGGCCGTTACGTTGGGTAAAGGGTTATATTACAGAGACACCTCAGACTTTAACGACTCTCAAGTCCCGACTGACAGTATATTCTAACTACATCATCAAGGCATGCCTTCCAGGAAGGTATGACTTGCTGATGTACAGTACACCTGCCGTGGACTGGCCACTTACCACGGATGGACAATATTTCCACTGACTCAATAATTATTAGATTCCAAACACTAATTATAGGAATAATTATTACCTGGTAAACGCAGGCGTGGCCATCACTGCCCACGTGTGGATTGCGACAAGTCCACGGCGGCTGTACTGCTGCTGCAATGTACAGAGTCGGGATTACTGATCAAACAAACTTCTTTGAAATTTATTGGTCTATGAATAAAATGCACACGGAGTAGTCGGGACTCAACTTCTTATTTAATTAGCACATACTGTACCCCAAACCGGTCATACTGCGCCCCAACACCCCGAAGCGGGAACTACAACCCTCTCCCCCCCCCCCCCCCCCCCCCCCCCCATTTGTGTGTGACATTAGTCTAAGCATCAAATCTAGTCTGGTAAGAAAGTGCATGATTACCGGAAAGAGCAAATCGATATTTAAGATTCCAACCTTGACAAAACTGTCCCGACTGGAAAATTATTATGGGTGTTCACCTCCCCTAAAGCACCCTTAGCGACGCGCACTGCCCTTAATTTTTGTAACTCCGTCTTTTCACAAGTACAGAGACCAGAGGACGTGGTGCTATACGCGATAACACAAGGACATTCACTACCAAAGGTAGTGGATGTGTATGTGTTATATCCGTTGATTTATTTATTTATTTATTTATTGGTGTTTTTAAGGTTACATACTTATGCACAATGGATAATCGTGACCTTGACAGTTTTACGGGTGGAGGAAGCCGGAGTACCTGGAGAGAACCACCGAGCATCGACGAGCAACTGTCAGCTCCTCAACATTCTAACTCTGTTCAAGCTCCACTCAAGCAGGGATACAGCGCTTGAAGACATGTGCACCATCGACGTGCAGTACGCCTTAGTACACGGCGTCATCGGGCCCCCATGTAGGCAACCGGGATAAAGTGCCTTGCCCAAGAACACAACGCGGGTCGTCCCGGACGGGGATCGAACTCGGAACCTCTAGCATAGAAGTCCAACAGTCTACCACTGAGTTATAGCTGTTGATACCGTCTGTCGTGCACAGAGCTTTTGCTCCCGCGCACAACTTCTGTCCCGTTTTCAACATGTTCGCCAAAAAGGCTCCATATCCCATCGATTATAGAGGGTGTCGTTCCTAATGACCTATGATTGGAAACTTGGTGCCCCCCTTCCGCCGCCCTCAAAGCAAAAATCTATGGAGCTCATGGTTCCTTTCCGATGGGGATACAAAATAAATATTTAAAAAAAACGGCTACACATTCTATATTCAATTGCTCGTAAGAACGGTTTTTCTTGGGGAGTCTCAGTTAAGATACCAGCTGTATTTGTATAATACTGACGCGTTGGTGTGAGTAGTTCTGAAGTTTGAGATGCCAGTGTGATAATTTAAACATGGAGCAACGAGACTCTCTCATAGAAGGTTGTCAAATGTTGGCAGGGTATACAATTGATTTCCAAGTTGTGCAATTCCACGTGTTTGCTTTTCATGGTACCGGTACCCCCATCACTCCCTCCTCGGACATTTAGCATATTTGCTACGGACTATGGGAGTTTTCTCTAAGATACCATTGTGTATGGCTTTGAACAGAGGGAGGTTCAATGCATTATACGACGCACTTGCCAACTGAATCAGAAAGAGATAGAACCTCCATGCGCAGTTCAACAAAAAATAGTCCAGGATCAAGTTTCATTGTCAACAGTATTATAAAATGGCGCCTTACAATATCAAACTGTCTGTATAAAAATATAATCATCATTCACACTACATGATCAAACAGAGTTACATTATTCAACCTGTGATATTAATAATAGTGAAGATTATGGTTTTGTTAAAAACTAATTGAAATAACAGCACCCGGCGGTGAGATCGACCTTCCCATTTATAGTGTAAACAGCACATTTTATTTCCGCGACAGCGCAGAACTAAATTTAAACCCGTCATCCGGGTAAGCGATTATTTGGCCACACACCTAATTATCACACCACTGTCCCCTCAGAAGGTTGTTGACCTGAGGCAAATGCTTGCTGGTATTACTGTAATAAGTGAATTAAACTTTTGCAAAGAGTGTTTTATTTTTCTCTATTTTTGTTGTTATGATGAAAATTCCGATAGCATCAGTTGATCGACAAAGACATTTAAAAGAAAAATCATAAAACCTTCATTTTGGTATATATATCGAAAGCGCAGCACAGTACTGTGATCGCAATAGGGGAGAGACAATTTCGATCGGATCGCAAAGTTCTCTACCCGCTGTCCCCCACACAACCAAACAGGATCTCTCGACTTCGAGAACATTAAATCTGAGATGCTTTTTCACTTGTTTTTCTTTTCTGTAATATATAACATTGTATTGAAGTATAACAGTATATGTTGTTTCGATGATTATTTGTAATAAGCATATATCGTGATGTAATGCATGTCTGATTTTTAAGGACCTGAAAGAGGGAGACAGACAGACAGGCAGACATACAGACGGGCGGATGGACGGACGGAAACGGGAGTTGTGGGCTTAATTTTTTACGGAAAAATTGATCATTTTATTTCGTTCGGACAACGGTTAAAATCTTCTTTTTATGGAAAAATTTCGGGAGGTATAGACATGGTTACATCCCACAACATAATACTTGATAGAAACTAAATCTAACCCCAACCCTGAACTGACCTTAACCCTTAATATAAACCCCGAAAATTCGCTATTTTCATCATAAGTCTCATATCTTAGTAATTAACCTCGTAATATATCAAATAAGCTCATAATATTTCGGTAAGCTCATAATGCCTGTCAGGACCTTAAGATACCTCTACCCCTAACCCAACCCCACCCCACCCCACCCCTGACCCTAACCCCACCCTAGCCAGACCAAAAGGATTAGGGGCTATTTTTGGTTTAGAGGCTACTAAAACTAAAACCCCACCCTGACCTCAACCCCCACCTCCCTGGGTCCTAACCCCCTGCAACCTTAAGCCCAGCCCTTGGGCTACCCCTAACCCTAACCCCACCCCTCTCCTAACCCTAATACTACCCTAATTTGAAGATATCCCCTAAAATAATCGCTCCTAAACAGGTTTAGTTGGCCCGGACACACACACACACACACGCACACACACACACACAGACAGACAGTTTTGTGCTATTCTCTTCCCTGGGGTTACACTTCGTACTTAACGGTCGCTCACTCCGCCAGATGCAACGAAAAATATGACAATTATGGCACGCCACACTGACTCTGTGAGGGCCCACTTCACAATTTTGAACACATTTTACGCTTGGGTGCTCATATTAAATGTTGTCTTGTGGGGGGTATGCGTGTATACGTTATGGTGAAGATTATTTATATATGTATTATTTATTGGTGTTTAAGGTCACATACGTATGCACAATGGCTAATGGTGACCGTGACAGTTTTACGGGCGGGGGAAGACGGAGAACCCGGAGAGAACCACCGAGCACCGACGAGCAACTGTCAGCTCCTCAACATTCTAACTCTGTTCAAGCTCCGCCCAAGCAGGGTTACAGCGGTTGAAGACATGTGCACCATCGACGTGTAGTACGCCTTAGTACACGGAGGCAACGTGCCCCCAGGTAGGCAACCAGGATAAAGTGCCTTGCCCAAGGACACAACGCGGATCGTCCCCGACGGGGATCGAACTCGGGACCTCTAGCATAGAAGTTCAACAGTCTTCCACTGAGCTACCGCGCTCCCTTTCATGGGGATTGATTGGATGTGTTGTCCGGTTGTACAATCAGCCTCTTCCATCTGGACCATCGTTTCTGAAAGCGGTTAGATCTGCATATTCGGTAATATGCTGCTCGTTGAATGTAATAGAAGTTTTTATATTCACAGTACTGTTTATTTTTTTATTTATTTATTTATTTACTTATTTATTTATTTATTTATTTATTTATTTATTTATTTATTTATTTATTTATTAAGGTTTAACGGCACTTTAGCAGTAAAAGTCATATCGTGTCAGTGACAGTTTTACGGGGGGGGGGGGGGGAGCCGTCGTACCCGGAGCGAACCACCGAGCAACGACGAACAGCTGCCAGCTCCCCAACATCGTAACTCCGCACTGCAACACAGGCAGGGTTAGATTGGTTGAAGACATGCGCACAAGCGACGTGCAGTACGCCTTAGTACACGGCGTCGTCGGGTCCCCATGTGGACAATCGGAGTTAAGTGTCTTGCCCAAGGACACAACTCGGGAGTCCGAATCGATCGCTCAGACGGTCACCCATCCAAGGGCTAACCGTGCTCGACGTTGCTTAAATTCGGTGATCTGACGAAAACCGGTTACCTCAACACCACCGCGCCCCCATTCACAGTACTGTAAACAAGCAATTAAGGAGCTTTCTTAAAACGATAACAGTTTCTCTTCTCTTATGAAGTTCGTCGAGAATTATGATATGGTTTGGTGTTGCTGATAAATCACAATGGGGAATTGTTCTCCGGTTAATCTACTGTACAACAACAAGAGGAGGCGGACCGGTTTGGAGTGGGGGTGGGGCATCTATCCCTCCCTTCCACACACACCTTTTTCAATAAATATGTTACTATGAAGGTATGAGGGTATGCAAAAGTTTTAATGAAAAGTCATCTATGTAATATATAACGTATATCTGCAAATGTAGTCAAATTTACATCCCTTAGTTATATTGTCTCGATAAAGTAATCTCCTTTGAAATTATTAGACAAGCGAGGAAGTTCTAATTAAGACGCAAGTAATTATTGAGAAAAACCTTTGACATCAGTAGCAAAAAAAGCCAAGTTTCCGTTTATTACTTTTAACATTTACGCTGCCGAAAGCGACTATTGTCACCTACTTTTTTATGATTATCTGTACGTTCAGGTAAAACCTCCAAGGTCAAGATTATATACATATTGTTCACTTGTTTATGTGTCCATTCTAACTTTGTCAAGTCCTTAAAAAAATATTCCATAGACCGATCTTGATTACACTCCACACAATGATTGTATATGACACATTCGCATAGTTCAAAGGTTGAGGTCACAGACCGCTAGTGCATTCGTTCTTCCCTTCTAAATTGTCCGGTCCATCAAATTGATTCAATAGACCAATCTGTCAAGGTGATCGTTTGAATTTTCGATTTTTGTTGTATAATAGTGTATATATCTTCGATAACTTTTCTCGTTCGGGTCAAATGTATAAGAATGTGCGTTTGTATGGTGAACCCCGAACACCGATTTGCCACTTAAACAGACAAGCAATAGTTCACGAGCTGCTAATTGAGCGTGGAATTTTATGTCTAGTATCGCAGGTCTGGCGAACCCATTTATGAGTTATCTGATAACTGATTAAAGAAGTAAGAGAGACCAGTGTTCTCCTGCAGTCATTATCTGTGTAATTATGGCCAGTTAATAGGTAATTGTTGTAAATGTTGTACATCGCACATGTTCTGGACACACACCCATATTACACATCTAGCCTGTCGCCGAATGTCAGGATATACCGAAATGCGAGTCTTTCAAAGGAACTTTAAATAGAATATTAAATTAAGATAGATCTAAGCGGCCAAGTTCAAGAGAATCAAGTAAAATGAGAATTAACTTTCTGGCCATCGAAATAAAAGTCGGGGAATTTCTCGAAAATTTCATTCCAGTCTGAAGGTGTGTAAGACTGTGGGTCTCAGGCGAGGATATGATTGATTGATTGATTCTTTTATTTTGCAATATACAACAACATGGAATATTACAAAAAGTGTACAAAATAATAGAAATTACGAGTATACTGCAGGGAGATAGCATAGTATTTTAGACTGTCTACCTGCCATCCCCCACTTAATCTGAATAATCAAACTCACAATAAACATAGCTCAACGTATTTACAGCATTTCCAGAAAGGAAAAACATTGTTCATGGTCCAGGTCTAAACATATACAATGCAGTGGGACTCCAAGGAGCAAATCCTTACTCCACGTGGGCCTTATTTATTTATACTGATCTGTTCTGTTCTGAATTTCCTGTGTACCTTCTAGCACATGTAGGCAAGTCAGTACAAGATGATTTCTGGGTGGGTTTATTTTACACAATCTGAACATTGGGGGGATGCCCCATGCTGTAGGTTAGAGGAGGTGCAGCATCGGTGCGAAAGTATAGGCACGTTGTGATGTAGGGGAGGCCACAGAGCTCATATTTAGAATAGGAACAGTCGTGGGCCAAGTCGACGGCCATAACTGAGTGTAATACCAGAAACTGAAAGTGCGAGCTCAAGGAGCTATTAGTATTTAGGAAGACGGCATACCTGTGGTAGAAGGCAAGACATACGTACGCAGAATAGGCTTGCCTGTATGGACATTATTCTGAGATAAACGTAGGGGAGCGTTTAACCCCATACGTTAGTGGCCGTGCGACGGTAGTGATAGAGTGACATTCCGTCACATGTTTAGATGGAAAGCGATATAGTAAAGTGACAATACGTTAGAGCAATGGTGTTTGGTGAAGGGACAATACATTGGTGGCCGTGCGACGGCAGCGAAGGAGTGAAGTGAAGAGGCGACCAAAGAACAAACACAAGCGAGGATGTGGAAAAACCAGCGACAATAGAGAATGCGGGCCCGCAAGTGACTCAAAAACTGTGTGGGTAGGGGGTGATTGACGTTTTGTTTTCGGATTCATTGGATTTAATGTAAGTCACAAATTACCATATTCATTTTTATATATATGTATTAATATTGTTGTTTTCAGTGAACCCCTGTTGATTTATACTTTTCGAGGAAAAGTCATTGACCCCTTCAGGATAAGAACCACCCCAACAAAAGTGAAACGGGCGAGCTCGTGAGACATGCGTTCACGCACGGATTCAGGCGAAACTCCTTGTGGTTTGGCTGAATGCGCGGCGTGAATCTATTTCTTCCAGCAACGGCAAAGCCCGGTTTCCGACACAATTTTGTTCATACCTCTGACAATGATTGCTTATGACTCACTTGAGTGTCATGATTGTCCCATGGTTGTAACTCAAATGGCAAGGTCACAGACTGTTGGTGTTTTTTAAATTAATCCAATGGTCAGATTTTGTTCATACTTCGCATAATGGTTGCTCATGACTCAACTGTGCTATGACTTTGGTCCATGGTTATAACTCTACGGCCCAGATCACACCACAGACCGTTTATCAGATTCACAAAAATGGTTGAATTAGCACATTTTACATACACTTCATGTGATGTTTCTCATGACTCGAGGGTGTGTCATGACCTTGACCTGAGGTCATGGGCACAGACCATGCATCTGTTCTATCTCTGTCGGGTCCTTGAAAACAAAGTTTGGGCAGATCTTGTTAATACTCCATACAAGGCTTGCTCATGGCACAAGTGTGTGTCATGACCTTGACCCAAGATTATAACTTCCAGTTTACATACCGTTTTCGACTGCATGACAGACAACAAAACAAGAAAATATTTGCAAACATGTACACAGTCTATTTTCACCGAAACTTTGACAGATATACTTGCTTAATTGACTTTCTCTCTATTTTATCACAAATTGTCACTCTCATGCCTGATCTTTTTGGCCCATGTGTGCGGAGCATCTTTCAGTTCTGCTGATTTTTTCCCTTGCTATCTTTTGATCTCCTGTTCGAAGGAACACACCCTCCGAATATACCCCCGTCTTGTTGTAAGCCTTTGGGTCACATAGCAACCACGTGCTACCATAGCAACCAAGATGGCGGCCTCCAGTATACAAAACGGACGACGGAGACACGTATCACCCTAACAACACGCGCTGCGCATGCGCACTAACACCACGTATCACTATGGGGATGACGTCACAAGATGGCTACTCACGCGCGCTACCATGACAACACAACATGGCGCCACTGGGTCACGGGACGGTTACCTCATCTCCTACTAGTGCCGTTCAATGGCGAGACAAAACAACGAGCGACAAATCGTAACGGGGATGCGTAATAATTCAGTCTTACAGATCAGATCTCCTGCAGCTCTGTAGCCACATGTCAGTAATTACACTTATTTATTTATTTATTTATTTATTTATTTATTTATTTATTTATTTATTTTATTTATTGGGATTTAACGACACATTCGACAGCCAGGGTCACCTCGTGTCGGACAGTTTTACGGGTGGAGGAAGCCGGAGTACCGGGAGGGAACCAACGGCGAGCAACTGCCAGACTCCCCAACTCCACACAAGCAGAGTTAGCATTGGTTGAAGATAAGTGTACCATCCACGTGATGTACGCCTAAGTACACATCGCAACCGTGCCGCCACGTGTGCAATCGGGATTAAGTGCTTTGCCCAACGTCACAACGCTGAATCGAACTGTGAACCTTTCGGTTTAAAGTCCAAATCCGTTACTACTGAGCCACCGTTAAAACTGATATCATAGACTGTTATGTAGTCTTGCTTGATAATAATAATAATAATAATAATAATAATAATTTATTTAGCCTGAAATTCCATTAAAAATGCTCTTTGGCTGTACATAACGACGCTGACATATACATAAAACACACTAAAAGAAAACAAATCTATGAGAAACACAGAGAATTATAAAAGATCAATAAAAGCCTGGGGGAATAAGAAAGTTTAAATCTTTGATTTGAAAGTAGAAACTGAATTAGCCTGTTTAATATCACGGGGATGTTGATTCCACAGTTTAGGACCGCATATGGAAAATGCCCTGTCACCAGCAGTACGCAGCTTGCCACTAGGCTGTTTCAAGCTTAGCGTGCCGGATGACAGAAGTGCTCTAGAGGGTTGATAGAATTTGAGCAGGTCTAACAGATAAGTTGGAACCAACCCGTTCAGGCATTTATAAACCAACTTTGACGGTCTTCCCTCACCCATACCCTTCTCCTAATTATATCATAACACCTAGATGCGCTTCGAGAAGATAGTGCTCAAGGGTTAATCCGCAAATTAGCTATTAGCATAAATGGTATAACAATACTAAATATTTTCCCATAGGTAGCTATTATAACGTACGTGAGAAAAAGATATGATCACATTATTTTAATTTGGGCATTCAAATACATTTGTCAAATATAGCCCCTCAGACAATGTTTCTGTCCGCAAAACAGGTGTCAGTGACAATATAAGAGTGAAAGGTTGAGAGGAAAGAAACTACTGGTCACGTGCACATTTTAGTCTGGGAATTACCACAAAAACCACCCCAAGAGTCAATTGTGTTTTAGGCCCCAACTATAATAAAATCATCATATTTTCGATTGGGGATTCAACAATGATGCAAGAGATTTCCGTCCAATGCTCCAAATGTTTTTTATCTAAATATACTTTTTCCAAGGTTGCTTAGTTTCGGAGATTGCATCATTTCAACTTTTCAAGGCGGGTAACTCTAATTCCAGATTTTGGTACTGGTATACTAAGTATACTCTTCTACCAGGTGAGGTCTGATCCCGTATCTTGTTAACGAAATATACTCCTATAAATATAGGAAGCCCTTTTATTATCGATTTTAACTCCATATTCCATGCAATGGCTCATAATATTTATTTATTTATTTATTTATTGGTGTTTAAGGTCACATATTTATGCACAATGGCTAATCATGACCGCGACTGTTTTACGGGTGGAGGAAGCCGGAGTACCCGGAAAGAACCACAGAGCAACGGCGAGCAACTGTCAGCTCCCCGACGTACTAACTCCACACATGCAGGGTTAGCATTGGTTGAAGACAAGTGCACCATCGACGTGCAGTACGCCTTAGTACACAACGCCACCGTGCCCCCACGCGGGCAATGGAGATGAAGTATCTTGCCCAAGGACACACCGCGGTTGCCGCAGGTGGGATTCGAACCGAGCACCTCTCGGCTTGCAGCCTGCACCTCTACCTATGGCTCATAAAATCAAGTCATGGCTGCTGTACTGGCTCATAAAATCAAGTCATGGCTGCTGTACAGCAGCCATGACTTGATTTTATGAGAAATTCTTGAAAATCCTCAGCAGTATTAAGAAGCTACAGAACAGAATCGCAGCAAGATGTTTTCATCTCTTTACATTGGTATTGAGCGCATGTCCTTTATTAAAAAATAATGGTCCATGAAATTTTGCTAACCAATGCAGAAAGTCATAACGATCAAGATATGAAAGAAAACAAATGTCTCTTTGTCCTCTTCATTTAAGAGATGAGTACCAAACGCAGTTTTTTTCTTTGATAAGCTGATGTTGGCGCTCCCACGCTATTTCGTAATACACGGATCACATGCCTGATAAACATGAGATTACTTGCTAATGACACGTGCGTACATTACATATAGTATTCTGGATTTAGACCGCATAATGTAGATACGGGTGCACAACGTGTATAATCTAGAAATGATCATTTTGTTTTCTAAACCCTCCATGAGCCATTTTCTATACAGGGCAGTGATTACAAAAGCGGTCTCGTTTTTGATCCGATCGCGATCTGACGGCGACCAGTGGATTGAGATTTCCGTAATCAAAACGAAACTAACGTCGATTATTTCAAATTACCCTTCGGCAGATGAGTTTCTATAGTATTGGAGGGTGGGGCAACGGAGAAGCGAACAGCGAATATCTACCGGGTCGATTGACATTCTGTGTTTGCTTTTATAATCTTTACAGTACTGTATTTTAGAACAGAGTTGGGTGTAGCATTTGAAGTTGATTGCTTTTCTAGTAAGATAGAGCAGAATCTTTTTATCTTTTTATTGGGTTTAACGACACTACCGACAGTAAGGACACCTCGTGTCGGATCGTTTTTTCGGGTGGAGAGAGCCGGAGTACCTGGGGACAACCTACCGGCACGGCGAGCAACTGTCAGACCCCCTAGTACTAACCCTACACATGCAGGGTTAGCATTGGTTGAAGACAAGTGAACCATCGACTGCAGTACGCCTTAGTACACAGTGCCACCGTGCTCCGCGTGGGCAATCGGGATTAAGTATTTGTCCAAGTACACAACGCAGTTATCCCTGGTGGTAATTGAACCGTGGGCCTCTCGGTTGAAGTCCAATGTCGTAACCACTGAGCCGCTGCGCTTCCCGTGTTAACGGAGAAAAAATAGAAAGTTCATGCTCCCGGAAGTATAATTACAGAAACAAATTTCTATCCCGACATGAAATGCACAGGGAGAATGTTACAACACACGACAAAGGACATCGCTCTGGGAGGGGAATTTCCACCCAGATAACGTCAGTACAAACGATAATATCTACAAGCAAAGCGTGGATAATGAACCTGAGCATCCAACAAATAACCTGGCCCATGGTCGCCCCATGCGCTAGGAGAGCGATGGATCGTCCCTTTTTGGATGGACCTAGGGGTACACCTAGAAAGTGACGTCATAGACACTAGACCTAGTTACGTCATGTTTGGTTGACATGATAGCCCGTGTGCGCGGCCATCTTGCAATGTCATCCCCATAGTGATACATGGTCTAAGTGCACATGCGCAACGCGTATTGTAATGGCACCACGTGTTTCCGTCGTCCATTTTATATACTGGAGGTCGCCATCTTGGTTTCTATGGTAGCACGAGGTTGCTATGTGACCCCATGACCTGCAGTAGGTCTTGGGTATGTTTCGGAGAGGGTTTTCCTTTGTATAAGAGTCAAACTAATTGCCCCTAATCCTCTCTTGCATCGTACACTTCCCAAATAGACTCGGCAATCCCCCAAATCACCAAAACCCACCCCAAACCACTTTAATTGGTATGGATTCCCCAAGAATCCTCCTTTTTCAAATATTAGGCGCTTTCCTTTAATCCTTCATACAAGAGTCAATCCAGTTATCCAAAATCCACGGTTACTTCCTATAGTTACCACAAACAAGCCGACAACTGTTCCTTGGGCTTGGCCTTCCCACAAAATCCTCGGTTTCTACCTGTTTATTTCAGGTAGGATTTCTGGAGACCCCTTCTTTTTCTAATCACGAGTGAGTTCCTTTGTATAAGAGTAAATCTAATTACCACAAACAGCACGACAACTTTTTATCTAGTTTGGATTCCTTCAGAATCCTCTGCTTCTAAATATTCTAGCTACTCTGACCTCAACTTTCCCGGGCCTGTACTACCTATGCAACGAAGTCTATCTGCTTTACCCTACTAGATTGTTCTGAGATCTGCTCCAGAAATGGAGACGAGCCTTTCAGTTCGAACAGCTTCAGCTTAGATTCAGATTCTTTATTCTCAGATACATGCATGTACAGTGGTTACAAATAAACACATTGCACAAATATAATAGATGGTATGCCATGGGAAGTGGCATAACCAGATTGGCTGTCTACCTGTCACCCCCTGAAAGATAGAGTAATTGCAAACTGACAAATGAATAAACATAGAACAAATTATGTGACGCATATTGGGGAATGGGGATCGAGTTATTTCATTTCAGGACCACAGACACGGCCCATCATAAACGCCAGCGGAAGGTTCGTGCTTCACGGTTGGCAAGAAGCAACCTGCTTATTGAATTCACGCCACTACTCTGTGTAACACCTGGGAGCGACACTAAGTGCCATCGTGAAGTTGGTGTCGTTCAGACAACTTCGACAATGAGTTGTTGTGTTTGGATGTCGGGACTACATCAAATGGCACACAATTGGCCGTCGAATGTAATGAATTAACCCACACCAATAAGGGCGAATGCTCCTTTGACAAATCACCTGCTCAGATGTGTCCTATATATCTATTTGTCTAGATTATTGTTAACAGATTCTTAATTGCGTACAGAGAGCATTCTACGGGATGTCTGTATGGCAACTGGAGAGAAGAAGCGCAACAGGTGGCACAGGACGAGTGTTCCACATTATGACACAGATCAAGTCTATTACGTGCATTGAGAGTCTGTTGAGATTTTTGATGCTCGAGTATCATTGATGATGTTCAAATTTACGAAGTGCAATCAGGGCAGTAGGATTTGTCGCCACGGACAGAACTGGAATATGACGAAATGAATGTGGAAAATTGTCAGCCATGTCCACCGGCTGAAACACTAAACAGTGTTTCAGCCAGTGGACATGGCTGACAATTTTCGTCATTGGGAGAGATTTACGAGAAAGTTAGCTCCCCTTAGTTATCTAAAGTTGTCAGTATTTTTAACATTAAGGGTTTGGGAATATCATATAAAAATTGAAATTTCAAGATGTTAGCGAAGTTGTATCATTGGTGCGCGCATCATTTCACAAACTTTATGAATTTTCTTGTAGTATAAAAATACAAAAGCTGGCTTTTTACAATTTTTCCCAATCAGTTTGAACGTTTCACTATTATTTCACAACCTTTTGATGTTCTTTATTTTTTTTTCTGTTCATTATATCAACAGTGTGCGCATCATAACATATAATATAGGCACTGTGCTTTCCATTAACATCTAGGGGTGATATTTGTTAAAACTTTTTCCTGGGAAGAATAAAAACTTTCAAATTACTGTATAAACAAACTCTTTAAATAACGAGCCAAAGTGGACGATTATTCAGTTGCTTATAATTAGCTTGCCATAAAAGACCAAGTTTCCTTCTGTAACTTTTAATAAACGAAAACAACAGACAGCTCCTAAAGCTGTCTGTTGTTTTCGTTTATTAAAAGTAACAAAGGGAAACTTCGCTTTATTTTCTTCTGATGTTATAGGTGTCTCCTTGAACCTTCCTCGCCAGTATAATAATTTCAGGGGAGATAACTTTATCGAAAGTCGATTTTCATGACGAGATGAGTCAGTGATGCCTCCGGGCTGAACTCGGAGGTCCAGTGATTGGAATTTGCCTTACGGTTCAGTTGTTTTACTATGGGTTATGAGTTATATGGTAAACAGAAACTCCACTCCAAGGGTATTTTGACTCCGATCCACACTATCTCTCTTTCTGTATCTGTTTTGCATACAGTGAAATGGTTAACGTTTCAACAATTCTGTTGCTACAACTTGTACTAAATATATTTACGACCTGCGGTAACTCGGTCACACGCAAAACGCAAAATACCTCGTGACCTCAAATCAATCAAACATGAATGAAAGATATTACCCTATTGTTCTTGTGGTAATGTAATAATGAATTGTTTACTGAGCCAAGCGTTTGATATCTATTAAACGATCTGGCGGAAATTATTTTTTCTTGACAGTTATTGGATAAACATGAAAGGTAAACGTCATTTATTCTCCAATAATCGATGGATCACACGCATCTTTCTAATTTTCTCTAGGGCAATGTCAACTTCCGTCAGACGCACATTCTTATACAACAGATGACTTTGTGCCATAAAAGGATGTTACTTTATCAATTTGCAGACTCACTCGATACATCTTTATGGTGCTATATAAGTAAGGGAAATTTGTTTACTTTGAAATTCTCACCTCTGTTATTCCATACATTCAAACTAGATATACACAAATGATACAACAGAATGACGGTTCAGATGCATAGAACACAGCAAATATATGTAATCAATACATAGAGTTAACGTAAGGCACCAATGATTCCTGAAAGTCTGCTCCCGTATTCGTACCAGAACTGATAAAAAAAATAATATTTTCCAAGAACAACTCGTAGCCAAATATGCCTCAGATATCCAAGAACAAAGCAAGGCATTCAATACACTTTACGATGCAGCGACAGGATTATATCTGGGGAAATTCCCACACTGTCTGCATTGGTTATTGAAGATGGGTTTCATGGGCGACAAACCTGCGCATATCACGCAATACCACGGATTTTCATCGAAAAACGATCGCGTAATTCTGAGAAATTCAAACAGGTGTCATGATACCTTGTAAATAATATGGTAACTGTGCAGTCTCCATTTTATAATAGTGTGTAGTATGAAGGCGATCTTTCTCATTATTTGATTTTAGACGGCATTGTATATCGATGCTTTTTCGGCCCAGATGACCATGAACAAAATGTAAACAAATAGACAACGAAAACAAAGCCTAGAGTTTGGAAATTTACCACCACGCAGCTCTGTCGCTGCGTTGTGATGAATTTTGATTTCCTAACTTTGCTCTTGGATATCTGAAGCACATTTGGCCACGAGTAGTTCTCCTGAAGTATTATTTTATTATCAGTTCGGGTACGAATACGGTAGCAGACTTTCGGGAACCATCGGTGCCTGCTGTCAACTCTGTGAGTTGTTTGCATATATGTTTCGTGTTCTATACATGACAGTATCTATCATCACATCCTTCATGATGTATAATTTGTGTATATTTATTTTGAATTCATGAAATATCAGAGGTGGGAATTTCAATGTAAACAAATTTCACTTACTTATATAGCACCTCACAAAAACGCTAATATGTGTAATATACAGGCCCGAAGCTAGAAGGAGTCGGTGAGCCGGTTCGCCCCAGCCCCCCCCCCCCCCGCCCCAACCATGTCTGTTGGGAAAAATATTGGTTGCATTAGCGCCAACATTTTCTCTAAAAGCCGCTATTTTGAAAAAAGTTGGCCATTTGACAAAAGCACAATTTTTTTAAGCAAAGAAACTCTCCTATGTTTCTTTTAATTAACCCTTCATCCAACGCAGACGATTTCAAAATTTATTATTTTAAATATCATTTTTTAAATTTTTTCAAAAATTTGTAAGCAAAACCATATCATGTGACCCCTCTTTGGAACGAGCTCGACGAGCTCGTTCCAAAGAGGGGTCACGTGATATGGTTTTGTTGGAATTTTTCGAAAAATATTTTTTCAGCTGCTGAATTTGCATATTACGCGGGCGGATGCGGGCGATTCGATGGGTAAAGGGTTAAACCTTGTATGGAAGTGCTCGTTATAAGTATATGACAATCAAGTAGCCACGTGCCCGATAAACGTTCTCGTATAATTATTATTTTAAAGAATTACTTTCGATAAACGATAATAATAATAATAATAATAATAATATTATTATTATTATTATTATTATTATTATTATTATTATTATTATTATTATTATTATTATTATTATTATTATTTTTATTAGCGCGCGCAAAAGCAGCCCGAAGGGCTGCTTTGAAGCAAGCCTAGTAGACAACGTGTACGTGAAATTGGAAAAAAACCAAGGAATGCCATGCCATCCAATCTAAACCGGAAACCGGAAGTAAAAACATGGGGAACCCCAGCTCTCGTTTTCAGAAGCGAACAAATCGAATGACGCCCCCTAAAAAGCGAACGGTGTAATGCGAGATTTCTCCTTAGATCATTCCATGCAGACTGTGAATAATTTATTGAACATGCTTTTCAAAATTAAAGTTTTTTCAAACAAACTCAACTGTCGTTTGCTTTGCTGACTGAATGACAGAAATTGTCGAAAAGCTCAATGTTCCCATATATGCACATTGGATTTCATCGTCTGCTGATTGGCTGTTGGGATCCTGCTGTTGTTCGATTCTGCGGAGTATTCGGTCACGTGATTTATCTGTTTTGCATTTGCAAGTGCAAAACGCTGTTCACTTCAAACCAACACTGCGTGTTATTGGAACAAAGTTACCAAATGAAAAGCATCAACAACACGTCCGTTTGTTGTAACTTAAAGGTACGCACAGGTCGGATTGTGGCAAAGGTCGTTTTCATTCAGTTATTACGAACCTAAGATGTCGAAGTGACATACTGTCTGACAAACGTCCACGAATTACCATTTCCAAAACATAAGTTCCGTTCCGCAATGTATGCACCCCAGCGAAACAAAAACAATAAATTTTCGACAATACGTTTCGAGGCCAATTTTCAAGCGAAGACGCCTTACCCACCACAATGACTGCATGCATTCTCGTTTCTGACAATTGTAATGTTTTTTTCTGTGCGCACAATTTATTGTGCTCGACCATTACTAAAGCTGTCCAACTTGTGAAATTTAAAAACGCCTATTCCCCCCTCCACCAAAAAAAACCCCAAAAAATAAAAATAAATGTTGCAGTGAAACTCTTTTTTTCTTTAAATTCGCACCAGATGAAAATAAAAAAACAGATAATCTGAAATATTTCTCCATTGTCCAAATAGCTCATATTTAATTCATAATATTGCTCAAAATTTTATATTGTAGGTCTGATATGTTTTTAGGGGGAAATAATCTACAAGACAGCATGTACATGCATTAGTTCACAACGCAAAATGTTTTGTTGGACGACCCCTTAAACACTGTTTTAAATTTTGTAAAGTTTATGTCATTATAATTTGAAGAACACTGTGAGTTGCGCGCGCTTCTTGGTTTTACCAAAGTTCATGTTATCAAGCAGTTATCGTCTGCTGGTATTTTGAAGGATGACTAAGCAAAAGGGAGGTTACTCCAACTTTCAGTCGTATGTTGTTTTCGACGAACTGAAAACAGTTATACACAGCATGCATGTTAGGTTTTCAAATCAATGAAATACTCAGTAACCTGTAAGAGATAATATATATATATGTCACGGTACTTGTTCTGAACATATCGAACGGCTCTGACATTGAAAAGTCAGAGGAGAATAAATGTGAATTTATTTATTTATTTGTTTATTTATTTATTTTTATTCATTTAAATTCTCTGCAAGATAACAAAATGCCGCCATAAAGCTCTATTTAGAAAATTATATTTTTAATCCACGAGAAAGCTCTCCCATGAATAGTATGGAAGCAGTATCCACAGCATTCTCCAAATATCACGTTGCAGTAAAGTACGTGTCAATACTCTGACTTCTAAAGCAAGTAAAGATAATGCCGTATCTTGGTGTTTTGCATTTCGGACGCTCTCTGTTACATATTGAAATAAGGATCCTCACCGCCATACCTCCTTACAAGCCTCTAAGTCGGGAATATTATTATTTGTCGGAACGTCATTGGCATCGCCCTGAATCCACTGCGAGTCGTTAAAGCGCACATAATTAACACCAAGCGTGCTTGATTCCGAGTCTCACTGATTTTGCAAAATGACAACTGTTCACCAACAAATCTAGAGGGGTGAAGACATAGATCTAATGTTTCAGAGGATGTGACTCCTTTACCTAACGTGAAAAGCAGACGACACTTGGGAAAAAAAAAAAATCTTGAATAACTAATTTTTTTCATTTTTTGCCTCAAAAACATAGGTTATGACCCCTCGTTGGAACGAGCTCGACGAGCTCGTTCCAACGAGGGGTCATAACCTATGTTTTTGAGACAAAAAATGAAAAAAATAGTGAAAATTAATTGGCGATTTTTGAGAATAGCGCTGGCCGATTTTGGCCGTTACGTTGGGTAAAGGGTTAATCCTTTCAACACTTAGTACTTGAATGGTAAACACTACACCTGACTGGGAAATGGACGAGACTATTTTATATTTGAAGGGAGGTTCACAATAATAATTTAATCCCACAACTCTTTTGATTAAAATATTACCGATCCTTCTGCCCTATTTGGTATTTATTTTCCTGCCTGCTTAAGGACGACATATTTTGTTTTAATAACCACGTTGAAAAGGTTAAATCTGAAGTCCGCAGAAAACGTTGTCAGTTTGCCAAAGAACCTTGTCGTCCTGACGAGACATTAGCCTTTTCCTCTGTATGAATCTTGTCTCAATTGCATCAGAGACTCGTTCGTATATCATGTCCGTTAAAACTGTGTTACACGTTTTCGTTGAATTAATAGTTACAGATACATGTTAGACAAGGGTGTTGGAAGCATCCGAGGGCGGTGGTCAGGGGTATCAAAAGGGCACTCGGCTCCGGGTACGAGTCACGACCGATTGTAGTGTACCGCTCAATAGTACCGGCTTTATATATATAAAGCTTCAGAAAGTCGAGAACTGTAACTGAGAACTTCTCGAGTACTTATTTCTAACGTATTTAACATGTGCCAATGGGATGGTGGTATCAATAATGATGGGGCCTGGTCGATAATCATCAAACATAGAAGCTATACAATCGGTGGGATGAGAACTCACTCCGCCGATTGTATAGCTCCTTTATTCTTTTCGACCAGTCTCCGCCATTATACCTGATACCCCCAGTCCCCAGCACCACCACCACTACTACCATTAGTACTGGCACACGGACATACGTAAAACAACTTTTGGCAGGACATTGCGAGTAGCTGCATAATAACCTTCTAAACCTCGATATCTCATAAAGAAGATATCAAACGAAGCTCTCTCCAAGGATAAGGGTCTTGACATAGACAATAGGTCTCAACGAGAGCAAAGAACATTGTGGTTAGGCGAAATGCTTGGAATAAAAACTAATGCGGTTCGGGCACTAATTGACGGTACAATTCAGTAAACGAATGTAATACAAACTTACCTAGATTAATCTGAGAAATCAGAACAAAAATCTTAGCAACCATGGCCATTGTTTTGAGTTCCAATCGTGTATGGATCCGCGAATCTCACATTTCGGGTCGAATCGAATCAAGCAGAGGATTTCGAATCAACTGGCACCTCGTCTATTTAGGCACGTCATTAAAAAAACGGAATATTTCAAAATGGGATAAACCCTTTGAACTCTAGTGGTATCTTCATTATTTGGGGTAGATCAATCAATATTTTCAACGTGCAGCCTCGGGGCTGCACGTTGAAAATATTGATTGGTCTACCCCACACATTTACTGAATAGCCATCCTATTTAATGACGTTATGACGTATCATGTTGCTGGCCGGAAAAAAACGGCCGCTAGGGTTCAAAGGGTTATTAAAGTAGTTTCGAAAGCGGAAGTTTCTTGAATTCTTCGTTGATCAAGTCACATGAGACTTTATAATAGAAGAAGCGTTCAAGAGACAGTTCGTATGATTTTGCGAACATCTCAACGATTAGAAAATTTCCGAATTAGTGTGATTCGAATGGAGTCGTTTCATCGCGACGCTTTCGAGACGAATCGGATTTCGAAGCTTCGCAGGGCCCTATGGAAAGGCCTTCAAATCGAAAAGTGTCCATAAATAGAGCCACAGTTTCTGATAGTTCTCTTTCTTTTTGGGGGCGTCTATCCCACATAGCGGTCACCACAAGCGCATGTGCCTCTCTGTGCTTAAAAGCTATTTTTACCTCTTTTTAAATATGGTAATTTCTGTGATGAATTGATTCACACTCATCAACCTCATCTCAAGACAATGAGCATGCTCTAGAATGAAAATTAAAGAGAAAGAAAGAAATAAAAGTTCATTATTTGCATTTAACAAATTGGCTGTCGCTTCAATTTCATTAAAGCATTTCACAATGTCGGAGTATTGTGTATGCAATAATATTTGATTTGATGGCGACATTGATTGTTGTTTTGTTTTTCTCTCAAACCGGCAGTGTTTTTCTCTGCTTAGCAACAGATCAATGAGCACAGAAGTTCCTGACTATAAGAATTGTTGAAGAAACTCATCTCAGTTCCTTGTGTCAGATAATATTCTAGCATGATTATACGCGAGTCAAGGATTCCCACCCCTATCCCACCCACAAGCGGGATCACATATACCCAATTTAAGGGAGGTAATGCCGCCACTTTTTAAGAAAAATATTTTAAGGTAACAAGCATGTTGCATACATATGTTTATTTTATTTTTATTCATTTTTCTACCTCCAAAACAAATCGTATTCCCACTCCCACTCGCCGAAAATGGTATTCCACTACTAGTATCGTATTCCACTCTCAGCAATATTAGACTATTTTTCTTATCGTTGGCCGCTCGGATTATTTCACTCGGCTAACGCCTCGGGACATAATCCTTCGCGCGTCCCACTCAAGGATAAAGATAGTACTGGAATCCGAATTGTGATCTTATTTCCTGTATTTGTGTGAGAATTTTTACGTTTCAGTTAATTCCGTATTGGGCGGAAAAGAAGCTTTCGCACAATATCGAATTTTATCTTTTGACTCGTCCGTTTTGTTTACTTTAAAACATTTGATATTTTGTTTTCATATTAATCAGTGATAAATAAAGCCTTCCGTCAATTTCATTCGTCAATTTCAAAACTAGACAATTTGATTGGCTGAAGAAAATACAACTGGGCCACATTTTCATAATTTGCATAATTAGAGTTGGGAGCTTTCGTTGGTCAATTTCAAAACTGGACAATTTGATTGGCTAAACAAAATACGACTGGGTCACATTTGCATAATTTCAGTGGGGATAATTTACGTTATCTGTCCTATTTAGGGTGGGTTATATTGTATTAATCTTTTACCTACAAGAAAAACGCCATTCATTTCTTTTTATATTTTCACTTTTTGCTTCCAAAATATAGGTTATGACCCCTCGTTGGAACGAGCTCGACGAGCTCGTTCCAATGAGGGGGTCATAACCTATGTTTTGGAAGCAAAAAATGAAAATTTTTAGTTATACGAGGATGTTTTTTCCAAGTGCCGTCTGCAACTCAAGTTAGGTGATGTGTTAAAAAGTCATACTAAGTGGCTAATTTGTGGGTGTGTCTGTCATATGATAAATAGAATATGAAATGAGTGTTTTTCTCATATAATATTTATAAAACTCGTCCGAATTTTCCTTTTGGGCTCGCCAAAGGCTCGCCAAAACGGAAAATTCTTAGACTCGTTTCATAAATGTTATATTAGAGAAACACTCATTCCATATCCTCTATAACTAAAACGGTATATACTATATTAGATCACTGACAAACTGTGTAACTGAAAACTATCACGTATTATATGCTAAACTATAGACTACAGAAAACAGCGCGGAAAAATAATGACAATATCCCTCGCAGTGAGGACACAGACATTTTCCCTTCCACTGTTTCGAGAACGTTACGAAATCACTTGCTTGTGTCAATGCTATTGTTGTTTATAAATGGTGAAATATGTTAAATTGTTATTATTACAATTCTATTAAATATACTATATGTTAAAATTTGATACGTTTATGACGTATGCCAAATGAACTATATACCTGGAACTTAATTAAGCACCACATGTTTTTTCGTAATGGTGTTAATAGAAACTGTCATTACTTTCATGCTATCTTTCAGGTGGCCAAAAGTGATTGTTTGCGGAAAGAATTGTCTATTGACAAATGAAAGACAATACAATCATGAAAACATGCAGTATTTTAATGTCGCTAATTACAAATATCTGTCACTAATGTTTTTGATGGAAAAATGTTCTCTCGACAAGTATGGTGCTCCTGAACACAATGACAGTGTCTGACGTCAGTAGAGAGTGTATCTACCACGTGCCCGGATGACAGCCTGAACCCTCCTCCTAATGCTATTGGTGAACCTTCTGAGTTGGTCCAAAGGTAACTGCTGCCACTCCTCATGCAATGCAGCTTCCAAATCGGCCAAATTCGGAACAGGAGGATCCTTTGCTTGCACGCGATGTCCAAGAAAGTCCCAGATGCGTCCTGAAGGATTGAAATCGGGCTCATTGCAGGTCAAGGTGGTGTTGTAATAGCGTTGTCCTGAAGGAATGCTCTCACTGCATGGGAACGATGCGGCCTTGCATTGTCGTCCATGAACACAGGGCGAGTAGCCAACGGGTGGTTGTCAAAATGAGGCAGGACAACCGGATGTCTCGGATGTACTGATGACCACTGAGATTCCCACGTACAGTCACCATATCACGTTTACAATCATGAGAGAGACATCCCCAGATCATTACTGATCCTCCACCATGACGAATAGTAGGGCTGATGTTCCTGGGCACGTAAGCAGCATTTCCATGCCTCCACACTCTCAACGACCATCTTTGACGTGCAGCAGGCACCTACTCTCGTCTGATCAATGGACTCTCCTCCACGTCCTGAGATTCCAATGTTGTCGTGCCATACACCACTTCCAAACATCGTCTTTGATGCTGATCGGACAGAGCTGGACGTTTGGTGACCCCTTCTGGACCTCATACCCAGTGCTTTGAGACGGATTCGGACAGTTCTGTTGCACAAACGCCTATTGGGGAACCAATGGCGTTTCAAAACCCTTCTGGACCTCATACCCAGTGCTTTGAGACGGTTTCGGACAGTTCTGTTGCACAAACCCTACTTGAAGCAAAAGGTTCACACCTAACGAGGTCTTTTTGGGTTGTCCAGGCCTTGGCCGGTCCTTAACATCGTTGGTTTGTTGATGTTTTCGTACAAGTCTGCTGATGACAGAATGACTATAGCCAAGTTGCCTTCCAATAGCTTTGAATGACATGCCTGTTGCATGCATGCCAACTATTTGCCATCTTAGTGCATATGACGGTCTCCGCCTTGCCATGTCAACATTTATTGATAAAAGAAGTGACAAATTGTATTGTTTTATACCCAGGTATTGCATGTGAACGTTTGGTGACCCCTTCTGGACCTCATACCCAGTGCTTTGAGACGGATTCGGACAGTTCTGTTGCACAAACGCCTATTGGGGAACCAATGGCGTTTCAAAACCCTTCTGGACCTCATACCCAGTGCTTTGATACGGTTTCGGACAGTTCTGTTGCACCAACGCCTGATTGGGAATCAAAGGCATTTCAAAACCCTACTTGAAGCAAAAGGTTCACACCTAACGAGGTCTTTTTGGGTTGTCCAGGCCTTGGCCGGTCCTTAACATCGTTGGTTTGTTGATGTTTTCGTACAAGTCTGCTGATGACAGAATGACTATAGCCATGTTGCCTTCCAATAGCTTTGAATGACATGCCTGTTGCATGCATGCCAACGATTTGACATCTTAGTGCATATGATGGTCTCCGCCTTGCCATGTCAACATTTATTGATAAAAGAAGTGACAAATTGTATTGTTTTGTACCCAGGTATTGCATGTGGATGGTAGTGTTTTTTTGTGACATTCGTGGAAAGCATGCTCAGGTGGACGAGGGGATGTGTTTCGGGTACGCTATCAACCAGAAACATCTTGTTTCACTAGATGAAATGCACTGCAAGACATAGCAATCATTAAAACACAATAATCTATTACAGCAAGTTACAGGTGTATATGTGCGAACTATATTTTATCACTTGGGACTATTAAGACATAAAAGAGCAACAATCAGCTGTGGGCCTTCGTGCTTCGATTGGAATGCAAATCAAGGTGAATACCGATAATTATCACTGGAAACTTATGAAACGCGTATAATAAAAAGAAAATTCAGTGTCGTGAGTGCGATATTTTTTTCTTTTTCGCTCGTAGCAAGCTACTGGCGAAAAATAAATATTTGTCTCCACGATCACTCAATAGGAAATTTTCGGTATCCACTCCAAAACACTAGATATCCACTATTCATACTCTACCATACAGTTGATATCCATTGGGGTGATTTATGCTTACCCGTATCTAGTCAAGGATGTCAGATTTGTTTTAATTCAGTTAGATATGTGTATATGTTAGCATCCCAATATCTGATTTAGTTGCACGGCACCAGTGATGGGAAAATTCAGAATTTTGTGACGTATTGCCTGCAACAGTTCATAACCTATGTTTTTGAGACAAAAAATGACAATTAGTTATTCAAGAATTTTTTTGCAAGTGTCGTCTGCTTTTCATGTTAGGTAAAAGGGTTAATTGAATCAGCGGCATAAATATAACTAAGGTGACCGCCCTTTTCGCCAACCGAGGATTTCGTCAAAACTGTCGGATTTTTTTCCGCGACCAATTGTCCATTCACTCTTGAAATAATTGGCTGTTCATTTTTCAAAACTCGAGCAACTTATATGGATTAGATAGCGAAGAAACAACCTTTTTGTACCAAACATTTTGCTTGGCACTAAAATATCCAGGCCGGCTAAAACTGTGGCACAAGACAATTTCGAGCTAAGTAAACACTGGCTACGGTAGGAAAAGTGAAAGCAATCTTTAATTAATCTCTACATTTTAAACCCTCCTCCCCCACCCCCACCCCCCTACATACAAAATCCGGACACAAATGAAGAAACACAACCCGAAGTATTCATCTTTAATTACATTAATTGTGAAGAACTTTGGTGCGTCATAATTGTGTCGGGCAGGAGGTATGCAAGTTTTATAATTATTTCCTGAACCGGCCACGGTTGGCGTTTTCGCTGTTGGGTGCTAATTTAGCGAATTGCAATAAAAAAAATTGATTTGGCATCAAAATATCTTCATTGGCTCAAATTTTGACACCAACAGAGTTTCCTTCTCTTTTGAACGAGAGCAATTGTATTCTTTTATCACTGTAGTTGTGTCTCGACTGCCCGTATCATTCATTTAATTTTGTAATTATACAAATCTTACAAGTTTTTAAACTGCCGACTGTTTCAGCTTTTCTTTCCCAGATTAGAGAAATAAGGATCCCAAACGCAAGGTCAAGCAGGAAAATATGTGGAGGCACATAACCTGCACTCACAACCAAGTGTTTTTTTCTCATTTGGTATTCAGACAAGCCTTTATTAACATTCATTTATGGTAATGCGTTTTTGGACCTTTATCATGAGCACTGATAATTTCATTGGAATGTGGTTAGTTTAACATTTATTGTTTGGTCACATTGGAAATAAACATAATATATTTATCTGTCTTATCTCATCTATATCTGGAAGATTCCAATGAATATTAATAAAGTAAAATAGGTCTAAAGTTTATTGTTATAATAATGTAAGTTGTAAAGGTTAAACAAGGTTAATCCTTTACCTACCATGAAAAGCAGACGACACTTGCAAAAACAATTCTTGAATAACTAAATTTTTTTCATTTTTTGTCTCAAAAACATAGGTTATGATACCCTTAAGATCAAAAAATGAAAAAGTAATGAAAATTAATTGGCGATTTTTGAAAATCGCGCTGGCCAGCTTTGGCCGTTACGTTGGGTAAAGGGTTAACTAAGGATAAAAATTAAAAAACAGTTGATAAAGGCAGATGTTTATATATAAGTTTTCATTGTCGCGAAATAATAACACTGCGAACATGCAAACAAATATTTCGAAGAATGTCCCTCACCACTAAGGAAGTCTGAAAAATAGGAAATTGATAAAATTGGATCTGTCCTGTCTAAGTGTGTGGCCTTACGAAACCCAGAATATAAACACTCAATGAGGCGACAGATTCAGGTGGTCAAGACGCAGTGGACAAGGTCATTATTTGTAAATAATAGTTTATTTGCACAACCATTATGCAAGAAAAGGTACGAAAGTAAGAACAGACGTACATAATTATATTATAAATGACAGCATGAATGTGTCAATACCCACATACATGTATGCAGACACACACGTTATACATATACAATCCTATTCCTTATACAGTGGAACCCTGTTAATTGAATAGTCACTTTGCCAATGAAAATTATTCAATTAACAGGAGTATTCAATTAACAGGGATTGGATCACTTTCCTGTATTCTAGAGATAAACTTAGCATTTATTCTATTATATCTTGTTTGACGGAGCTCCATGAGCTCTGTCAAACAAGATATAATAGATTAAATGCCTGTATTGGATGTACTGAGGCCAAATAGGTCTTTTACCAAAGGAAAACTAGGGAGAGTCAGAGTAATTTCTCGACATGTTACAAGATTTTTTATTCAATTAACAGAAGTTTACTCCTTAACCTCTATTCAATAAACAGGTCAATTTGTACTGGAGGTATGGTAAATGGTTTTGTGTTGGGAAATTATATTCAATTAACAGTGATATACAATTAAGAGATATCCAATTAAATGGGCTCCACTATATTATTGTTGATTTTTTAGTAGATAAATGTTGAAATTGTAAGGAGAAAGTCGATAAACTATCGAAATTGGAAGACGCTTAGGTTAGATACCTCATTCATTAGAATGAAATCTATCTCTTCAAATATCTTAACATTATCAAACTGGCAAATACCCAATCTGCCATCTTTATCATCATTACAAAATCAATTACTGTGTGTAGGGAAAGTTGGTGACTGCTGCTTACTTTTACGTGTAACTGTACCGTAAGCCTTCGCCATTACATTCTTCAAACAACGAACTGGTGTTTCGCTTCTAATCTTAGGTCTTCACTTCCTGAAGAAATTGTAATTGAACAGTAGTCAATTAGAAATCGTGTTTATCACCAAAACTTAAATTCTCAGCAGGATAATCAGATTCCAGCACTATTTTTTCATGATACGCAGCACAGTCATTAATCTATTGAACCCCGGTGGTATATTTCATGCCCATCAGAGCCATCGACTGGTAGTCTATATTCGTTACTTGGGAGAAGACCAATCAATATTGTTAACGTGCAGCCTTGGAACTGCACGTTGAATATCTTGATTGGTTTACCAACCACATTCATTGATCAACTGTCTACTTTATGAATTCCTGGACCTGAAAGGTGTCCTTTCGCGTTCAAAGGGTTTAGATGTCAAACTGTTGACAAAGTAAGACACCTAAAATAAAACACATGTTTAAAAAATCATCAACATGGGAAGGTGTATAATATTATAAAAGAGACCGGATATTTAATTTATCGACTGTTAAAGTTGTATATATTGTTGGAAATACTCAATGTCATCCACTCTCAGTTAGAATGCAAAAGCCATGTCGCACCAAGAATGGGCCGTGCAGATTCCTACGAGGCAACATAGAGAGTACAGTTATGATCGCTGTGGAACATGACGGAAACTCCACGAAAAGTGGGCGATAGAGCAGCCCTTAACAGCACCAGAAGTCTGCGTCGCAAGTAATGAAGGTGGTTGCATAAGTTTACCCTTTTCGGGAACAATCTCCTGACTATTTCTACGCAGCTGTGGAATGTGTATTAATCCATACGCTGAGTTTCGCGATAGCATTACAGCATACAATACTTGCTATAGCAATTGAGCGAATCCATTTTGTTTGTTTAATAATTTAATCCATCAGCACTTTTGGGAATGTTAGATTAAATTATTTCTGTCTGCCCTTACTATTTGTACCCATTATGTCGTTTCCTAACCGACGACTGAATTTTTTTAGGCAAAATGTATGCGTACTGTTTTGGAAGCGTTAAATACCCCCTCATGTTGAAGGACCCTTTAACATTTTCAAATTGTTATGTACATATATCTTTTTCGTGATGGAAGGGTTGCATTGGATGGCAAGATGACATCATTCGAAGCAAATAGCTACGAAGAACCAAATATAACACTGGTTGGCCTTGTTTTTTTAATAATATTAAGCATTAGGTGGATTAGTGGTACTAAGGACCAACACTGGACCAACTGGGTATATACCGCCCATACTACACTACCACACTAGACAACCAAACATTTCCCCCAACCACCCCACATACAACCTGGCCTAGCGTTACATACTACCTATACCAGTCATAGGATAATGTAAGGCCTTAGTTGGATAAGTAGTTCCAAGGGCGAACAGGGAACCTACAGGGGGTAAACACTTTACATCCTATACTACCGCACTAGACAATCATATATTACCCCCATCTACCCCACAATACCTGGCATAGTATTACGTACTGCCTATACCAGTCATAGAGTGGATTAGTAGTACCCATGGCTATGAGGGGCTATACAGGCGTGTATACCACGCATACTATACTACCATGGATTAGTAGTACCAAGGGCTAACAGGGGCACTGCAGGGGTGAATACGCCCATACTATACTGCCATATCAGTCAAGAACAAAAAGCCCGACCAAGAACCGAACAACGGAATGTCGGATTGTATCGTGGGACAACAACAGCGATCAACGTTTCTATGACATCAGGTGCGCATCATGACGTCACGACGTCAGCAGCAAAGTCATCCGTTTCTTAGGAAAAACTTTCCAAGAAACCCACTTTCGCCACCAATTGTCCATCACATACCCATACTTTTTTCTCAAAGCCATCTAGATACGTAACAATAAATACCATACACATACGGTCAAGATTAGCCATTGTGCATAAGTGTGTGACCTTAAACACCAATAATAAATAAATAAATGCCATACCCATGCATTTTTATACTATAGCATAGTATGTATGCACATGCAGTACGTGTACCGCTTGCTAGATGCAGTTCTGAATGGTGCCTACATTGTGCTCCAAAAAAGTTGGACCAGCAAAAGTACGATTCCTATGGGAATTTGAAACTAGCTGCGCCGACAGTAGTCAGGGAACTAAGGGACTATTCATCGCTACTATACAACTTGCGATTCTGCTTTTACAGTAATTTACAAGTTTTTATTATTTTCCATGGAACAGAAATTATCAAAGCTTACCTCATAGACTATTATATTAATATATTTTTAATTTTTTATTGGTGTTTAAGGTCACATATTTATGCGCAATGACTAATCGTGACCGTGACAGTTTTACAGGTGGAGGAAGCCGGAGTATCCGGAGAGAACCACCGAGCATCGACGAGCAACTGTCAGCTCCTCAACATACTAACACCGTTCAAGCTCCGCTCAAGCAGGGTTACAGCGGTTGAAGACATGTGCACCATCGACGTGCAGTACGTCTTAGTACACGGCGTCATCGTGCCCCCTCGTGGACCGGGATAAAGTGCCAAAGGACACAACGCGGGTCGTCCCGGACGGGGATCGAACTCGGGACTTCTAGCATATAAGTCCAACAGTCTACCACTGAGCCACCACGCTCCCTATTATATTAATGGAAAGGATCGAGTTTGTCTTATATGTCACGGCGCACACACTGCTGAACTGCTGATAATTGAACAAAAGGTTTCAGAATATCAAAAGATGGTGAAAGCACCGTTTTCTTACTTTTAACCCTTTACCTAACATGAAAAGCAGACGACAGTTGCAAAAAAATTCTTGAATAACTAAAATTTTTCATTTTTTGTCTCAAAAACATAGGTTATGACCCCTCGTTGGAACGAGCTCGACGAGCTCGTTCCAACGAGGGGTCATAACCTATGTTTTTGAGACAAAAAATGAAAATATTTTGAAAATTAATTGGCGATTTTTGAGAATAGCGCTGGCCGGTTTTGGCCGTTACGTTGGGTAAAGGGTTAAATTGGTTTAAACAGAGAACATAGTCAAATGTTCAAACTGATTGGGAAAAAAATGTTATAACTTTCCGACTTCTGTATTTTTATACCACTCTGTGAGAAAATGCCTGAAGTTTGTGACATGATGCGCACATCGATGCCGGATACAAGAAGTCTGTAGCATGATGCGCACATCGGTGATATCATTTCGCTAATATTTTGAAATTTCAGTTTTTATATGAATTTCCCATACCTTTAATATTAAGTTTACTGACAGCTGTAGAAATTAAGTGGGGCTAACTTCCCTTTAAATCTCTTCCAATGACGAAAATTCTCAGCCATGAAAAGGTATAACTGAACTAAATATTTGAATTAGAAATACCCGCCTTGAAATGTTGCAAAATATTCATCAAACACAAGGTGAAATGTCTTCAGAAGCCAGAATGTGATTTAAAATCTATCACAAATGGGAATTTAATATCACAGGGGGGTTGTTATGGGTCAATATCAATTAATTTCTGAATTATGTCATAGGTTTTGATGAAAAGGGGCATACTGGGGAGTCCTATTCAGGGCTATATGTTACAACATGGGTAGGTAGAAGAAAATTTTGCATCAGCTCTCAGGATAAAATGGCAGAGTCCTTTTATATTGGTGAAATATATAGCTGCAACCCCAATTTTTGAAACAAAATTCACATTCATATTGTCTCGTGGGAATTTGGGCATTGTTTCGCTTGTGGTATGGTTAAATGAGACAGATATTCTCCAAACATATTGTGTGCTGATGAAGATTTTGGTTTTATTTTGGGAACATCGTAGTTTTTAAAGAAAGCTATAAATTCCCATCCCTCTCAGCTAATTTATTAGGTAACGGGCTAGAAAAATATTTTAGTGGCAATACCAGTTTTTAAGCTCATTTGACACAGTTTGGACACTTTTCCGTAAAAGAGCAAATTTCCCATGTTTTGACTAAGTAGAAGCCAAAAGTTGGATTCTAAGGCAGAAATGATTCTTTTATCTAATGAAAATGGTAAAATGTCTCTTTGGTAGGGTTGGGGATGATTATAGGTATCACTGAACTAAATATTTGAATTAGAAATACCCGCCTTGAAATGTTGCACTCGGAAGTGATGCAGTCTCTAAAAATAAACAGCATTGGGAAAATAAATTGTTTCAATAAACGTTTGAAGCATTCTATTGCCATCTTGCATTATTGATGAATATTCCAGATAAAAAAGAGGGTGATTTGATGACTTTTGGACCTAAACAATACAGTTTACATTTGGTGTGTTTTTGTAGGGAATTACCTGAAAAATATGTGCACGTGACCGGTACTTCCCTTGCTGTCAATTTTTCTTTCTTATTTGTTGCATGACTCCCTGTTTTGTGGGCAGTAAAAGTTGTCTGAAGGGCTATACGTGACAAAGATATTTGAATGCCAAAATTAAAGTGATGCGATATTTTTTTTTGCCGGAACTTTATAATGGTCGCCTGTGGGAAAATATTTAGTTCCATGATACCTAAAGCACCTAACAAGTCAAAGTTCCACAACATGTTGTAGAGGTTCAGTTACAGTATGAAGTTGGCATCACTATCACTGATCCATTTCCACATTATTGCTGGAGATATCACAGGCTGGTAAAACCGTGACATCATTACTCTCGCTGTATTGCTGTTTGCTCTATCGCGTCGGTCTCTTTTCAGATAACGATAATCGCGCCACTCCATCTTGTCAATCACTATCTACACCAGCGGAATGTCAACACACTATATTTTCATCCCCAACTCTCATTTTTAGAATGTGCGGGAGCGTGGTGGGTCATTGGTTAGAGTGGTGGACTTTAAACCGACAGGTCGACGGCTAGATACTGACCAGTTTTAACTGCGTTGTGTCCTTGAACATGCCAGTTAACCCTTTACCCAACGAATCGCCCGCATCCGCCCGCGTAATATGCAAATTCAGCAGTTGAAAAAATATTATTTTTCAAAAAATGTCAACAAAACAGAGCCGAGCTCGTTCCAACGAGGGGTCACGTGATATGGTTTTGTTTAAATTTTTGGAAAAATTTGAAAAAATGATATTTAAAATAATAGATTTTGATATCGTCTGCGTTGGACAAGCAATTTAATCTCGATTACCCACGTAGCTGCAGGGTGGCATTGCGTATTACACATCGATGGTGCACTGGCGTCCAACCTCTGCTAAATCTGTTTGTGCAGAGTTAGTAAGTTGAATGGTCTGCTGACAGTTGCTCGCCGCTGCTCAGCGGTTCTCTCCTGGTACACCGGCTTCTTTCGCCCATAAAACAGGCCCACACGATGTGACCCTGGCTGTTGAAAGTGTCGTTCAAACTCAGTAAACAAATATAGAGCACGTGTAGAAGTTGCTGGAAGGCGCAATACAATCCTAAAGCGCTCTTGTTAATTTTGACGACATGGGGGTTGGGGGGGGGTCAATATATGTGGAATAGGTTGATTCAGCTCATATTGAACGATCAATTATGAGTATACGACTCGCAAGATAAAACGATGTTCGGTGAAATTTTATTGCGATACTAGAGGGTGGAACTGTAAGATGCAATTTCGTAGACTGACCTTTCATGCCATCCTGGAACTATTCATTCGACACTTCACATTTCTGGTATCATCCAACGACTGTTTCTATTGTCAGTTCACCTCGTGTTATATTAAATGTACGTAACAATTAAAGTTTGTATATTGGTGTCTATGTTTTTTATTATATTCCATTTTCTTCTACTTTAACCCTTTACCTAACACAAAAAGCAGACGAAACTTGCAAACAAAATTACTGAATAACTAAATATTTTCATTTTTTGTATCAAAAACATAGCGCATTGAGCTCGTTCCAATGAGGGGTCATACGCTATGTTTTTTGAGACAAAAAAATTTAAAAAATATTGAAAATTGAATGGGATTTTTTGTTAATAGCGCTGGCCGGTTTTGGCAGTTACGTTGGGTAAATGGTTAACAGTCGAAATAAAGGTAAATGGATGAAAAATATCAAACGGAGATCTGTTCTAAATGGAATATTCATTAATTTACTTTAATTTAGTACACAAAATATCAACTATTTTTAAAATTCTCTGCCTCATAAATGTGATAAACCTCAAGTGCTATACAGGGGTGTAACCAAGGGGGCAATAGGGACAATGTTTTTTCCCAAGTTTCAAAAAGGTGCGCGCATGGTAAACATTAGTCCAAACTGTATCCAAGGTCTGTAATATGATTTTTTGGTGTGGTACGTCCACATGACTTATATTATGATCTTTGTATCCAAGTTTGGGCTTGGTAAACACAAGTTATGATCCTCTAGCAGTATTGTAGTCAACCAGCTGGATTTTATTTCAATCAGCAAAATTTATTCATTTAGATTCCCTAAAAAGAGCATTGGGGCCACCGGTTTACTCTCATGTTCTTGAAAATTCAAAACATTTTCTGAAAGTGGTCTTCATGACCCCACCAGCAAGCCGCAGGTTATCCAGGGCCATAAAATCTAAATTATTATCCACCCTGAAAAATCCTGGCTATGCCCCTGGTTTATATACTTTGTCAAATTTTGTTTCCAAAGCATAGCTTATGGCCCCTCCAGTGGAATGCGCTGGACGGGGTGATAAAAAGCATTTTCTGAGAAAAAAGGAAATAATCTGAAGAATGGTAGAAATGTTTATCTGCAGGTCTTGTTACAAAAAGGGTTAACCCTTTACCTAACATGAAAAGCAGACGACACTTGCAAAAATAATTCTTGGATAACTAATTTTTTTCATTTTCTGTCTCAAAAACATAGGTTATGACCCCTCGTTGGAACGAGCTCGACGAGCTCGTTCCAACGAGGGGTCATAACCTATGTTTTTGAGACAAAAAATGAAAAAAATAGTGAAAATTAATTGGCGATTTTTGAGAATAGCGCTGGCCGGTTTTGGCCGTTACGTTAGGTAAAGGGTTAAAGCTGTATTTCATGTCGCGTTTAGCTTACATTAAAGATGCCACACATTAGTCCTACATATCAGTACATGTCTTTTTGAATGATTAAAACATAAAGCAAAGAAATAACTGCTTTTGATCTTTTTTCATGACACGGAAAAAATACAGAAACACATCGGGCGTGGAATACTGATTACGGATAACTTGCAGTAATCAAAACAAAGTTTGAAACCCCCTGTAGTTGTAAAGACCAATTATCCAACTACTTAATTCAGGTTGCAAAGTGCTCCGAGTGATGTACGAACCAAAAGCATGGAAAAATTCTATTTCGGGGACATTCTTTGGGTGTTCATCATAGAATCTTGTAGCAATTTGTCCTCAAGACGAAGGCTTGGTTTCATGGTATCTGTTTTTAAAGCCTGAACTTACTGATATTTTTCACACATCTTACTTTGTATAGCACCGAGAGAAGCGTTCATAGTTTATATATAGAAGGCACTGACATATGAGAAAGAAGACTAACTGATATCAAGAGCCTATTTCTGGGAGGCAATTGAGGATCATGACCCCCGTTTCAAAATGGAAGTTACTCATTCTTTGGTCACTCGTAAAGTTACGCAAATGCGAATACGGTGCAAAACAATCAACGAGGAAAGTCAAATTTAAAAAGTCTGATATTGTTAACCCACTGACTTCCAGTTGAATATGGCGGTGTAAATCCTTTATCTAGAGAGCTGGTCAAGATGGGTTTTAATTTTATTAAACTAAACATACCTTCGTACAATGTGTTTTGTTTGTTTAATGAAGTTTTAATGACACTTTCAACAGCGTGAATCACATTGTGTCGTACATTTTTACGACTGGGGGGGGGGGGGGGCGGTGGCTCAGTTGGCAGAGGTGCAGGCTGCAAGCCGAGAGGTCCTCGGTTCGAATCCCACCTGCGGCAACCGCGTTGTGTCCCTGGGCAAGACACTTCACCCCGATTGCCTACATGGGGGCACGATGACGCTGTGTACTGAGGCATACTGCACGTCGATGGTGCGCATGTCTTCAACCAATCTAACCCTGCCTGTGCTGCGATGCAGAGGTCAGAGTTACGATGTTGGAGAGCTGCTCGTCGTTGCTCGGTGGTTCTCTCCGGGTTCTCCGGCTTCCTCCACCCGTAAAACTGTCACGGTCACGATTAGCCATTGTGCATAAGTATGTGACCTTAAACACCAATAAATAAATAAATAAATATAAATATTACGAGTGGGGAAATACGGAGTACCCGGAGATAACCAAATAAGTATCTTCCCAATGCTATCGTTGGCCAGAATCAAACCGCCAACCTTATGGTTTGAAGTCCAATACTTTAATTACTTGCTCCCGCGCACCCCCTTATATTGTGTGTAGAGTTTAACCATCTGCAGGCATAGGACTATGGACAGAACAGTGTAAGATTTAGATTGGGTGGTGGGGATACTTTTCCTGTGTAATTTGTTTTGTGTCCATAATTATTGGATAAAAAAATTATCAAACAAGATAAAACGACTAAGAGAAAACAATTCTTGGACATTTCATGAATGCCCGGAAATTGTGACAATCACTATACCTCTGAACTGTCTTATTTTCTGTGTAGCATCCATTTGATGTCCTTTGTAGCTAGTTATTTTTGACAGTCTGCAAAGAGACAAATATCCATTAGTGACAGAAAAGTAGTACGATTCCGAGCCTAATCAAAATAACCATTATTCTGCTTCGAAAGACATGATAATATCATCTTTTTTATTTCGTGTGCATATAGTGTTACCCTTGTCCGTCCGTCATTTCGCCTTTCCGTCATTCCTAAATATCAGTTTTCACCATACATTAATGTAATTAGATGAATTATGATATGCCGCTTTGTCGTGGGTACCTACAAATCGAGTTCGAGTTTGGTCCCGGCCGAATGATTTGTCGCTGAGTTATTGACCTTGAACGTCCGAAATAAGTTTTCCGGACTTTTTTCTCCATTCATTAACATAATTGGCTGATTTCTTGTATGTTGCTTTATTTTGTGTGCCTACGATTCGAGTTCGAGTTTGGCCCCGGTCGGATGATTTTTCGCTGAGTTATTGACCTTGAACTTCCGAAATAAGTTGTCCGGACTTTTTTTCACCACACATTAATATAATTGGCTGATTTCTTGTATGTTGCTTTATTATGTGTGTCTACGATTCGAGTTCGAGTTTGGCCCCGGTCGGATGATTTTTCGCTGAGTTATTGAACTTGAACTTCCGAAATAAGTTTTCCGGACTTTTTTTCACCACACATTAACATAATTGGCTGATTTCTTGTATGTAGCTTTATTATGTGTGCCTACGATTCGAGTTTGAGTTTGGCCCCGGTCGGATGATTTTTCGCTGAGTTATTGACCTTGAACTTCCGAAATAAGTTGTCCGGACTTTTTTTCACCACACATTAATATAATTGGCTGATTTCTTGTATGTTGCTTTATTATGTGTGTCTACGATTCTAGTTCGAGTTTGGCCCCGGTCGGATGATTTTTCGCTGAGTTATTGAACTTGAACTTCCGAAATAAGTTTTCCGGACTTTTTTTTCACCACACATTAACATAATTGGCTGATTTCTTGTATGTAGCTTTATTATGTGTGCCTACGATTCGAGTTTGAGTTTGGCCCTGGTCGGATGATTTTTCGCGAACTTATTGACCTTGAACTAAGTTGAAGTTTATGCTGTGAAATCTCAGAGAATTAGTTTTCTGGACTTTTTTGCTCGTGGGGAAGGGGGCATACGTGTCGTACTAACACACCTAGTTCATCTAACACGAGTAGAAAACGACATATTTTTCTTTTCCTATCTCCAAAATATACCTTGCAGCTCTTCGTTGGAGCAAGCTCGAAGAGTTAAATATGTACAGCGCTTTGGTGAATAGTCCTGGTCGGATACGGCAACCACGTTAGACAATGGGTTAATCCTTCAATACTGACGGCAAGACCGGTGTCATTTTATACAACGCTGGCGTCGGAAGCAAATTCGTCACCTGTGTGCTAGAATGTTCTTTGTCCCATATGGGACAAAGAACATTCTAGCACTCAGGCGACGAATTGCGATTGATCTGGCAGGATTCTATTGATACGAGTGAGTATGAGGCGAGGAGAAGTGTACACCAGACAAAATCGAGAAAAAGAATCTTCTGATGAAACTATGTTGACGATCTTCCCATTTAATATAGATTAAGATCGTTTCTGATCACCCGGAACGCAATGCTTACCAAAATTTCGAATCGGTTCTGCGATTCGATTCGTTTTCGAATGCTTTTACGGGCGCGTTCATCCGTACGCAGAAGGGTGCGAGGTAGCGTTTCATTCCCATGGTCGCGAAGAGTATATGGTTTCTGCATGAAACCAATCTGAACCTCGAGAAACAACACAATTGCAGCGGTCATTGCGTGCAAAATCGGTAGGGTGAGTGGATAGACCGGAGTGGGAAATGGACGAACGCTAGAGGAAACGAAGCGTATTTTTTATTATACCCCCGACCTCCGAAGGAGGATTCGGGGTATCTAGTGAAGACATCCGTTCGTCCGAACGTTTTGCATTGTAATTGCAAAGCCATTAGTCGGATTTGGATCTCCTTTGGTATGCTGATAGACCCGCATGGGCGAACGGATGTGCATAAGGAACGGGTTCCGTCCAATAATGTTCCCCAGAGTTATGGCCCTTTTTCACTTTTCTGGACTTAGAAAATTTTTCTGTATTCACTCTTTTGACTTTGAAAATTTTTTTGTCCCCTCAGTACCTTTAAGGCTACTTCGAACATGCCTAACGGGTCGGGTGCAGTGGCCTACGCTTTGCGTGGCCCTTTTTTCCCTGTTGATCTGCAGACCAAAGCGAAATGATAAATTTTGTTCGGTTCCTGCAACACGTCTTTACTCACTAATAAATAAACAGTTGTCATTTTCATCCGATTGGATTCGAAATTTGGTTCGATTTCCAATATTGATTCCATTCGGCCCATAAATTTCTGACTCGTAGGGCTTTAGGAATGTTTGGTTCAGCGATGGCTTTAGCTTTGGGGGAACATAACAACTTCACTTAGAGGAGCGGATCTCCATGTCTCCTCCGCGCAAGGACAAGGGGAACCACTTTCTCATAATATCAGACAAATGAAGATTGCGACATTGGGGAATGGTTAACCCTTTACCCAACGTAACGGCCAAAACCGGCCAGCGCTATTCTCAAAAATCCCCAATTAATTTTCAAAATATTTTCATTTTTTGTCTCAAAAACATAGGTTATGACACCTCATTGGAACGAGCTCGTCGAGATCGTTCCAACGAGGGGCCATAACCTATGTTTTTGAGACAAAAAATGAAAACATTTAGTTATTCAAGAATTTTTTTTTGCAAGTGTCGCCTGCTTTTCATGTTAGGTAAAGGGTTAAAGAATGTAGCATATATTATACTGCCCAAAATTGAATGTTCTAAAACAGATGTAACGATTATCAAATTCCAGCTGCTTTATGTAATGGGACGTCTGATTGGTACAGTAATATTTCTCGACCGGCGGTTATTGTGTTTTCTCCTCCCTGTTGGATGCCGCAAGATTCATTAAAAATATATATACGATAATACCATAGTGTGTTTTGATATGTTTGATATCTCAACGAGTTGAAAGTGAGTTTTTTTCGCGAGGCTTGCCTCGCGAAAAAAACACACTTTCAACTTGTTGAGATATCAAACATATCAAAACACTCTATGGTATTGTTGTATTTATCTTATACCGACCATTTTTGTTCTTTTCTGCATTTTTAAAAGGGTTTTGGGGATGATTTCGTGTCAAAATGTCGACTCATCTGGAGTGGAGTCGACTGCTTTCTCTTGTTGGGCATGAATACATGTGATGTGCCCGGAAAAGCTGTTGGTGCGTAACAAGGCTACAAATTCAACCGAATGATAGAGTATAGTTCCCCTTAGAAAGTGGCCCTGTAACTGGGAAAACAATTACAGAAAATATACTTACGCCTCAATTCTCATGATTGATGACAAAAATATGTTTGATAATCAATTTCACCAGATTTGACACGATTTATAAACAATTTTGCGAATGTCATCATTATATTATAATATAGAAAAAGACTATAGTCCGTTCTCCAACCTATATGACATAGGGGTATGTGTTATAGATAATCTATAACACATGGGCTATATCTTCAACAGGTATAAGATAAATTATTATATAACATAGCGTGTGCATCACCATCCAAACACCATTATTCACTACGATTTGTGGCTTGTATAACGAATACTTTTCTGGGAGTTTTTCTTCGCAAATATAATTCACAAATCCTATTTGAAGCATTTTGTTTGGGCTGATTAAGTAGGGAGTAAATAGCTATAAAAATATATATGGTAGATTTAGTTTCATTTTGCTGGTACTGGAGGTCGATAGAACATCAAAAGAGACGTTCCAATTATTTTATTATGCCGCACAAAATTCTGAATTATGACTGTAAGGTACTGAGGTGGGTAAATACGATATGCAATTCATGCTATAAACAATTTGGGTAAACAATATGTAGTTCAAACTATAAATAATGTGGGTAAATACGACATGTAGCTCAAACTATAAACAAGGTAGACAAGATCTGAAGACTTCATATAACCCTTTACCTAACCTGAAAAGCAGACGACAATTGCAAAAATAATTCTTGAATAACTAATTTTTTTCATTTTTTGTCTCAAAAACATAGGTTATGACCCCTCGTTGGAACGAGCTCGACGAGCTCGTTCCAACGAGGGGTCATAACCTATGTTTTTGAGACAAAAAATGAAAAAAATAATGAAAATTAATTGGCGATTTTTGAGAATAGCGCTGGCCGGTTTTGGCCGTTACGTTGGGTAAAGGGTTAAATGACGCCATCTGTAAAACGAGTGACGCTGCGGCACTTAATGTCTAGATAACCAAATATAAAACAGTGTGTTGCATATATTATTGTGAAGCTATTAGAATTCTTTTGGAGTTTGTACGATGTTAAAGCCTGTAACCTAACACGAAAGGCAGACGACACTTACAAAGAAAAATATTAAATAACTCATTTTTGCAATTTCCTACTTCAGAAACGTAGCTTATGTCCCCTCATTGGAACGAGCTCACTGGTGAGCTCGTTCCAATAAGAGTTCACAAGCTATTTTTGTGAGACAAAAAAAATGAAAAAATAATGAAAATTGAATGGTGATTTTTGTGAATAGCGCTGGTCGGTTTTGACCGTTACCTTGGGTAACTGGTTAAACGGACTTTAATGATGACTTTGTGTTGCGACGACTTTGAAAATTACATAACCTAAATTCTTTTTTTCACCACAAATGTAGTGGCAATGAATGATATCCTACTTAAAGCTTAAAGTTTCATTGGCGTGTAGTGGCACGGCGGTTAGAGCATTGGACTTTAAACCGAAAGGTCACTAGGCTAGAAATGTAATCCCGAACACTTGATGCACTTGCCTTCACCCGCTGATAACTCTGCTTGTGCTGAGTGTAGCATTTGCTCGGTGATACTCGGTGGTTCTCTCCGGGTACTCCGGCTTCCTTGCCCGCAAAACTGTCCGACATGATGTGGCCCTGACTGCTGAACGTGTCGTTAAACCCCAACAAACAAACAAACAAACCTAACGTTTAATCATATGCAAACTAATACGGGAGTCCTCGCGTACAGCAGGGCAATTTTTTTTACAGCGTGAGCGCATTCAACTTTTTAAGTCCTGCTTTACAAAAGTGTCGAAAGACACCTTCTCTAGAGGATACATTTGTTGAGTTAGACTAATTAATATATGGGTGCAGTTTAAAGATATTGATTGGTCTGCTGTTCCTGGCAGTTTTTTTATTATTATTATGGTTTAACGACACATTAACATCCAGGGTCATATCATGTCGGTGACAGTTTTACGGGTGGAGGGAGCCGGAGTACGCGGAGAGAACTACCGAGCAACGACGAGCAGCTGTCAGCTCTCCAACATCGTAACTCTGAACTCTGCATCGCGGCACAGGGTTAGATTGGTTGAAGACATGCGCGCCTTCGACGTGCAGTATGCCTTAGTGCACAGCGTCATCATGCCCCGTGTAGGCAATCGGGGTTACGTGCCTTGCCCAAGGACACAATACGGGAGCGCGAATCAGTCGCTGAAATGGTCACACATTGAACTACTAACCTCGCTCGACGTTGCTTATCTTCGGTGATATGACGAGAACCAGTTAGCGCGACGCCACCGCGCCCCTCCTGGCAGTTTATCAGACTTCTGATGTAATGAAGAATGCCAAATATCAGCTTTTGGCGTTTTGTCCCAATATCGAACAAAAGATCATCGACACTTCCGAAAATGGAGTATTTTCTCCGTAACATGTTACTGAAGAAGTACAGACAGCTGGCTCCCAGTCGAGTTCTTCATGATATTTTTACTGTGTAAGAACTGGTGCTGCATTCCAATATTGGTAAAGTTTCCTGACGAAACAACGTTAAACCGTTTTTTACGATGGACAGGCTATTTATTATCTCAAGCATCCAGTGTGTTTAGATATCCCGTTAAATGCTAAAACAGGGGTGATTGCTTTTAAATTAGTGTTACAAAAACAAATCATAATTGGAAGGATTTGAGTAGGATTGTTATTCTCGCGAGATTCAGTAATTATTTCACTCCGCTTCGCATCGAGAGATAATCTTTCCGTCTCAGAAAATAAAATTCCTAGACACATTGAACCTCTTCGTTTACTGTACTTTATTTATGCGAGAGAAAAGTTGATATTCCGATCGACAAACTTAATCCTTTACCTAACACGAAAGGCAGACGACACTTGCAAACAAAATTCTTGAATAACTAGTTTGTTTTTTCATTTTTTGCGTCAGAAACATAACTTATGGCCCCTCATTGGAACGAGCTCAAGGAGCTCGGTCCAATGAGGATCATAAGATTTGTTCTCGTGACAAAAAATGAAAAAGTAATAAAAATTGAATGGTGAATTTTGTGAATAGCGCTGGCCGGTTTTGCCGTTACGTTGGGTAAAGGGCCAACAGTAAGATTTTCACAAAGTCAATTTCTGGCTACAAGTCTGGGAGTATTTTAAGCATTTTGCATGCTTTAATGCCCAGCGATATTCACAGAATTATTGCTATTCAAATTTTATTAGTTTTCAGTTTCAGTGAGACCAATAATAATTTTTTCTATGTCTCTAAGAACCATATTTTGACATTGCTGATCTCTTATTACGGAAAGAGTTAAAACCAACGAGCGATAGCACAGCTAGAACTTTACTCATAAATCACTTCTGTTTCTAAAAAGTGCCAAACGTAATGTTACTTCCGCAATTCTGTAAATCACAAGTGGCATTTAAAAGAAACTGTTATTATTGATCCCACTTCTTCGAAAAACTTTCCTTTATTAAAAAAGTTTGGAACTGTTGAACGAAAAAGTCACGATTATTTCATTCCAACCATGAATCGAAAACAAATGTTATTGTTTGATGTTGCCTTCTATTTCAGCTGAATTGGCGCTTCGAGATGAAACAGGAGTTTTATTCAACAAAAAGAGATGAAAGAAAACAAGAAGTGTTAACAAGTGTCAAAGTACCATAGAGGGCACAGCAAGTAACCATCGTCACAGATGTGTCGATGATTGGGATGTTAAGGGGTCCGGCAGAATTCGTTGTTATTTTGTATTATAAGTTTCCACCTCCCTTGTTTTCATGTCTCTAGAAAGAAAATTTTGGCTTCTGGATGTCAAATATTTCCCCACGGTACCTTGCGCTTGCAGTCCACTACACAGTTCCGCCCCACCGACTCCGCGATATAAGGAGCCAGTTACATTCCTGGTCGTGTGATATTTGAAGGTTTGCCCGTCGACGGCCAAATTCTATTTTACCCCCAGTGCAAAAAAAAATCCGTTAAAACTACGATAGGAGTACCGGTGTAAAAGGAATGGAAGTCCGTAGGAACGTTAGTCCCTCTGGACTATTATTCCGCGGAATTATAGTCCTAGGTCTAACATTTCTAGGAATAGTAGTCCGCCGGACTACTATTCCTAGAAATGTTAGACCTAGGACTATAATTCCGCGGAATAATAGTCCAGAGGGACTAATTTTCCTACGGACTTCCATTCCTGTTACACCAGCAACCCGTTGCCGTTTCCGCTACCATAAATAGTGCGTTAATAACTGATACTACAGTTCGGCCGTCGTGGACTGGTCACTTTCCGCGGTAATCCTATGGACGCAATACTGTTAGATTCCATACACTAATTATAGGAATGATCGTCAAAAATCTAATTAATGGACCACCCGGTACAACCCGGTGCTTCATTAATTAAAATTTTGCTCGTGATGATTTTCATTACCTGGTAAAGGCATGCGTTGCCATCACTGCCCATGCGTGGATTACGACCAGTCCACGGCGTCTGTACTGTACTTAAAGTTTCATAATATGAAAACTTAGAGAGGTGTGATCACGTAAAGTTGAGCAAAGGCGTTTTTTTGAAGAATGGTATTCAGCTCTTTAACACATGCGTTTGCGAAATGGCATCATTCATTTCGAAAGATGCCTCGTTTCAGAAGAGTCAATTTTAAGGTAGACTTATATTTTTAACCTGCAGTCATACGCCTGCGGGTTTAAGATATTCATTGGTCTACAATGTCTGACAAATCAACAGCCTTCTCGTATTATGAAGAGAGACGAATACCAGTTCCTCGATTTTGCTCCAAGATCGAAAAAACTATAGGTCCGTATTGCCAAAAGTAGTTTAATACGGAATTGTCACCGTAATATTTTACGGTAGAAGTACCGGTAGCTGGTTGTAAGTACTTGTTTGTCCTATAATATTTGGTGCTCGAGTTATTGTATCGATGTGAAAAATTTACAAAACAAATCCAAGATGCGAATCTATTAGACATGCTAGAGAACTGAAATCGAAAGAAATGGGATACAATAACTGTTTAGTTTTCAACTAAATGAGCGGACGAGGAATAATTATGAAAAATCCAAGATGGATGTCATGGCGGTCTTCAAGTTAGCGAGTGGACGAGGAATAGTTATGAAAAATCCAAGATCACTGTATTTTGACACTGATTACCGAAAAAGAAACGTCCTCTGGTGTCACGCTATTTGAGGCCAAGAGTTGGGATTACAACTTTATTATTTTTTATGTAATTTAACTTGGACTAAAGTATACACAAGTCCTAAGATTTGTGGAAAAAACACAAATCACAGTAATATGGCGAAGATTGCTGGCGAAATCTATGGGAGCCTCTGATTAAATAGTATATATTTGCTTGTGTCACACTATCTGGTTAAATGGTCAATTAGAAATAATACAGTCAACTTAACCTCTAATTAGCTAGAATATTGTTTCGCGTTTTCGAAGCACACATAAGTGAGCGTACACGTGTGGAACATCGCAAGCGATTTTCTCTTCATGGTTACACTAAACAAATGTATTATCCTGTCCATCGTGGATTTGAATTAGCGATTGTTCACGGGTAATTTGAACGTAAACTGTTTAATCGTGTTCTGGCCGTTTCATACAATTATTAAAATGTCCAGTTGTTTCAAAAGAGGCACATCTTACCAAGCCAGGAGAGCTCTGAGATATGTTGCCAGACATCACAGAACACGAGCTCATAATAACAAAAGTGTCCACGAAATGTCAAGCGAGTCTAACTCAAACAAAATACGCATTAATATCTCTATCCATATCGAATTACAAAGCACTCGTTAAATCAGAATTAATATGTTTAAACTTTGCGTTCCGACTGTATATAGAGTGAAGCAGAATTCTGAGGTGTGCAGTTGACCTGAGGGCACTCAGAGAAGATCCGAGTTTAGCCTTGGCCGTCGAGGGTCATAGGCACCGAGATTGAAAGTCTGCGTATTGTCGTAACCCTGTGAGGGCTGTAAGGAACCGATAGTAGTTTGTTAACGGTTGCGAACCGTAGTGGCATAGTAGCGAAAGAAGTAAAAGCTGTAACGTTTAGGTCTAGAAACCGTATCAACAGCTTGAGTAAGCGCTTGAATAGCTCGCGAGATGAGATAGTTTTAGGCGGTGAGAGAATTGGTGATGTTGAGAACACTTTGCAGAATATTTTTATGTAAGCTTTGTAAGTATATATCTGAAGGCGAAGAATAACTTAACCTCGTGAGAGCCAGGCAAGGCGCAAAGTAATCGTGAACTGTGGTAGACGCCGATTGAATTGTGATTGAACTGTGAGAACGCTGATGGAGTCACACAAGCAGAACATTATATATGGCACAATCAGGAAATTCCCCCTTGCGAGTGTTAAGGTGGATACTCCTTTTTTATAGTGGCCAAGTAGAGGCTATGTGTATGGATAAACCTATGTACGACTTGGTCATAGGTAACATATCGGAGATGAGACCAAACCCCGACCAGTCGTGGCTTGAAGAAAACCTACCCCGGGCTGAGGCCAAAACAGGTGACCCAGAAGTAACGAGAAGAGCCAAGGAGATATGTGTGGGTCCGGATCAGAATCGGACACAGGGACCGATCCCTACCCGCGAAAGCTCGGTGGGGGTTCGACAAGGGCCCAGAACGGCGATCGCTCCTGCACTGCCCAGTAGCTGTGGGACACAAGCTAGGGAAGATGTGCCCACGCGATGTCGGGCAGATGTCACTCAAGATACTCTGCGAGGTGAGCCCGATAAGGTAGCAGCTGTAGTGACACGGTCACAGGCTGCCAAGGAGAGCCGCCCAAATTAAGCCACTGAACGTACCAGTGGAGGTGATCGAAGAAGTTCACGTGGAAAAACTGAAAGAGGCCCAAGGGGCCGACGTCTCATTGAAGCGATACTGAGAACTGGCCGGCAAAGATGATCAGGTGATCACCAGGGGCAATGGCCGGTACAAGATGAGGGCGGGAGAAAGGAGTTATGTATAGAATGTATGAGCAGCGACGAGGAAAGTCGCGGACAGAATTGAAACAAATTATGGTTCCAGAGAAGTTTCGGAAGCAGGTCATGACCCTGGCCCATGAGTCTTTGGTTGGGGGCCACTTGGGGTCGAGGAAGACCCTCGACGGGATTACAGCCTGTTTCCACTGGCCCGGCATAAACGGTGATGTCACCAGGTTTTGTCTTTCGTGTGACATCTGTCGAAAGACAGTATCAAAGGGCAGTGTCACCAAGGTACCATTAGGGGAGATGCCTCTAATGAATGAGCCATTCGAGAGAATCGGGGTGGATCTCATCGGACCTATTACAGCCGTGTCGGATAAAGGAAACCGATAATCCTCACTGTGGTGGATTATGCCACCAGGTATCCAGAGGCGGTGGCCCTACCCAAAATCGAGAAGGAGCGTGTGCTCCAGGCCCTGCTTGAGGTGTTCTCGAGAATAGGTTTTCCGAAAAGCGCAGTTCACATCGGGGCTGTTAGAGGAAGTATGTCGGCTGGTGGCGGTTAAACAGTTATTCACCGCCCCATATAACCCGAAGTGTAGCGGTCTGTGTGAGCGGGTCAATGGCATTTTAAAGGGAATGCTGAGGAAAATGTGCCAAGAAAGGCCAAAGGATTGGGACCGCTATCTGCCAGCGGTATTGTTCGCCTACCGGGAAGTGCCCCAGGCGAGCACTGGCTTTTCCCCTTTTGAGCTGTTATATGGGAGGACAGTTAGGGGCCCATGCAGGTGTTGCGTGAGCTCTGGACCGGGGAAGAGACCAGCGAGGTTCGGAATACTTATCAGTATGTCCTAGACCTACGAAATAGGTTGGAGGAGACCTGCCAGTTGGCAAGGGAAAGTCAACGGAAGGCACAGGGTCGACATAAGCACCACTACGACCGGGGTGCTAAGGATAGAAGGTTTTTGGTGAAATACCAGAATATTTTTATGTAAGCTTTGTTAGTATATATCTGATGGCGAAGAATAACTTAACTCTGTGAGAGCCAGGCAAGGTGCAGAGTGATCGTGAACTGTGGTAGACGCCGATTGAATTGTGATTGAACTGTGAGAACGCTGATGGAGTCACACAAGTGTTAAGCCCGGATGACTGTGAACTTAACCCTGCGAGGAGGAAGCAACGAGAAGTAAATAGACACTTTGTATGTATCACAAACCGTGAGAAAATGATGATGTGAGGTTGATCCAGAGGACACAGCTAGCTGTGGGAGACGTCGTGGGCCCTAAAGAATAAACTTTTATCCGCGTAATTAGTATATTCTTATGGATAAGTTTGTGAGTAATTTGTTTCATATTTTATTTCTTCGTACATGTAAATAAATAATCTTTTCAGTGAATTATCGTTGATCACCCTTTGACGTTGTAAGCCACAGGCACTTTCAGGAATCCTAACAGTCCCAAGCGGACAGGGCATTGATAAGGTGGCAAGGTTTAAGTTCGAACTGGGGTTCAGACGACAGTCACTGGCTGTCGGCCGAGCACTGATAAGAACATAAATTTTCCTCCGTCATTTCGAACATCAATTTAACCCCTGTAATCCTGCGACTTCTAAACATCACGAATCCACCATAAAAATGGAGATTTGGTTTTTAAGTTATTGCGGGAAAACATTAACGGTCTGATAAAGGGCCCACTGGACAGGCGAACATACGAAAATACAGCCCACTTCTTCGAGGAGTCGTATAAAAATGAATCTATGAAGTTGCATAAATAGACTCTGGCTGATAGAAACAGCGTATGGCATTACCGAACCATATCATTACCCACCGCCCGCAATTTTGTCACACTGATAAAGTTATTAAGGAGTATTTACGTTCACAATATTTTTATAAGAGTTGCATGAACTCACGAATTGTCACGCTGATGAATATGTCAGAATCCTGCAATACCGTCGTGTATTTTGTGCACTCAGTGACCCGGGTTAAGCAGATGTTTTCAACCTGCACAGCTCTCTACAATTACAAACACTTTCACGTTTTAACTAAATGGCATTCCAGAGTTCAGTGATGTTACGCAAACAATAACATCCATCTCACTTAATTTTTCTCAGAAGCATTACCCTTTCGTGTTAATATGATAGCGTATAACTACTGTGTATGTACAATGTGGAAAATGAGGAAACCTGCGAAGGGTTTACCCTTTTTCAAGAAAATCTTTTTGAAAAATTCAAGCAAATCAAATACAATTTTAGGAAAAATATGTTATTCTTGCATTGATATTTATATCTTTATCCTTTTTTATTCAGAAAGGCCGTTTTCTGGGTTAGGATTTTATATGGTCTGTAGTCATAAAGAGGGTGACTGGGTAGTGAAGGTGCATGGTAGAATAATCAATATTTACTACGTGCAGCCCAAGGCTACACGTTGAAAATATTAATTGGTCTACCCCAAAAACGAGTATGGACTCTTCAAATTGATGCTTATATCCATGCAAATCGGAGATTTCATTGATGTTAAGCATTCTGGAGCAGCCACAGGGTGAGCAACATGCTCTTTTGCGCCCGTCGCGTGTAGTATGGACCCCAAAGATGGTTTTCGTGGCGGCTGATATTGATGTGGGTATCGTGGCGAAGGACAAATTCATAGTTTATGGTATCCTCTGAAACTTAACTCGCAACTGAGAATTATTTCATTCGTCACGATCACCATTATTATTATTATTATTATTGTTATTATTATTATTATTATTATTATTATTATTATTATTATTATTATTATTATTATTATTATTATTATTATTCGACTGGGCCAAAATTAGCATGGAATGGGCATGACAGACAGCATCCCCTCCCCCACCCTCCTCCTTTCCTTTCATTTCCTTTCCATTCTTCTTTCTGTAAAAATAACTACTCATTACTAGTTTTTGTGTATTGTGTTTCTTTAAATTACAGGACTGCTGTCATGTGATATATATATTTGTTAAATAATATGTTACAGAAGAGGAGAGTTACCTGAGTGGCAAGCCGTCTCCAGTCCTTTTTGTACCCCTTTTTGGACAAATAAAATATGTTTAATCTGGAAAATTGATGCCTTTGAACTGACATGAAAGGTACCATTAGAGTTGAAAGGGTTAATTCTTTCTGTATGAAGGCCGAAGTGAGTAGGCTTAAAGTCAACAGCTTATGTATTTTTATTAATATAACAATAACATGACTTTGGAGGGCATTGTGGTTTATTAACGGCCCAACAGGTGTTAATAACAGCCCGACAGCTTATAAAAGGCCGGAGACGAAGTCCATTTGTAAGCCCATTTGACTAAGACTCATAATTCTAGGTGAAGAAAATGGTATTGTTTTCCAGTTTAGTGGTATGCGACCAAAGCGCTCGGTCGCCAAAGTTGGAGAGATCTTCTGTAATGTTATCGTTCCCACGAGACAGAAATACATTTAATGAAGTCAAAAAAATCACTCGTAAGAGAAAAATGAGCCTTTGGGCTGATTTTGCCCTCATTTGTTTCGGACTTTATCTGTGCTTGTGATACTAGAGGAAGTATGTTGAAGGATAACAATAGTTTTTATTCATTATTCCAGTCTCATACATTAATCCTTGGAAATCTCTCTGAAGACATCACAAGAAACAATGACAAAGCTTGGTATCAGTGAGAAAAAAAGTAAGTTAGAAATTGCCAATTTACTTTCAGTCGTGATAGAACGTGGTTCGAATAGTAGATCACTGTCGCTCGGTGCAAACAGTGAAGCGGCTGGGTGTGAGATACACTCCAAAAATGCTGTTATAAACAGGGGGACGCCACGAAAAATTTGCAAGACGTGACGTGGGGGTGGGTGGGTCTCTTGAGTGCGCCAAAAATGTGCATTTCCAACTTGTGCAATTTTTTTAATTTTTTAAAAATATATCAATATATCAGCTAATATATACCATCATTTGAGTTTCAAACCTTAAAGATGATAAGTACATCACACTCTTAACATAAATACAACACCAGGAGGCTTTATATGTGAGAATATTTGGCTTAAACTGGGAAAATGTCACACGTTAGTGGGGGTGAGTGTCTTGTTCGAAATGTAGAAAATGTGCAGACAATATTTTGGGAACAATTCAAATGAAAATTTACCTATCATGAAAAGCAGACGACACTTGCCAAGAAATGATTGAAGAACCAATTTTTTTCATTTTTTGTCTCAAAAACATAGGTTATGACCCCTCATTGGAACGAGCTCGACGATCTCAAAAACATAGGTTATGACCCCTCATTGGAACGAGCTCGACGAGCTCGTTCCAATGAGAGGTCATAACCTATGTTTTTGAGACAAAAAATGAAAAAATAATAAAAATTAATTGGCGATTTTTGAGAATAGCGCTGGCCGGTTTTTGCCGTTACGTTGGGTAAAGGGTTAAGAACATTATGAAAAACCCCTAAAGACAGCTGTGCTTATTACTAAGTTTATAAGTTTATTTTGGGTTTTAATGGGAGAGTGGGGGTGTGGGTGTCTGAGAACGGTAGTAGAAAATTTGCACGTAGTGGGTGGGTGTAAAAAGGAGCCGAATAAAAAATAGGACGTCACGTCTTGCAAATCTTCAGTGCCCCCCCCCCCCCCCCCCCCCCTTGTTATAAATACGGTAAAAGTAATTACAATCCAGTTGCCAATACGTCTGGGGTAGAAATATTAAGGTGCAAATACCGTATTGAAGTACGTTTGACAATGTCGACCTTTCCTGTTCTAGCTTGAGCAAAAACTGATTTATTGATATTTCCCCGTTTCATTTCACTACACAAGAATGCTGTTGGTTTGTCATATAGAATAGACCAATTAAAATCTTTAATCTACTGCCACACATTGTAACCCTAAGCTCTAACTGCCCTTTACCCTACCCCCACAATATTACATGACAGCCGCCGTGGACTGGTCGTAATACAGGCTTGGGCAGTGATGTCCACACATGCATTAACCAAGTAATAACAATCATCATCAGCAAAATTTTAACCGGTACAATCCGGTGCTTCATTAATTAAATTTCTAATTATTATTCCCATAATTTGTGTTTGAATCTAATATTATTGCGTCCGTGAAAATGTTGCTCACCCGTGGAAAGCGGCTGTACTGTTCAATATTTAATTTTTTGACAAATTTTAACAAAACCACATCATGTGATCCCAGATTGGAACGCACTTGACAAGCTCGTTCCAATGAAGGAGTTACATGATATGGTTTTATTTATGTTTGGAAATGTTTTTTAACCCTTTACCCAACGAATCGCCCGCATCCGCCCACGTAATATGCAAATTCAGCAGCTGAAAAAATATTTTTCGAAAAATTCCAACAAAACCATATCATGTGACCCCTCTTTGGAACGAGCTCGTTGAGCTCGTTCCAAAGAGGGGTCACATGATATGGTTTTGTTGAATTTTTTTCAAACCAATTGAACAATGATATTTAAAATAATAAATTTTGAAATCGTCTACGTTGGGTAAAGGGTTAAACCGATCAATGTTTAAATTACGCGGTTGGATGCGGCCTTTTATTTTGATAAATGGTTAATGTTAAACTCGCAGATACTTTCATTATAGGTGGTCATTTTAACACGTCAACCTGACCGATAAGCATCATTTGTTATAAGTAGATCGACTAATTAAACAGCAGTATGGCTTATCTCCGTCCAGTCAAAATCTTTTTCCCTCCAATGACTCTGGAATTGACGACCTCCATGGTGAACGATTATTCGAACAATGTAGTGGTGGTTGGTCGTAAATTGGCCCGGTATAGGTTCATATTTATTCTAGAAATCTCAGTGTGAAACGATAAACGTCTCCTAAGAGTGGCATTTTGTTTTATTGCCTTTGGATTGAACACTCCAAGTCTTTAGCAACCTTATAGTCTTCGTCATTTATGGAATTTTTTTATGTTTAAACGCTTGTCCAGAGAAACAGATAAAAGCCATTCATCCCAAGCAATAGCATCTTTGATCATTCCTATACGCACATTGTACACATACTAGTCTCCGGAGTGAATCAATCATAATGTGACAAAGCCATATACCACTGATTTCATTATCTTTTCTATGTGTGATGCTTTCAGTAAATTGCCGTACGTGCTTCAAATTTTTAAAAGCTGGTTTTGATATTTTTTTCTCTCAGCCTTTTTCCCTTTCTTCGATCTGTTTCTCGATATTTGTTTTTCTCTGTGTATTTACTTATTTATTAATTTATTTATTTATTGGGGTTTAACGACACATTCGACAGCCAGTGTCACCTCAGGCCGGACAGTTTTACGGGTGGAGGAAGCCGGAGTACCCGAGAGAACCATCGAACAGCTTCCTCTGTGTGTATGCGATCTTCGATTTTTTTCAGTTTGTAATGTATTTTATGTTTTTATTGGTTGCCATGGTGTTGGCTATTTTGGTTGTTACCTTGCGGACGACGATTTTGCTAGAAGTTAATATTATTCTGAATTTTGCGGTATGATGATGACGATGATGATGATGATGATGATCATCATCATCATCATCGCCAACTGAAGCAAAATAACAAGCATGATGGTGTTCGTGGATGCCATCACTAACATCATCAGCTTCATCATCGGTCTCCCCATCATTATATAATACTTGCCATCACCATCGTTGCTCGCGGGGATTGAGTTGCAGCGAAGTTAAGATCCTCGTTTATTGGCTAGCTACAGTTTTGAGAACGTTTATTGAAGTTTTGTCGCTCTTTCGAGTGGCATGGATGTTGCTTTGGAATAATACATGGCGGTTATTAATATTTGTGCACACTGCCTAGAGATCTTATCTCTTAAACAGAATTGTTAACACAACTGATTACATTTTGCTTGAGCATGAGGAGCCCTGCCTGAAAAGATAAAATGGGTAACATTTCCAACAACGCTCTTGGCCAAAATGTTTTGATTAAATGCATTCTTTTTGCACTGAGTTTACACCACGACAGCAGCTAAAGACAGGCGTCGGAACATCCACTGTTGTACCCAGAGCTTTGGTAAGAGTCTCCTATCACTCCATCCTGTTTTCACGCTGTTCCATAACGGGAACTGAGAATTTATTTATTTATTTATTTATTTATTTATTTATTTATTTATTTATTTATTTATTTATTTGTCTGTTTGTTTGTTTATTAAATACATTTATTTATCGCCGTTTGAAGTCACATATTCCTGCACAATGAAGCAGTAATCATGCCCGCAACATGGAGATAAAATAAAGTTTAGTCCATCATTTCTACCCATATTGCCCTTGTTATCCTTTCCACAGGGGTGAAAAAGATTGTCTCGCGGATTGTCGCAGTATACCAAACACTGCACGGGACGAGGTTGTCAAAAAAGGAGCCACAACGGGGCGTGCAGGTTACGCACACAAATCGTCATTGATCAAGCTCACTTGCAAGCTTAGCATGAGCATACACCCCCCCCCCCCCCCCCCGACTAACAGCACACTCGCAACAAAAATCTGAAAATGTCGTATGGAGGTTTGCAGTCATCCCAATTATCATAAAGGGATGGAAACAGTGAGTAGTTAAAGGGGCACAACTCCATTTGTTGTCGTCCCATAAATGGTAGTTCTTGGGTTAAAACATCCTACCTTTCCATCATTAATGGCATTAATTAAGCACTGTTATTCGAATAGCTTGCTAGTGACTAACAAAACACCATTGTTCGTTTTTCTTAATCACAGATGAGAACGTTCTAGTTGGAAAAAGACAAATGGGAATAATATACATGATAATTATATATGGCAGTTTATCCATGTTGAATTAATTTACATGCATTACAAATTCATAAACAGTTACTTGTCATGTACCCTTTACCAAGCACTACAGACTACGCTTGTTAAAAAGACCATCATCATCCTATGTGATCTCTGTACTACAGTAGGTTTGATAGAACTTCCAAAAAACCCGGCTTTGATACTTTCCTACTCCCCAAGACAGCGTCGGGTCAATCAACTCGCTAACTTCTCCCATCGGTCCGATGGGAGAAGTTAGCGGATTGATTGACCCGACGCTGTCTTGGGGAAGGGGCGGAAGCATTGGTGACGTTTGATGTTATTCTGTGACATTAAACGGAAGTCTAGCACGAAAACTAGAAACACGGTATCAACTTTCCAATATCATTACTTGTTTTATTGTTCTATTTTTTTCTTGTCAATAATAACTACAGTTCAGTGCACATACAGTACGTGGAGAATGTATTATGACTAAATCACCCGCAGAGTGGAGATTCCACTCGAGTAATAATTGCAAATCTGTTGCAACGCATAAGAAGCACAAGCAAAGTTCCAGCCAATGGACCTCCGGGTTGTACCCGGAGGTCCATTGGCTGAAACATTGCTTGTGTTTTTGTCCACATGTACAGAATTTGAAAATAATACCTTGGGTGTCAGCTCCACTCCCCGGGTGATTTAGTTACAATCCACGAACTGTATTAACCCTTTACGCAACGCAGCGGTCAAAACCGGCCAGCGCTATTCACAAAACTCGCCAATTAATTTTCATTATTTTTTTCATTTTTTGTCTCAAAAACATAGGTTATGACCCCTCTTTGGAACGAGCTCGTTCCAATGAGGGGTCATAACCTATGTTTTCGAAACAAAAAATGAAAACAATTAGTTATTCAAGAATTTTGTTTGCAAGTGTCGTCTGCTTTTTATGTTAGGTAAAGGGTTAAATTTCCATTGCCGTGAAAAATGCGCATCAGCAGCATACTCGTTTTTTCACAGATATCAAGGTATATTCTTTAACCCTTTGAGACTTTAATTATCCTGACATTCAAACGTCACTGGAAATTCAGTTTCTTCAACGTTTTTCAAAATGTGACGTCAAACACCGGTAAGTACAAATAACAAGATATTTTCACTTTAGTGATTAACTGATTGAGGGCTAGATTATATTTGGTGGTCTGAATTTATTATTCAAAACTTCTTTTATTGCAAATTATTGGAGAGTGCCCACAGACACTCTCCAATAATATGTAATAAAACAAATTTATATAAACGAAATATTATTTGTGTTTGACTGAATATGAAATATAAGCAAGGAAAGTGTTGGCTTTTGCTCTGTTATCCTCATTTTTGAAAGACCTGATAATGGCTTCTAGCACTCAACCAGATAAGAACTCTTGACGGCAGGATTATATTAGTATTTTAAGCTGCGATAACATTTCACTCAACCGTTGTCCCTGAGCACTATTCGGGAGAAAATGAGAATTAAGGTTAAAACTAAAATGACCACAAAGTATCAACGCGCTGTTTGATTTCGTACTTCATAAGCCGTACAAAAGTATCAAAAGGTTAAAATTAAAAAGCAATCTGTGGTTGCGAGGCGTCTGGAAACTGAAAACTATCGAAAAAATAGTTTTGTTGTGTAGTGTTTGTTTGTTTATAACAACAAATGCCACATCCAACAACCCCCACCCTCATCTCCTTAAGATAGGGAGGATGGAACCCCGTTCTGTTTGAGACCGTTCTAGTAATCCATTTGCGTAGAGATCTGTGGTTGCTTTGAGAAGGCCATATGTTGTTTCTTGAAGGGGAAAGTTTGAAACAATAAATACTTTCTATGGCGATGTTGTGAATATCGTTGGCCGGATATGGATGTTGCCTAAGGTAAAGATGATGCATGCTGTGATACCCCGAATCATTTTCATACAGCATGCAGCGATATCAGATCTGACCCAGTTTGTATACTTAAACCGAACTCTACAGATCGATCATCGTCAAAATACTTGCAATAAGGAAAGATCCATGTAACAAGTCTCTCATAGTAAAATATTTCACAGCTAAAAAAATCTTACAAAAAGACCCATTATATATAAACGTAAATTGTTTTATAAAAATATATGGGATCAACTTGCGAGAGTAGAATCCACTGATCCTAATGTGTACTGGAGACTAATTAACTCTCTGGGGACAAATGAAATTTCTGAAAATCACTTTGATCCAGATGGCACTTTAGATTTTTTCAACAATCTCCTGTTCAAACCTCAGGCAGAACAATCCAATTACCATGATCATATCGAAACTCCTAATATGGTTCTCCCACTGAACAATAACTCTATAAAAGCGGAATAAATATATAGCATGTTCCGTCAGTTAAAAAATCTACAGGCCCTGACAATGTGTCCAATGAACTCCTAAAACTGATTGTTCCAAATATTATCGAAGAGGTTTTGAAACTATTTAATCAAATACTAACATCAAAACATTATCCTCTTAATTGGAGCAAATCAATTCTTACAACTATTTATAAAAAGGGAGATAGGCATGATCCAAACAATTATCGCGCCATAGCCCAGAACAATTCTATCGATAAACTATTTAACAGCATCATTAACAATAGAATTACTAATTACTTAGAAGATAATAACCTAATAATTGAGAACCAATTCGATTTTCGCAAAGGCTGTAGCACTGTTGACATTATATTTGTCTTGAATTCTGCTATTAATAAATATAAAAGGACAAAAAGACCACTGTATGTAGTATTTGTAGATTTTAGAAAAGCTTTCGATACCGTAGATAGGTCTAAACTTTTCCAGAAATTACGTAACATAGGCATCAGCGTCCCGATCTTAGAGTCGCTGATGTCCATGTATAAGTCCTGTTACTACAGTACAAAAACAAATAAAGGATTAGCCCCCACCCCCCCCCCACCCCCCCCCCCTCAGCTATCCACCATTGGGGTCAGACAGGGCTATAATGTCTCACCGACACTTTTTAAAATATTTATATATGACATAGCTAGTATATTTAATGATAAGTGTAAGCCAGTTTCATTAGGTAACTACTCCTTCAATCATCTATTATTTACAGATGACCTAGTGTTGTTATCCCAGGACTATAATTACTTAGGATTGAATTTCTCAGAAAGTTGTAAACTACAGGATGCACAAAAAGAGTTGAGCATGAAAGCGCTTCGCGCACTTTATTCCCTAAATTCCCCATTTAACCACTAATACCGCCCAACAATACCCATATTTTCAAGTCTATTTGACAAATTAATTAAACCAATACTACTATACGGTAGTGAGGTATGGGCAACAGAACTAGATTATAAAAATGAAAGCCGCTCAGCGCGTGAAAACGCTCACATAAGATTTTGTAAAATATTACTTAATGTAAATAAAAATGCCTCCAACTCTGCTGCGCGAGCCGAACTGAGAAGATATCCGTTATTTCAAGACATTGCATTACAGCAGACGAGATATCACTCCAAGCTGATGTCTCAAGAGACTGGTTCTCTACTTGGAGCGGCGTATATAGAAGCAGGTAAGTATGTTTTAAATAAATTTAAAACTACATTACATGAACTATTGGATGTACAAGATGTCAATAGCTTTTGTCGGCAAAAAACACAAAGAAATACATTATGGAGAAGGGAAAACTAAAATATGAGGAATATTTCTATGGAAGTATACACGACGATAACCAAAACAATTAAGCTAAAAACAAGCTGAGAACATATCGTAAAATTAAAAATGAGTATATTTTAGAACCATATCTAGTATACACGACATCCTGGAAGGCGCAAAAAAATCTTCACTCGCCTTCAAATCAGTAACCATAATCTAATGATCGAAAAAGGAAGACATATACAGCCCCCGCCTCCGGTCAATGAACGAAAATGCCCAAAGTGTGATTTGGAGGCAACTGAAGATGAATATCATTTCATTATGGAATATGAGCACTATAGTCAGTTACGGGAGGAACCCTTCGACCTGATAACTAACGAAATTGGTCACTTTCAAAATGATGACGAGTCCATAATGTTCAATTTTAACATGCAAAATAACACCCCCAGGCTATGCAATTTTATCTGTAACATAATTCGACGATTCTTCATACGGCGGGAAGACAACAACTGAGCCACAGAGAAGAAAAGCTTAAGAATGTGATAAGAATACACACAGTAAAGAAATCTATTATATATACAATCATGAGAACCTATACACACAGGCACGCACGCACGTACATACACACACACACACACATATATGTTTATATATATATGTGTGTGTGTGTGTGTGTGTGACTGTGTGTGTGTGTGTGTGTGTGTGGTGTGTGTGTGTGTGTGTGTGTGTGTGTGTGTGTGTGTGTGTGTGTGTGTGTGTGTGTGTGTGTGTGTGTGTCTGTGCCTGTGTGTGTGTGTGTGTGTGTGTGTGTGTGTGTGTGTGTGTGTGTGTGTGTGTGTGTGTGTGTGTCTGTGTCTGTGCCTGTGTGTGTGTGTGTGTGTGTGTGTGTGTGTGTGTGTGTGTGTGTGTGTGTGTGTGTGTGTGTGTGTGTGTGTGTGTGCGTTTGTCTTACCAACTTGACGAGGTAACTAGACAAAAGAGTTTGCGTGTTTCGCCTTACCGAGGTACAAAAGACAAAAGAAACCCTTTACCTCGGTTGTTTTCCCAGAACTGTACCGGCAAAACGAGGTTGAAACCGTTAGTCCACACAAAGGACAGACAATGGGGTACCTCGGTATGTAGGGAAAACAAGACTGTGTGTGTGTGTGTGTGGGGGGGGGGGTGTCTTACCAACTAGACAAAAGAGTTTGCGTGTTTCGCCTTACCGAGGTACAAAAGACAAAAGAAACCCTTTACCTCGGTTGTTTTCCCAGAACTGTACCGGCAAAACGAGGTTGAAACCGTTAGTCCACACAAAGGACAGACAATGGGGTACCTCGGTATGTAGGGTAGACAAGACTCTGTGTGTGTGTGTGTGTGTGTGTGTGTGTGTGTGTGTGTGTGTGTGTGTGTGTGTGTGTTTGAGGTTAAAAAATCGCACTGGCACAGACATTTCATACTGAAACGTTTTTTTCTTTTAATATGCCGCCGAAAAATTGTTTTCATTTACTGAACCCTGATTGGTTTCAAACATGACAAAAAAGTACACAAAATTGATTTAAACTAAGTGATGAGCTTAGGAACTGGTTAAACTGACTGGCAGAAATTGGTGTTATTCATTGATGGGCTCTAATTTAGTCCTTACAAGGATGTTACGCAAGCTTTTGTTTTTCTTATAGGCGATGACAGGTCGAAGATTCAAAGGTTCATTTAATTTAGCATTGGTAAAATTGAATTCATCTTTTAACATTTTTGCTATTTCGATATTCATTCTGTTGTACGTTAAAGTGAAAGGAATGATGGACCTCCTTTCGCATTCGCCCTCTGATATGTTCATACCAAATGGCCAGAGAGTTTGAAGCGTATTGATCCAAAAAGCTTCACGTTTTTTTCTAAATTCATCCGTTTCTTCTAATGTGTCTTTAATTGGTGGTTGTTCAATAGGATGGATTTCGAAATCGTCCAAAGAATGGCCAGGAAGGTTAAAATGTTGTGCTACTGGGGCCTCAGCATTATGTTTTATATCCTGTTTGTGTCTAGTAGCACGTTCTCGAAAAGGATTTTGACTTTGACCAACATACTGTTTCCGACATCGCTTACAAGTGATAAGGTAAATAATGTTTGGTGAATCACAATGGAGGGGGTTACGGATCTGATAATGATTTTTCGTTTGTTCGGAGGAAAATTCCTCTTTCTGATCAGGCATAAAAGTATGCAGTCTACAACGAGGCTTTTTGCAATTAAATACCGCGCCACTACCATTCTGCAACGGTCTGTTGTGTTCAATCTTCAGTGGTTCGAAATTGGTAGTTTCAGCTGGACTTTCGAGCTTTTTCAGGGTTTGGGATTTCAGGCTACGCAAGAGACGCAGCGAGTACCCTCTCGATCTGAGGGCGCCAAATAGAGTAGAACAAGCCTCATTGAAATTTACCTTATCACTTGAATTGCGGTGGAAACGAATGAGTTGTGATTTGATGATACCTTTAAATGTATGTTGAGGATGAAATGATTTTGTGTGCAACAATTGATGTGAATCAGTTGGTTTAAAATACACTTTATAATCTAAATGACCGGACGCCTGAAATTGCTTGCCTTTATACACGGTCACATCGAGAAAATCAACAGAAGTTTCACTGATAGTAGCTTTCAATTTAATATTTGGATCGTGATTGTTCAAAATTTGTAAAAATTCATCAAAATCTTCTTTTGAATGTTCCCAAATAATAAAAATGTCATCTAAATACCTGAGATATACGAGAGGATGCTTTGCACATTTGCTTAAGGCATTTTCCTCCCATTCCGCTACATAAATGCTTGCAAAATTAGGACTGAATCTTTTGCCCATAGGACAACCCATTATTTGTAGAAAATATTCTCCATTGAATTGAAAGTCATTACCTTTTAAGCTCAGCTCTAAAAGATCCAAAATTTGTTCATCCGGGCGTTTCGCATCCGGATATTTTTCAAATGCATTTTTAACTGATTTAACACCTTTATCAATATCAATGTTCGTATACATACTGTCGATATCCAAAGTAGCCAGAATTGCATTTTTCGATATTTTCAATTTCGAAATTTTTGACAGGAAATCCTGTGTATTTTTTAGATAGCTCGGATGTCTATTTGCTATAGGTTTCAGATGATAATCAATTAATTCCGAGATCGCATAAGATTCCGAATTACAATCTGATACAATTGGCCTCCCGGGTGGAGTTAAGTCATCCGTCCATGAAGAACGGTCCTTGTGGATCTTTGGTAGGATATAAAATTGTTTTGTTTGAGCACTGAGCTTAGCCGTTAAATATTTCAATTGTTTTTTGGTAATGTGACCTTCGTCGAGGAGAAATTTTAAGATCTTATTGAATTTTTCGATATTACTAGGCCAAATAAGTGAATCTATTTTCTTATAATGTTTAGTATTGCTGAGTTGTCTCATGGCTTCCTTTATATAATTATCCCGAGATAGAACAACTACCGACCCACCTTTGTCGGCTGGTTTAATTACTAATTTCTTATTTTTTCGAAGTTTCGTGAGGGCTCTCCGTTCACCAGCTGTTAAATTGTCTTTATCGGAGAGTATGTTCATGCTGAACACCTTTTGGATGATTCGTTTGCTAGCCTCAATAATTTCGGGATCTACTTCACTATCTGGAGGTGACCAACCAGATGATTCTGTAAAAGGAAGTTTCCGACCGCTGGAGTTTCTAAAGCGGTCTGCTAATTTCATTTGCCTAAGAAAATTACAGTTGTATGATGGTAAATTTGTTTGGTTATCAGTTTTAGGCTTTGGTGCAGGTACAAAAGTTAAACCGCGATCTAAAAGAGATTTCTCTTGGGTTGTTAGGTCATTGGTGCCAGACAGGTTAACCACATTAGTTCCTAATCCCACATCTGTTAGGCGGTTGTTACCTTTGCCTTTACTTAGTTTAAATTTAGGTGGTTCAACCAGTGATCGTACATAATATTGGCGGTTCTCGTGGTCCAATGGATTAAATCCTGAGCAACATCAAACCTCGCGTCATCAATTTTTGGTATCACGTTAACGTCCTTCACTTTCCGAATGGTTTCGTTGATGATGCTCAGAGTTCTCCTCTCAGCCTGAGGGAGTTTTTGCGAAAAGTTTAGTTCAGCGAAATAAATTTTTGCTGATCTAAACTTGACCCTGATATCGCTAAGCATATTCCGCAACTGCTTAACTACGAGATCAGAATTATCGTTTCGAGAATTCACGCCAATATTTAATAATATTTTTTGGGGACTGGACTGGCCCCTGTGCCCTTTAAACATAGAGCGCAGATGATTGAATTTGGCGCCGGGGTAACACTCCACCTGGATGTCCGGATGGGGATTTCGATCAATGCGTCCTAAATTTGAACTTCCAATCATAAGGATGTTTTTACAAACATCGGGGAGGCGCCAATTCCTTTTGTCAAAATTAACTCCGCTTTTATGCCGAAACTGGGAGAATTTAGAATCAAATGAGCGGCCCGAGTTGCGGCTCGGTGATTTGACTTTCTCTGAGTACGATATACCTGGTTGAACCACACTAGAGGCAGGAGAAGGGGGAGAAGAAACAGAAGCAGGAGAGGAAACAGAAACAGGAGAAGAAACAGAAGGAGGAGGAGGAGTTCTAGTGAGAGCACTAGGAGAACTAGAGAAGAAAGGCTGAGGAGGAGTAGGAGGTAGAGGAACAAGACGAGGCGAGACAGCGTTACTCAATTTGCGAGCATCTTCAGTCACAATATGGACCGGAGATGTTTGCAAATTGAGGCGCTTACTCTGAGAGAAAGAAGAAGTAGAAGGAAAAGAAGAGGGAGAAGTGCTTTGCCTTGATCTTTTTTTATTTTGCTTTTCGCGTTGGGGTAGAGGGACAACACGGGCCGGAGTTTGCTTGCTCCCTCCCGTATTGTTCCTTACTCCAGACGCTGGGCGAAGTTCCGAAATGTAAGACTCATAGGCCGAAATCGTCTTATCTGTCAACTTGTTTTTAAAGTTTTTTTGAGCCCAGATCAAGGCACGCGCCGAAGCGCTGTTGAAGTCTATCTTTTCGAGTCCAGGAGGTGGTCGCATAGCCAAAGTTATCTTAGACTTCAACTGGTTTAAATTTATCTTATAATGCTCAATTAAAGCATTTAACGTTTGATTGGCCCATCCCACACTAATCTGTCGAAAAACAGAAAAAATGTGTGGGGTGGGAAGAGCCGGCTTTAGAAAGCCCCCTAACTCATCTACTTTCTTCTCCAACTGCTTCGGGAAATCCCGGTTGGCCAAATGCTGCTCTAGGAGCCCAATATGGTGCATACACTGAATCACCTGGAAAAGGGCCTTGACCAATCTAGAATAGGCCTGGAACGATTGTTCCTGGCCCCTTCCAGACTGGGCAACTCTCTTTCCCTGATGCTTCTGTCTTTTTTGAGCCATTTGAAGAATAAGTAGATGAATTTAAAATGAAATTAAAATGAAGAAATGAAATAAATTAAAATGAAATCTAGATATTACCTATTAGAGAAGATACCTGGATTGGTTGTAGTCTTCAGCAAAGGTAGAAAATAATCCGTCTGTCTCGACGCGTTTCGCTTGGTTTGGCTTTTTCAAAGAGACTTTGAGGAAAATGAATCCAACTTTGGGAGGGCATGCATGGTATATATCCATATGTGGGCTGGGGGTGTTTTTCACAGCTCAGTATATAATTAAACTCGGTAACAAGCTGACAAATGTCACTCATCTAATTAATTCTTTTCAATCTGAGATGTCCCAAGTTTGTTTTTCACAACTCAGTTTGTGTCGTCCAAACAAATTAGATGAAGCTCTATTGATTGGCTTCCATTGAATTTTAATCAGTCAGTGAGTGGTTTGCTTTACTGACCCCATGAAGCCCTATTGGTTGGCTTTGATTTAAGTAAAACCAATCGGGAGCGGTTTGCTTTACTGGCTTCAGAAGGATGTGAAAATAATATGAAAAAATGGTTTGATAAAATATATTGAGACTAAAGAAATAAATGAAAAAATAACGCCAAAGATCATGATGCCGCACGAATGTTATCAGTTGGAATGAAAATCCCCCGACGGAGGTTTATGACGGAAAATATTTTACACCACGTAGAAATTGTGTGTTTTACCTTCTGAACCTCTACATTGTGTGAAAGGTATGAAAAATTAAAATTAAAATAAAAATAATAATTTAAATAAATGAATCAACCAAATAAATAAATAAATAAATAAATAAATAAATAAATAAATAAAAATTAATAAAAAATTTAAAATAATCAATAAATAAATATATAAATAATAATTTTATTTAGGAAATACATACACATGATTGAAATTAGAACCTATTTTGTTTTTGGGCATATATGAACTCTGGCACTCGCCTGTGTGTGTTTGAGGTTAAAAAATCGCACTGGCACAGACATTTCATACTGAAACGTTTTTTTCTTTTAATATGCCGCCGAAAAATTGTTTTCATTTACTGAACCCTGATTGGTTTCAAACATGACAAAAAAGTACACAAAATTGATTTAAACTAAGTGATGAGCTTAGGAACTGGTTAAACTGACTGGCAGAAATTGGTGTTATTCATTGATGGGCTCTAATTTAGTCCTTACAAGGATGTTACGCAAGCTTTTGTTTTTCTTATAGGCGATGACAGGTCGAAGATTCAAAGGTTCATTTAATTTAGCATTGGTAAAATTGAATTCATCTTTTAACATTTTTGCTATTTCGATATTCATTCTGTTGTACGTTAAAGTGAAAGGAATGATGGACCTCCTTTCGCATTCGCCCTCTGATATGTTCATACCAAATGGCCAGAGAGTTTGAAGCGTATTGATCCAAAAAGCTTCACGTTTTTTTCTAAATTCATCCGTTTCTTCTAATGTGTCTTTAATTGGTGGTTGTTCAATAGGATGGATTTCGAAATCGTCCAAAGAATGGCCAGGAAGGTTAAAATGTTGTGCTACTGGGGCCTCAGCATTATGTTTTATATCCTGTTTGTGTCTAGTAGCACGTTCTCGAAAAGGATTTTGACTTTGACCAACATACTGTTTCCGACATCGCTTGCAAGTGATAAGGTAAATGATGTTTGGTGAATCACAATGGAGGGGGTTACGGATCTGATAATGATTTTTCGTTTGTTCGGAGGAAAATTCCTCTTTCTGATCAGGCATAAAAGTATGCAGTCTACAACGAGGCTTTTTGCAATTAAATACCGCGCCACTACCATTCTGCAACGGTCTGTTGTGTTCAATCTTCAGTGGTTCGAAATCGGTAGTTTCAGCTGGACTTTCGAGCTTTTTCAGGGTTTGGGATTTCAGGCTACGCAAGAGGCGCAGCGAGTACCCTCTCGATCTGAGGGCGCCAAATAGAGTAGAACAAGCCTCATTGAAATTTACCTTATCACTTGAATTGCGGTGGAAACGAATGAGTTGTGATTTGATGATACCTTTAAATGTATGTTGAGGATGAAATGATTTTGTGTGCAACAATTGATGTGAATCAGTTGGTTTAAAATACACTTTATAATCTAAATGACCGGACGCCTGAAATTGCTTGCCTTTATACACGGTCACATCGAGAAAATCAACAGAAGTTTCACTGATAGTAGCTTTCAATTTAATATTTGGATCGTGATTGTTCAAAATTTCTAAAAATTCATCAAAATCTTCTTTTGAATGTTCCCAAATAATAAAAATGTCATCTAAATACCTGAGATATACGAGAGGATGCTTTGCACATTTGCTTAAGGCATTTTCCTCCCATTCCGCTACATAAATGCTTGCAAAATTAGGACTGAATCTTTTGCCCATAGGACAACCCATTATTTGTAGAAAATATTCTCCATTGAATTGAAAGTCATTACCTTTTAAGCTCAGCTCTAAAAGATCCAAAATTTGTTCATCCGGGCGTTTCGCATCCGGATATTTTTCAAATGCATTTTTAACTGATTTAACACCTTTATCAATATCAATGTTCGTATACATACTGTCGATATCCAAAGTAGCCAGAATTGCATTTTTCGATATTTTCAATTTCGAAATTTTTGACAAGAAATCCTGTGTATTTTTTAGATAGCTCGGATGTCTATTTGCTATAGGTTTCAGATGATAATCAATTAATTCCGAGATCGCATAAGATTCCGAATTGCAATCTGATACAATTGGCCTCCCGGGTGGAGTTAAGTCGTCCGTCCATGAAGAACGGTCCTTGTGGATCTTTGGTAGGATATAAAATTGTCTTGTTTGAGCACTGAGCTTAGCTGTTAAATATTTCAATGGTTTTTTGGTAATGTGACTTTCGTCGAGGAGAAATTTTAAGATCTTATTGAATTTTTCGATATTACTAGGCCAAATAAGTGAATCTATTTTCTTATAATGTTTAGTATTGCTGAGTTGTCTCATGGCTTCCTTTATATAATTATCCCGAGATAGAACAACTACCGGCCCACCTTTGTCGGCTGGTTTAATTACTAATTTCTTATTTTTTCGAAGTTTCGTGAGGGCTCTCCGTTCACCAGCTGTTAAATTGTCTTTATCGGAGAGTATGTTCATGCTGAACACCTTTTTGATGATTCGTTTGCTAGCCTCAATAATTTCGGGATCTACTTCACTATCTGGAGGTGACCAACCAGATGATTCTGTAAAAGGAAGTTTCCGACCGCTGGAGTTTCTAAAGCGGTCGGCTAATTTCATTTGCCTAAGAAAATTACAGTTGTATGATGGTAAATTTGTTTGGTTATCAGTTTTAGGCTTTGGTGCTGGTACAAAAGTTAAACCGCGATCTAAAAGCGATTTCTCTTGGGTTGTTAGGTCATTGGTGCCAGGCAGGTTAACCACATTAGTTCCTAATCCCACATCTGTTAGGCGGCTGTTACTTTTGCCTTTACTTAGTTTAAATTTAGGTGGTTCAACCAGTGATCGTACATAATATTGGCGGTTCTCGTGGTCCAATGGATTAAATCCTGAGCAACATGAAACTTCGCGTCATCAATTTTAGGTATAACGTTAACGTCCTTCACTTTCAGAATGGTTTCGTTGATGATGCTCAGGGTTCTCCTCTCAGCCTGAGGGAGTTTTTGCGAAAAGTTTAGTTCAGCGAAATAAATTTTTGCTGATCTAAACTTGACCCTGATATCGCTAAGCATATTCCGCAACTGCTTAACTACGAGATCAGAATTATCGTTTCGAGAATTCACGCCAATATTTAATAATATTTTTGGGGGACTGGACTGGCCCCTGTGCCCTTTAAACATAGAGCGCAGATGATTGAATTTGGCGCCGGGGTAACACTCCACCTGGATGTCCGGATGGGGATTTCGATCAATGCGTCCTAAATTTGAACTTCCAATCATAAGGATGTTTTTACAAACATCGGGGAGGCGCCAATTCCTTTTGTCAAAATTAACTCCGCTTTTATGCCGAAACTTGGAGAATTTAGAATCAAATGAGCGGCTGTTACGACCCGTAATGTAATAAATGCCCATAATGTAATACCTACCCATAATGTAATACAAAAACGACCCATAATGTAATACGAACCCATAATGTAATAAAAAACGACCCATAATGTAATAAATGTAATAACGTGTAATAAATGTTAGGTACCCATAATGTAATAAAAATTTTAAAAAATTAGATACAAATTACACTTTTCCAGGCCCGTAATGTAATAAAATTCTAAGCTTGATTTTTGTTTTTTCTCTTTACTCCAGCAGTGCGTTCGGCTACTTATAACACATCCTGCGCCTTCATCAATGCTGCCAATGGCCCCTATGCCGTACACAGCCAACATGTGTGGGTGTGTTGGGATTGCGATAGAGAGTATTCTGGGACCTGGGGCGGGTATACTCTGCTATGAGTGACAGGCATTATCCCTCTTCCATTTGTACCATCCACGCAAACGACTTCCTCGATAGCCTCTACTGCCCCGCCACAATCATATAGGTCTACCTTACAAGACATTCAATAATTTTGATTCCAGGATGGTCATTTATAACTGCAATCATCATATTCGACCGGCTGTTCACTTGCATAAAAGCAATGCGGGTAGCAGGTTCCTATACTGTTAATAAGTGCAAGCAATTCTGGCCAAAGTTGCTGAGGCAGAGGGTGTAGTGGGGTGCAGTGGGGTTTGGGTGCACAATAACCGGATAGTCGGGGGGGGGGGGACGTATAGTGTGGGATACAAGGAAAAGATAGAACAGAAGCAAGACGTTGAGTCAACCGGCGCAGAGGAATATCGGGAGGCGATATGGTGAGTGTACTGGTATTGGAATGGGGGATATCCTATAGCTCGATGGGATTTGGATTAGGCTACTTTGCTCCACATTAAGCGTACAATCTATCCTCTGTCTCTCCAATTTTCACTACCTAAACAAATTAGTAATTTCCCTGTACTGTACTACTATAAGTTCATGTCGCACCCTCCGCACCTTGAAACCAATGAGCCCGAGCCCAGGACCACACTTAATAACTACCACATCATATTCCCGGTCCTGTGATCACATGTGTCAAGTAATATTATTAAATGCTTTCCAGTCAAATAGTTTGCACTTCGCACATGCAAGAAAGACCTTACATTTTCAATAAAAATTGTATCAGTTTCAATAGTGACAGCCCTGAGTGAAATGGTTTCAACTCCTCTCAGTGTTATTTTTCTAAAACCTCAACACACCACAGATTGAACACCCTCAATTGATATGAACCGAAGCAAGTTAAACGCCTTGTAGACTGCTATCATCCACGCATGCCACCTTTGCGAGAAGATTGGTTAAGAGTATGTCATGTTCACCTGTGGCTGTGACCAGCAACTGAGTCGAGTTAATGTGCACATCACTTGGTTGTACAAAGCAGCCTCTTTGTATTGAGCTCAGGGGATTGCATTCTCAAATAAATTTCACCAGTGGTGTGGCATCACTCATAGTATGCACAGGACGAATGCAGATCTATAATAGAGAGTAGTTTTGGTGGTTCTTGAGATTATGTTGATTGGAAAAGCATTCCACAGCATTTTCTGAGCTGTGGGGACTACCACTTAAACCACCTACATTTCCTGACAGTTCCTGGCGGTTGGCAGGAACTTCCTGCCAACCGCATACTCTATCACATCGACTATTCGCGTGTTCATCCCTGATATTGTGCCATCTTCTCCTAGGCTACACTCAAACAACATACGTAGCTAAACACCAGGTGTAACATGGGCATATCCGTTTGACCGTGAGGTGTGACCTTGACCATCAATCCGGTGACCTTGAACCTGTGTATGGGCCGATTTTTATGAAACTTGGTGTGTGGTTCGGGCGCCCAACAATTTTGCCACACCCGATGCCCGTCATGTGTGACCTTGATTGATATTCACACCGTTGACCTTGAACCTATATCTCGGTTCATGTTGGGCCGATTTGCGTGAAACTTGGTATGTGGGGTAGTTAGGGGCTCTCTCTCTCTCTCTCTCTCTCTCTCTCTCTATATATATATATATATATATATATATATATATATATATATATATATATATATATATATATATATATATATATATATATATATATATATATTGAGCGTCCTGAACTACTCCCACATACCAAGTTTCACGAAAATCGGCCCAGCATGAACCGAGATACAGGTTCAAGGTCAACGGTTTGAATCTCAAGGTCACACATGACGGGTATCGGGTGTGGCGAAATTGTTGGGCGCCCGAACCACACACCAAGTTTCAGGACAATCGCCCAGCAGGAGCCGATACACAGGTTCAAGGTTTCCGGTTTGATGGTCAAGATCACACACCCGGTCAAATGGATACGCCCATGTTACTCCTCGTGTCTAGCTATGTATGTTGTTTGAGTGTAACTTAGGAGAAGATGGCACAATAGCGGAGATGAACACGCGAATAGTCGATGTGATAGAGTAGGCGGTTGGCAGGAAGTCCCTGCCAACCGCCAGGAACTGCCATGACTGTAGGTAGTTTAAGTGGAAGGCCGTGTGGTGGATTAATAATATTACTTGACACATGTTATAACAGGATCGGGAATATGATGTGGTCGTTATTAAGTGTCATCCTGGGATCGGGCTCATTGGTTTCCAGGTGCGGTGGGTGTGACATAAACTTATAGTAGTACAGTACAGGGAAATGACTAATTTGTTCAGGTAGTGAAAACTGGAGAGACAGAGGATAGATCGTACGCTTAATTTGGAGGAAAGTAGCCTAATCCAAATTCCATCGAGCTATAGGATATCCCCTATCCCAATACCAGTACACCTACCATATCGCCTCCCGATATTCCTCTGCGCCGCTTGACTCAACGTCTTGCTTCTGTTCCATCTTTTCCTTGTATCCCACACTACCCCCCCCCCCCCCGCCACTATCCAGTCTTGGTGCACCTAAATCCCACGGCACCCACTCCACCCTTTGCCCCAGCAACTTTGGCCAGAGTTACTTGCATTTATTAACAGTAGGAACATGCTACCCACATTGCTTTTGTGCAAGTGAACAGCCGGTCGAATATGACGATTGCAGTTATAAATGACCATCCTGGAATCAAAATTACTGAATGTCTGGTAAGGTAGACCTATATGGTTGTGGCAGGGCAGCAGAGGCTATTGAGGAAGACGTTTGCGCGGGTGGAACAAATAGAAGAGGGATAATGCCTGCCACTCAGAGCAGAGTATACCCGCCCCAGGTCCCGGAATACTCTCCATCATAATCCCAACACACCCACACATGTTGGCTGTGTACGGCATAGGGGCCATTGGCAGCATTGATGAAGGCGTAGGATGTGTCATAAGTAGCCGAACGCACTGCTGGAGTAAAGAGAAAAAACAAAAATCAAACTTAGAATGTTATTACATTACGGGCCTGGAAAAGTGTAATTTGTATCTAATTTTTTAAAAATTTTATTACATTATGGGTACCTAACATTTATTACACGTTATTACATTTATTACATTATGGGTCGTTTTTTATTACATTATGGGTTCGTATTACATCATGGGTCGTTTTTGTATTACATTATGGGTAGGTATTACATTATGGGCATTTATTACATTACGGGTCGTAACAAGCGGCCCGAGTTGCGGCTCGGTGATTTGACTTTCTCTGAGTACGATATACCTGGTTGAACCACACTAGAGGCAGGAGAAGGGGGAGAGGAAACAGAAGCAGGAGAGGAAACAGAATCAGGAGAGGAAACAGAAGCAGGAGAAGAAACAGAAGGAGGAGTTCTAGTAAGAGCACTAGGAGAACCAGAGAAGAAAGGCTGAGGAGTAGGAGGTAGAGGAGCAAGACGAGGCGAGACAGCGTTACTCAATTTGCGAGCATCTTCAGTCACAATATGGACCGGAGATGTTTGCAAATTGAGGCGCTTACTCTGAGAGAAAGAAGAAGTAGAAGGAAAAGAAGAGGGAGAAGTGCTTTGCCTTGATCTTTTCTTATTTTGCTTTTCGCGTTGGGGTAGAGGGACAACACGGGCCGGAGTTTGCTTGCTCCCTCCCGTATTGTTCCTTACTCCAGACGCTGGGCGAAATTCCGAAATGTAAGACTCATAGGCCGAAATCGTCTTATCTGTCAACTTATTTTTAAAGTTCTTTTGAGCCCAGATCAAGGCACGCGCCGAAGCGCTGTTGAAGTCTATTTTTTCGAGTCCAGGAGGTGGTCGCATAGCCAAAGTTATCTTAGACTTCAACTGGTTTAAATTTATCTTGTAATGCTCAACTAAAGCATTTAACGTTTGATTGGCCCATCCCACACTAATCTGTCGAAAAACAGAAAAAATGTGTGGGGTGGGAAGAGCCGGCTTTAGAAAGCCCCCTAACTCATCTACTTTCTTCTCCAACTGCTTCGGGAAATCCCGGTTGGCCAAATGCTGCTCTAGGAGCCCAATATGGTGCATACACTGAATCACCTGGAAAAGGGCCTTGACCAATCTAGAATAGGCCTGGAACGATTGTTCCTGGCCCCTTCCAGACTGGGCAACTCTCTTTCCCTGATGCTTCTGTCTTTTTTGAGCCATTTGAAGAATAAGTAGATGAATTTAAAATGAAATTAAAATGAAGAAATGAAATAAATTAAAATGAAATCTAGATATTACCTATTAGAGAAGATACCTGGATTGGTTGTAGTCTTCAGCAAAGGTAGAAAATAATCCGTCTGTCTCGACGCGTTTCGATTGGTTTGGCTTTTTCAAAGAGACTTTGAGGAAAATGAATCCAACTTTGGGAGGGCATGCATGGTATATATCCATATGTGGGCTGGGGGTGTTTTTCACAGCTCAGTATATAATTAAACTCGGTAACAAGCTGACAAATGTCACTCATCTAATTAATTCTTTTCAATCTGAGATGTCCCAAGTTTGTTTTTCACAACTCAGTTTGTGTCGTCCAAACAAATTAGATGAAGCTCTATTGATTGGCTTCCATTGAATTTTAATCAGTCAGTGAGTGGTTTGCTTTACTGACCCCATGAAGCCCTATTGGTTGGCTTTGATTTAAGTAAAACCAATCGGGAGCGGTTTGCTTTACTGGCTTCAGAAGGATGTGAAAATAATATGAAAAAATGGTTTGATAAAATATATTGAGACTAAAGAAATAAATGAAAAAATAACGCCAAAGATCATGATGCCGCACGAATGTTATCAGTTGGAATGAAAATCCCCCGACGGAGGTTTATGACGGAAAATATTTTACACCACGTAGAAATTGTGTGTTTTACCTTCTGAACCTCTACATTGTGTGAAAGGTATGAAAAATTAAAATTAAAATAAAAATAATAATTTAAATAAATGAATCAACCAAATAAATAAATAAATAAATAAATAAATAAATAAATAAATAAAAATTAATAAAAAATTTAAAATAATCAATAAATAAATATATAAATAATAATTTTATTTAGGAAATACATACACATGATTGAAATTAGAACCTATTTTGTTTTTGGGCATATATGAACTCTGGCACTCGCCTGTGTGTGTTTGAGGTTAAAAAATCGCACTGGCACAGACATTTCATACTGAAACGTTTTTTTCTTTTAATATGCCGCCGAAAAATTGTTTTCATTTACTGAACCCTGATTGGTTTCAAACATGACAAAAAAGTACACAAAATTGATTTAAACTAAGTGATGAGCTTAGGAACTGGTTAAACTGACTGGCAGAAATTGGTGTTATTCATTGATGGGCTCTAATTTAGTCCTTACAAGGATGTTACGCAAGCTTTTGTTTTTCTTATAGGCGATGACAGGTCGAAGATTCAAAGGTTCATTTAATTTAGCATTGGTAAAATTGAATTCATCTTTTAACATTTTTGCTATTTCGATATTCATTCTGTTGTACGTTAAAGTGAAAGGAATGATGGACCTCCTTTCGCATTCGCCCTCTGATATGTTCATACCAAATGGCCAGAGAGTTTGAAGCGTATTGATCCAAAAAGCTTCACGTTTTTTTCTAAATTCATCCGTTTCTTCTAATGTGTCTTTAATTGGTGGTTGTTCAATAGGATGGATTTCGAAATCGTCCAAAGAATGGCCAGGAAGGTTAAAATGTTGTGCTACTGGGGCCTCAGCATTATGTTTTATATCCTGTTTGTGTCTAGTAGCACGTTCTCGAAAAGAATTTTGACTTTGACCAACATACTGTTTCCGACATCGCTTACAAGTGATAAGGTAAATAATGTTTGGTGAATCACAATGGAGGGGGTTACGGATCTGATAATGATTTTTCGTTTGTTCGGAGGAAAATTCCTCTTTCTGATCAGGCATAAAAGTATGCAGTCTACAACGAGGCTTTTTGCAATTAAATACCGCGCCACTACCATTCTGCAACGGTCTGTTGTGTTCAATCTTCAGTTGTTCGAAATTGGTAGTTTCAGCTGGACTTTCGAGCTTTTTCAGGGTTTGGGATTTCAGGCTACGCAAGAGACGCAGCGAGTACCCTCTCGATCTGAGGGCGCCAAATAGAGTAGAACAAGCCTCATTGAAATTTACCTTATCACTTGAATTGCGGTGGAAACGAATGAGTTGTGATTTGATGATACCTTTAAATGTATGTTGAGGATGAAATGATTTTGTGTGCAACAATTGATGTGAATCAGTTGGTTTAAAATACACTTTATAATCTAAATGACCGGACGCCTGAAATTGCTTGCCTTTATACACGGTCACATCGAGAAAATCAACAGAAGTTTCACTGATAGTAGCTTTCAATTTAATATTTGGATCGTGATTGTTCAAAATTTCTAAAAATTCATCAAAATCTTCTTTTGAATGTTCCCAAATAATAAAAATGTCATCTAAATACCTGAGATATACGAGAGGATGCTTTGCACATTTGCTTAAGGCATTTTCCTCCCATTCCGCTACATAAATGCTTGCAAAATTAGGACTGAATCTTTTGCCCATAGGACAACCCATTATTTGTAGAAAATATTCTCCATTGAATTGAAAGTCATTACCTTTTAAGCTCAGCTCTAAAAGATCCAAAATTTGTTCATCCGGGCGTTTCGCATCCGGATATTTTTCAAATGCATTTTTAACTGATTTAACACCTTTATCAATATCAATGTTCGTATACATACTGTCGATATCCAAAGTAGCCAGAATTGCATTTTTCGATATTTTCAATTTCGAAATTTTTGACAGGAAATCCTGTGTATTTTTTAGATAGCTCGGATGTCTATTTGCTATAGGTTTCAGATGATAATCAATTAATTCCGAGATCGCATAAGATTCCGAATTACAATCTGATACAATTGGCCTCCCGGGTGGAGTTAAGTCATCCGTCCATGAAGAACGGTCCTTGTGGATCTTTGGTAGGATATAAAATTGTCTTGTTTGAGCACTGAGCTTAGCCGTTAAATATTTCAATTGTTTTTTGGTAATGTGACCTTCGTCGAGGAGAAATTTTAAGATCTTATTGAATTTTTCGATATTACTAGGCCAAATAAGTGAATCTATTTTCTTATAATGTTTAGTATTGCTGAGTTGTCTCATGGCTTCCTTTATATAATTATCCCGAGATAGAACAACTACCGACCCACCTTTGTCGGCTGGTTTAATTACTAATTTCTTATTTTTTCGAAGTTTCGTGAGGGCTCTCCGTTCACCAGCTGTTAAATTGTCTTTATCGGAGAGTATGTTCATGCTGAACACCTTTTGGATGATTCGTTTGCTAGCCTCAATAATTTCGGGATCTACTTCACTATCTGGAGGTGACCAACCAGATGATTCTGTAAAAGGAAGTTTCCGACCGCTGGAGTTTCTAAAGCGGTCTGCTAATTTCATTTGCCTAAGAAAATTACAGTTGTATGATGGTAAATTTGTTTGGTTATCAGTTTTAGGCTTTGGTGCAGGTACAAAAGTTAAACCGCGATCTAAAAGAGATTTCTCTTGGGTTGTTAGGTCATTGGTGCCAGACAGGTTAACCACATTAGTTCCTAATCCCACATCTGTTAGGCGGTTGTTACCTTTGCCTTTACTTAGTTTAAATTTAGGTGGTTCAACCAGTGATCGTACATAATATTGGCGGTTCTCGTGGTCCAATGGATTAAATCCTGAGCAACATCAAACCTCGCGTCATCAATTTTTGGTATCACGTTAACGTCCTTCACTTTCCGAATGGTTTCGTTGATGATGCTCAGAGTTCTCCTCTCAGCCTGAGGGAGTTTTTGCGAAAAGTTTAGTTCAGCGAAATAAATTTTTGCTGATCTAAACTTGACCCTGATATCGCTAAGCATATTCCGCAACTGCTTAACTACGAGATCAGAATTATCGTTTCGAGAATTCACGCCAATATTTAATAATATTTTTTGGGGACTGGACTGGCCCCTGTGCCCTTTAAACATAGAGCGCAGATGATTGAATTTGGCGCCGGGGTAACACTCCACCTGGATGTCCGGATGGGGATTTCGATCAATGCGTCCTAAATTTGAACTTCCAATCATAAGGATGTTTTTACAAACATCGGGGAGGCGCCAATTCCTTTTGTCAAAATTAACTCCGCTTTTATGCCGAAACTGGGAGAATTTAGAATCAAATGAGCGGCCCGAGTTGCGGCTCGGTGATTTGACTTTCTCTGAGTACGATATACCTGGTTGAACCACACTAGAGGCAGGAGAAGGGGGAGAAGAAACAGAAGCAGGAGAGGAAACAGAAACAGGAGAAGAAACAGAAGGAGGAGGAGGAGTTCTAGTGAGAGCACTAGGAGAACTAGAGAAGAAAGGCTGAGGAGGAGTAGGAGGTAGAGGAACAAGACGAGGCGAGACAGCGTTACTCAATTTGCGAGCATCTTCAGTCACAATATGGACCGGAGATGTTTGCAAATTGAGGCGCTTACTCTGAGAGAAAGAAGAAGTAGAAGGAAAAGAAGAGGGAGAAGTGCTTTGCCTTGATCTTTTTTTATTTTGCTTTTCGCGTTGGGGTAGAGGGACAACATGGGCCGGAGTTTGCTTGCTCCCTCCCGTATTGTTCCTTACTCCAGACGCTGGGCGAAGTTCCGAAATGTAAGACTCATAGGCCGAAATCGTCTTATCTGTCAACTTGTTTTTAAAGTTTTTTTGAGCCCAGATCAAGGCACGCGCCGAAGCGCTGTTGAAGTCTATCTTTTCGAGTCCAGGAGGTGGTCGCATAGCCAAAGTTATCTTAGACTTCAACTGGTTTAAATTTATCTTATAATGCTCAATTAAAGCATTTAACGTTTGATTGGCCCATCCCACACTAATCTGTCGAAAAACAGAAAAAATGTGTGGGGTGGGAAGAGCCGGCTTTAGAAAGCCCCCTAACTCATCTACTTTCTTCTCCAACTGCTTCGGGAAATCCCGGTTGGCCAAATGCTGCTCTAGGAGCCCAATATGGTGCATACACTGAATCACCTGGAAAAGGGCCTTGACCAATCTAGAATAGGCCTGGAACGATTGTTCCTGGCCCCTTCCAGACTGGGCAACTCTCTTTCCCTGATGCTTCTGTCTTTTTTGAGCCATTTGAAGAATAAGTAGATGAATTTAAAATGAAATTAAAATGAAGAAATGAAATAAATTAAAATGAAATCTAGATATTACCTATTAGAGAAGATACCTGGATTGGTTGTAGTCTTCAGCAAAGGTAGAAAATAATCCGTCTGTCTCGACGCGTTTCGCTTGGTTTGGCTTTTTCAAAGAGACTTTGAGGAAAATGAATCCAACTTTGGGAGGGCATGCATGGTATATATCCATATGTGGGCTGGGGGTGTTTTTCACAGCTCAGTATATAATTAAACTCGGTAACAAGCTGACAAATGTCACTCATCTAATTAATTCTTTTCAATCTGAGATGTCCCAAGTTTGTTTTTCACAACTCAGTTTGTGTCGTCCAAACAAATTAGATGAAGCTCTATTGATTGGCTTCCATTGAATTTTAATCAGTCAGTGAGTGGTTTGCTTTACTGACCCCATGAAGCCCTATTGGTTGGCTTTGATTTAAGTAAAACCAATCGGGAGCGGTTTGCTTTACTGGCTTCAGAAGGATGTGAAAATAATATGAAAAAATGGTTTGATAAAATATATTGAGACTAAAGAAATAAATGAAAAAATAACGCCAAAGATCATGATGCCTCACGAATGTTATCAGTTGGAATGAATATCCCCCGACGGAGGTTTATGACGGAAAATATTTTACACCACGTAGAAATTGTGTGTTTTACCTTCTGAACCTCTACATTGTGTGAAAGGTATGAAAAATTAAAATTAAAATAAAAATAATAATTTAAATAAATGAATCAACCAAATAAATAAATAAATAAATAAATAAATAAATAAAAATTAATAAAAAATTTAAAATAATCAATAAATAAATATATAAATAATAATTTTATTTAGGAAATACATACACATGATTGAAATTAGAACCTATTTTGTTTTTGGGCATATATGAACTCTGGCACTCGCCTGTGTGTGTTTGAGGTTAAAAAATCGCACTGGCACAGACATTTCATACTGAAACGTTTTTTTCTTTTAATATGCCGCCGAAAAATTGTTTTCATTTACTGAACCCTGATTGGTTTCAAACATGACAAAAAAGTACACAAAATTGATTTAAACTAAGTGATGAGCTTAGGAACTGGTTAAACTGACTGGCAGAAATTGGTGTTATTCATTGATGGGCTCTAATTTAGTCCTTACAAGGATGTTACGCAAGCTTTTGTTTTTCTTATAGGCGATGACAGGTCGAAGATTCAAAGGTTCATTTAATTTAGCATTGGTAAAATTGAATTCATCTTTTAACATTTTTGCTATTTCGATATTCATTCTGTTGTACGTTAAAGTGAAAGGAATGATGGACCTCCTTTCGCATTCGCCCTCTGATATGTTCATACCAAATGGCCAGAGAGTTTGAAGCGTATTGATCCAAAAAGCTTCACGTTTTTTTCTAAATTCATCCGTTTCTTCTAATGTGTCTTTAATTGGTGGTTGTTCAATAGGATGGATTTCGAAATCGTCCAAAGAATGGCCAGGAAGGTTAAAATGTTGTGCTACTGGGGCCTCAGCATTATGTTTTATATCCTGTTTGTGTCTAGTAGCACGTTCTCGAAAAGGATTTTGACTTTGACCAACATACTGTTTCCGACATCGCTTGCAAGTCATAAGGTAAATGATGTTTGGTGAATCACAATGGAGGGGGTTACGGATCTGATAATGATTTTTCGTTTGTTCGGAGGAAAATTCCTCTTTCTGATCAGGCATAAAAGTATGCAGTCTACAACGAGGCTTTTTGCAATTAAATACCGCGCCACTACCATTCTGCAACGGTCTGTTGTGTTCAATCTTCAGTGGTTCGAAATCGGTAGTTTCAGCTGGACTTTCGAGCTTTTTCAGGGTTTGGGATTTCAGGCTACGCAAGAGGCGCAGCGAGTACCCTCTCGATCTGAGAGCGCCAAATAGAGTAGAACAAGCCTCATTGAAATTTACCTTATCACTTGAATTGCGGTGGAAACGAATGAGTTGTGATTTGATGATACCTTTAAATGTATGTTGAGGATGAAATGATTTTGTGTGCAACAATTGATGTGAATCAGTTGGTTTAAAATACACTTTATAATCTAAATGACCGGACGCCTGAAATTGCTTGCCTTTATACACGGTCACATCGAGAAAATCAACAGAAGTTTCACTGATAGTAGCTTTCAATTTAATATTTGGATCGTGATTGTTCAAAATTTCTAAAAATTCATCAAAATCTTCTTTTGAATGTTCCCAAATAATAAAAATGTCATCTAAATACCTGAGATATACGAGAGGATGCTTTGCACATTTGCTTAAGGCATTTTCCTCCCATTCCGCTACATAAATGCTTGCAAAATTAGGACTGAATCTTTTGCCCATAGGACAACCCATTATTTGTAGAAAATATTCTCCATTGAATTGAAAGTCATTACCTTTTAAGCTCAGCTCTAAAAGATCCAAAATTTGTTCATCCGGGCGTTTCGCATCCGGATATTTTTCAAATGCATTTTTAACTGATTTAACACCTTTATCAATATCAATGTTCGTATACATACTGTCGATATCCAAAGTAGCCAGAATTGCATTTTTCGATATTTTCAATTTCGAAATTTTTGACAAGAAATCCTGTGTATTTTTTAGATAGCTCGGATGTCTATTTGCTATAGGTTTCAGATGATAATCAATTAATTCCGAGATCGCATAAGATTCCGAATTGCAATCTGATACAATTGGCCTCCCGGGTGGAGTTAAGTCGTCCGTCCATGAAGAACGGTCCTTGTGGATCTTTGGTAGGATATAAAATTGTCTTGTTTGAGCACTGAGCTTAGCTGTTAAATATTTCAATGGTTTTTTGGTAATGTGACTTTCGTCGAGGAGAAATTTTAAGATCTTATTGAATTTTTCGATATTACTAGGCCAAATAAGTGAATCTATTTTCTTATAATGTTTAGTATTGCTGAGTTGTCTCATGGCTTCCTTTATATAATTATCCCGAGATAGAACAACTACCGGCCCACCTTTGTCGGCTGGTTTAATTACTAATTTCTTATTTTTTCGAAGTTTCGTGAGGGCTCTCCGTTCACCAGCTGTTAAATTGTCTTTATCGGAGAGTATGTTCATGCTGAACACCTTTTTGATGATTCGTTTGCTAGCCTCAATAATTTCGGGATCTACTTCACTATCTGGAGGTGACCAACCAGATGATTCTGTAAAAGGAAGTTTCCGACCGCTGGAGTTTCTAAAGCGGTCGGCTAATTTCATTTGCCTAAGAAAATTACAGTTGTATGATGGTAAATTTGTTTGGTTATCAGTTTTAGGCTTTGGTGCTGGTACAAAAGTTAAACCGCGATCTAAAAGCGATTTCTCTTGGGTTGTTAGGTCATTGGTGCCAGGCAGGTTAACCACATTAGTTCCTAATCCCACATCTGTTAGGCGGCTGTTACTTTTGCCTTTACTTAGTTTAAATTTAGGTGGTTCAACCAGTGATCGTACATAATATTGGCGGTTCTCGTGGTCCAATGGATTAAATCCTGAGCAACATGAAACTTCGCGTCATCAATTTTAGGTATAACGTTAACGTCCTTCACTTTCAGAATGGTTTCGTTGATGATGCTCAGGGTTCTCCTCTCAGCCTGAGGGAGTTTTTGCGAAAAGTTTAGTTCAGCGAAATAAATTTTTGCTGATCTAAACTTGACCCTGATATCGCTAAGCATATTCCGCAACTGCTTAACTACGAGATCAGAATTATCGTTTCGAGAATTCACGCCAATATTTAATAATATTTTTTGGGGACTGGACTGGCCCCTGTGCCCTTTAAACATAGAGCGCAGATGATTGAATTTGGCGCCGGGGTAACACTCCACCTGGATGTCCGGATGGGGATTTCGATCAATGCGTCCTAAATTTGAACTTCCAATCATAAGGATGTTTTTACAAACATCGGGGAGGCGCCAATTCCTTTTGTCAAAATTAACTCCGCTTTTATGCCGAAACTTGGAGAATTTAGAATCAAATGAGCGGCTGTTACGACCCGTAATGTAATAAATGCCCATAATGTAATACCTACCCATAATGTAATACAAAAACGACCCATAATGTAATACGAACCCATAATGTAATAAAAAACGACCCATAATGTAATAAATGTAATAACGTGTAATAAATGTTAGGTACCCATAATGTAATAAAAATTTTAAAAAATTAGATACAAATTACACTTTTCCAGGCCCGTAATGTAATAAAATTCTAAGCTTGATTTTTGTTTTTTCTCTTTACTCCAGCAGTGCGTTCGGCTACTTATAACACATCCTGCGCCTTCATCAATGCTGCCAATGGCCCCTATGCCGTACACAGCCAACATGTGTGGGTGTGTTGGGATTGCGATAGAGAGTATTCTGGGACCTGGGGCGGGTATACTCTGCTATGAGTGACAGGCATTATCCCTCTTCCATTTGTACCATCCACGCAAACGACTTCCTCGATAGCCTCTACTGCCCCGCCACAATCATATAGGTCTACCTTACAAGACATTCAATAATTTTGATTCCAGGATGGTCATTTATAACTGCAATCATCATATTCGACCGGCTGTTCACTTGCATAAAAGCAATGCGGGTAGCAGGTTCCTATACTGTTAATAAGTGCAAGCAATTCTGGCCAAAGTTGCTGAGGCAGAGGGTGTAGTGGGGTGCAGTGGGGTTTGGGTGCACAATAACCGGATAGTCGGGGGGGGGGGCGTATAGTGTGGGATACAAGGAAAAGATAGAACAGAAGCAAGACGTTGAGTCAACCGGCGCAGAGGAATATCGGGAGGCGATATGGTGAGTGTACTGGTATTGGAATGGGGGATATCCTATAGCTCGATGGGATTTGGATTAGGCTACTTTGCTCCACATTAAGCGTACAATCTATCCTCTGTCTCTCCAATTTTCACTACCTAAACAAATTAGTAATTTCCCTGTACTGTACTACTATAAGTTCATGTCGCACCCTCCGCACCTTGAAACCAATGAGCCCGAGCCCAGGACCACACTTAATAACTACCACATCATATTCCCGGTCCTGTGATCACATGTGTCAAGTAATATTATTAAATGCTTTCCAGTCAAATAGTTTGCACTTCGCACATGCAAGAAAGACCTTACATTTTCAATAAAAATTGTATCAGTTTCAATAGTGACAGCCCTGAGTGAAATGGTTTCAACTCCTCTCAGTGTTATTTTTCTAAAACCTCAACACACCACAGATTGAACACCCTCAATTGATATGAACCGAAGCAAGTTAAACGCCTTGTAGACTGCTATCATCCACGCATGCCACCTTTGCGAGAAGATTGGTTAAGAGTATGTCATGTTCACCTGTGGCTGTGACCAGCAACTGAGTCGAGTTAATGTGCACATCACTTGGTTGTACAAAGCAGCCTCTTTGTATTGAGCTCAGGGGATTGCATTCTCAAATAAATTTCACCAGTGGTGTGGCATCACTCATAGTATGCACAGGACGAATGCAGATCTATAATAGAGAGTAGTTTTGGTGGTTCTTGAGAATATGTTGATTGGAAAAGCATTCCACAGCATTTTCTGAGCTGTGGGGACTACCACTTAAACCACCTACATTTCCTGACAGTTCCTGGCGGTTGGCAGGAACTTCCTGCCAACCGCATACTCTATCACATCGACTATTCGCGTGTTCATCCCTGATATTGTGCCATCTTCTCCTAGGCTACACTCAAACAACATACGTAGCTAAACACCAGGTGTAACATGGGCATATCCGTTTGACCGTGAGGTGTGACCTTGACCATCAATCCGGTGACCTTGAACCTGTGTATGGGCCGATTTTTATGAAACTTGGTGTGTGGTTCGGGCGCCCAACAATTTTGCCACACCCGATGCCCGTCATGTGTGACCTTGATTGATATTCACACCGTTGACCTTGAACCTATATCTCGGTTCATGTTGGGCCGATTTGCGTGAAACTTGGTATGTGGGGTAGTTAGGGGCTCTCTCTCTCTCTCTCTCTCTCTCTATATATATATATATATATATATATATATATATATATATATATATATATATATATATATATATTGAGCGTCCTGAACTACTCCCACATACCAAGTTTCACGAAAATCGGCCCAGCATGAACCGAGATACAGGTTCAAGGTCAACGGTTTGAATCTCAAGGTCACACATGACGGGTATCGGGTGTGGCGAAATTGTTGGGCGCCCGAACCACACACCAAGTTTCAGGACAATCGCCCAGCAGGAGCCGATACACAGGTTCAAGGTTTCCGGTTTGATGGTCAAGATCACACACCCGGTCAAATGGATACGCCCATGTTACTCCTCGTGTCTAGCTATGTATGTTGTTTGAGTGTAACTTAGGAGAAGATGGCACAATAGCGGAGATGAACACGCGAATAGTCGATGTGATAGAGTAGGCGGTTGGCAGGAAGTCCCTGCCAACCGCCAGGAACTGCCATGACTGTAGGTAGTTTAAGTGGAAGGCCGTGTGGTGGATTAATAATATTACTTGACACATGTTATAACAGGATCGGGAATATGATGTGGTCGTTATTAAGTGTCATCCTGGGATCGGGCTCATTGGTTTCCAGGTGCGGTGGGTGTGACATAAACTTATAGTAGTACAGTACAGGGAAATGACTAATTTGTTCAGGTAGTGAAAACTGGAGAGACAGAGGATAGATCGTACGCTTAATTTGGAGGAAAGTAGCCTAATCCAAATTCCATCGAGCTATAGGATATCCCCTATCCCAATACCAGTACACCTACCATATCGCCTCCCGATATTCCTCTGCGCCGCTTGACTCAACGTCTTGCTTCTGTTCCATCTTTTCCTTGTATCCCACACTACCCCCCCCCCCCCCCCCCCCCGCCACTATCCAGTCTTGGTGCACCTAAATCCCACGGCACCCACTCCACCCTTTGCCCCAGCAACTTTGGCCAGAGTTACTTGCATTTATTAACAGTAGGAACATGCTACCCACATTGCTTTTGTGCAAGTGAACAGCCGGTCGAATATGACGATTGCAGTTATAAATGACCATCCTGGAATCAAAATTACTGAATGTCTGGTAAGGTAGACCTATATGGTTGTGGCAGGGCAGCAGAGGCTATTGAGGAAGACGTTTGCGCGGGTGGAACAAATAGAAGAGGGATAATGCCTGCCACTCAGAGCAGAGTATACCCGCCCCAGGTCCCGGAATACTCTCCATCATAATCCCAACACACCCACACATGTTGGCTGTGTACGGCATAGGGGCCATTGGCAGCATTGATGAAGGCGTAGGATGTGTCATAAGTAGCCGAACGCACTGCTGGAGTAAAGAGAAAAAACAAAAATCAAACTTAGAATGTTATTACATTACGGGCCTGGAAAAGTGTAATTTGTATCTAATTTTTTAAAAATTTTATTACATTATGGGTACCTAACATTTATTACACGTTATTACATTTATTACATTATGGGTCGTTTTTTATTACATTATGGGTTCGTATTACATCATGGGTCGTTTTTGTATTACATTATGGGTAGGTATTACATTATGGGCATTTATTACATTACGGGTCGTAACAAGCGGCCCGAGTTGCGGCTCGGTGATTTGACTTTCTCTGAGTACGATATACCTGGTTGAACCACACTAGAGGCAGGAGAAGGGGGAGAGGAAACAGAAGCAGGAGAGGAAACAGAAGCAGGAGAGGAAACAGAAGCAGGAGAAGAAACAGAAGGAGGAGTTCTAGTAAGAGCACTAGGAGAACCAGAGAAGAAAGGCTGAGGAGTAGGAGGTAGAGGAGCAAGACGAGGCGAGACAGCGTTACTCAATTTGCGAGCATCTTCAGTCACAATATGGACCGGAGATGTTTGCAAATTGAGGCGCTTACTCTGAGAGAAAGAAGAAGTAGAAGGAAAAGAAGAGGGAGAAGTGCTTTGCCTTGATCTTTTCTTATTTTGCTTTTCGCGTTGGGGTAGAGGGACAACACGGGCCGGAGTTTGCTTGCTCCCTCCCGTATTGTTCCTTACTCCAGACGCTGGGCGAAATTCCGAAATGTAAGACTCATAGGCCGAAATCGTCTTATCTGTCAACTTATTTTTAAAGTTCTTTTGAGCCCAGATCAAGGCACGCGCCGAAGCGCTGTTGAAGTCTATCTTTTCGAGTCCAGGAGGTGGTCGCATAGCCAAAGTTATCTTAGACTTCAACTGGTTTAAATTTATCTTATAATGCTCAATTAAAGCATTTAACGTTTGATTGGCCCATCCCACACTAATCTGTCGAAAAACAGAAAAAATGTGTGGGGTGGGAAGAGCCGGCTTTAGAAAGCCCCCTAACTCATCTACTTTCTTCTCCAACTGCTTCGGGAAATCCCGGTTGGCCAAATGCTGCTCTAGGAGCCCAATATGGTGCATACACTGAATCACCAGGAAAAGGGCCTTGACCAATCTAGAATAGGCCTGGAACGATTGTTCCTGGCCCCTTCCAGACTGGGCAACTCTCTTTCCCTGATGCTTCTGTCTTTTTTGAGCCATTTGAAGAATAAGTAGATGAATTTAAAATGAAATTAAAATGAAGAAATGAAATAAATTAAAATGAAATCTAGATATTACCTATTAGAGAAGATACCTGGATTGGTTGTAGTCTTCAGCAAAGGTAGAAAATAATCCGTCTGTCTCGACGCGTTTCGCTTGGGTTGGCTTTTTCAAAGAGACTTTGAGGAAAATGATTCCAACTTTGGGAGGGCATGCATGGTATATATCCATATGTGGGCTGGGGGTGTTTTTCACAGCTCAGTACATAATTAAACTCTTTAACAAGCTGACAAATGTCACTCATCTAATTAATTCTTTTCAATCTGAGATGTCCCAAGTTTGTTTTTCACAACTCAGTTTGTGTCGTCCAAACAAATTAGATGAAGCCCTATTGATTGGCTTCCATTGAATTTTAATCATTCAGTGAGTGGTTTGCTTTACTGACCCCATGAAGCCCTATTGGTTGGCTTTGATTTAAGTAAAACCAATCGGGAGCGGTTTGCTTTACTGGCTTCAGAAGTATGTGAAAATAATATGAAAAAATGGTTTGATAAAATATATTGAGACTAAAGAAATAAATGAAAAAATAACGCCAAAGATCATGATGCCTCACGAATGTTATCAGTTGGAATGAATATCCCCCGACGGAGGTTTATGACGGAAAATATTTTACACCACGTAGAAAATGTGTGTTTTACCTTCTGAACCTCTACATTGTGTGAAAGGTATGAAAAATTAAAAATAAAAATAAAAATAAAAATAATAATAATAATTTAAATAAATGAATCAACCAAATAAATAAATAAATAAATAAATACATAAATAAATAAATAAATAAATAATAAAAAATTAAAAATAATCAAAAATTAAAAATAATCAATAAATAAATATATAAATGAATAAATAATAATTTTATTTAGGAAATACATACACATGATTGAAATTAGAACCTATTTTGTTTTTGGGCATATATGAACTCTGGCACTCGCCTGTGTGTGTTTGAGGTTAAAAAATCGCACTGGCACAGACATTTCATACTGAAACGTTTTTTTCTTTTTAATATGCCGCCGAAAAATTGTTTTCATTTACTGAACCCTGATGGGTTTCAAACATGACACAAAATTGATTTAAACTAAGTGATGAGCTTAGGAACTGGTTAAACTGACTGGCAATAATTGATGTTATTCATTGATGGGCTCTAATTTAGTCCTTACAAGGATGTTACGCAAGCTTTTGTTTTTCTTATAGGCGATGACAGGTCGAAGATTCAAAGGTTCATTTAATTTAGCATTGGTAAAATTGAATTCATCTTTTAACATTTTTGCTATTTCGATATTCATTCTGTTGTACGTTAAAGTGAAAGGAATGATGGACCTCCTTTCGCATTCGCCCTCTGATATGTTCATACCAAATGGCCAGAGGGTTTGAAGCGTATTGATCCAAAAAGCTTCACGTTTTTTTCTAAATTCATCCGTTTCTTCTAATGTGTCTTTAATTGGTGGTTGTTCAATAGGATGGATTTCGAAATCGTCCAAAGAATGGCCAGGAAGGTTAAAATGTTGTGCTACTGGGGCATCAGCATTATGTTTTATATCCTGTTTGTGTCTAGTAGCACGCTCTCGAAAAGGATTTTGACTTTGACCAACATACTGTTTCCGACATCGCTTACAAGTGATAAGGTAAATAATGTTTGGTGAATCACAATGGAGTGGGTTACGGATCTGATAATGATTTTTCGTTTGTTCGGAGGAAAATTCCTCTTTCTGATCAGGCATAAAAGTATGCAGTCTACAACGAGGCTTTTTGCAATTAAATACCGCGCCACTACCATTCTGCAACGGTCTGTTGTGTTCAATCTTCAGTGGTTCGAAATCGGTAGTTTCAGCTGGACTTTCGAGCTTTTTCAGGGTTTGGGATTTCAGGCTACGCAAGAGGCGCAGCGAGTACCCTCTCGATCTGAGGGCGCCAAATAGAGTAGAACAAGCCTCATTGAAATTTACCTTATCACTTGAATTGCGGTGGAAACGAATGAGTTGTGATTTGATGATACCTTTAAATGTATGTTGAGGATGAAATGATTTTGTGTGCAACAATTGATGTGAATCAGTTGGTTTAAAATACACTTTATAACCTAAATGACCGGACGCCTGAAATTGCTTGCCTTTATACACGGTCACATCGAGAAAATCAACAGAAGTTTCACTGATAGTAGCTTTCAATTTAATATTTGGATCGTGATTGTTCAAAATTTCTAAAAATTCATCAAAATCTTCTTTTGAATGTTCCCAAATAATAAAAATGTCATCTAAATACCTGAGATATACGAGAGGATGCTTTGCACATTTGCTTAAGGCATTTTCCTCCCATTCCGCTACATAAATGCTTGCAAAATTAGGACTGAATCTTTTGCCCATAGGACAACCCATTATTTGTAGAAAATATTCTCCATTGAATTGAAAGTCATTACCTTTTAAGCTCAGCTCTAAAAGATCCAAAATTTGTTCATCCGGGCGTTTCGCATCCGGATATTTTTCAAATGCATTTTTAACTGATTTAACACCTTTATCAATATCAATGTTCGTATACATACTGTCGATATCCAAAGTAGCCAGAATTGCATTTTTCGATATTTTCAATTTCGAAATTTTTGACAGGAAATCTTGTGTATTTTTTAGATAGCTCGGATGTCTATTTGCTATAGGTTTCAGATGATAATCAATTAATTCCGAGATCGCATAAGATTCCGAATTACAATCTGATACAATTGGCCTCCCGGGTGGAGTTAATAATAACTAATAATAATAACTCTTTGGCCAGCCGCTGATTTGTCGCGGTCCTCATAAGAGAAGGCCATCATTCCCCCTGCACCCCACCCCTCTTCCCCTCCTCTCCTCCCAGCATTCAGATATAAACTGCTTAATAGTGTTCCTCACTTCCTCTTTTTCAATTTCTTCAATAAGCATTCCTACCCTCTCCCTCGTGTCCCCCTTCAGCCATCTATCCTTTGTTTCTTCACCCCACTTCTGCATTATTCTTCCAGTAAATTTTATTCTATGAGGTATATACTGTGGGCATTCCAAGAGAAAATGTTCCAGGGTCTCCACTACTCCAGAGTGGCACATTAGGCATCCCTTTTCCCCATCTCTCCCAATTTTTCCCCGAAGCTCCAGTGATCTTGATCTCAGTTTGAACAGCAGTGACCCTCCAAAGGTGCCATCTAGGTACTTCTCAAAAGCTGGCTTTTCTTTATATTGTAACCCCTGCAGTGATCTTTTCACGCTAACCCCTGCTCGCCAGTTTCGATTGCAATCTTCCATGACTCTCTCTTTGACAAACCTTTTGCCTTCTTTCATTCCTACTTCTATGTTTGTGACCTCTATAGAGTAATTGTCCATTAGTTCCCTCACATGTTTTGACCACCCCGTTTCTATATTAGAATTCCAAATGGTATCGAGCATCAATTTGCACCACCGGTTGTCAGGCAGGTTTCTCAAGTAGTTAAAGTAACACAGTTTTCCCAAATCTACCCTGTCCTTGATTTTCATCCACCCAAGCTCCCCCCTTACTGCTTCCAAAGCTGCAGCATTACTCGACCCTGTTATCCATCTGCCGGCATCATTTTGAGTATTTTCCAACTTCTTAATAACGGTTTGGTTTAATGGAATCACGTCCGTGCCATACGTTATACTTGGTAAACCCACCCTCTGTTTTCCCCACAAAGACCTTGTTGAAACTATTTTTCCCTAAAAGTTTTAGTTGGTTCAGAATTCTTTTCCCCTTCAGAATCAGTTTGGCTGAGTAATTTCTGTACACCCCTCTTCCCGTTATATTTATGCTTACCCCTAGATACTCATACTCTCCCGTTTCTCCTACAGTGATTTGTTTGCTTTCCCCTTCGGGGATTGAGAACTCCCCCACTCTCCATCTCTTCGTCATATCCACCTTGCGTCCAACGGGTATTACCTTGCTTTTATTTTCATTTAGTTCTAGCCGCCAAGTGTTCCCATATCTACCAACAATTTCCAACAGTTTCTCTAGCCCCTGTTCAGTTCTAGACATTAACACCATGTCGTCCGCAAAGAATAAGCCTGGTATCTTTATGTCTCCAACATTTACCCCCTCCGCACTCTGAATTAGTTCGTCCCCTAAATCTTTAACATACAATGCAAACAAAATCGGTGAAAAGATACACCCCTGCTTCAGGCCTATATCCATAGGGACTCGTTTTGTAGTGATACTCCCTAGACTGAGTTGGCTTTGCACATCTGTATACAGTGCTTTCATGATTCCCACAAAGTCACCCCCCAGTCCGATGCCCTCGAGCTTTCGCCACATACCTTCCCTCCACACTCGGTCGTACGCTTTTTTCACATCTAGAAATGCCAGAAACATCTTTTTCTTTTCAGCCTTTGTTGATTCTACCAGTTGGGTGAGTGTAAATAGGTGATCAGTGACTCTTCGTCCTTTCCTGAAACCATTTTGAATTTCTCCTAAAAAACCTTTCTCTTCAATAACTTCCTCTAGTCTACCGTATATGACCTTACAGAATACTTTTCCGATGTTACTACTAACTGATATCCCCCTATAGTTATCTAGAACTTCCTTATCCCCCTTTTTGTGTATGAACGACACCTTACTTTCCCTCCACTCTCTGGGGACCTCTTGCTTTCGCAGAGCCAGGTTGAAAAGGTTTGTCAGGACTTCAATAAGTGCCTCCCCTCCATTTTTGAGGAATTCGTTCGGAATTTCATCAGTCCCTCCCGCTTTACCATTTTTTAATTTCGAGACCACGTTCCGCACTTCTTCTGCCGTTATTTCGCTACATACACGATTGGATAGGTTCTCCTCCACCAGTGTATTTCTTTTTGGTGGGGACCCACTGCCCCATCGCCTATCGTTTATCTTTTCCCAGTGCTTGACTAACTCTGAAGCGATACGGCCTTTATCTTCTGTACTTTCCCCATCCACTTTGATACTCTGCACACTACTTTTCCCCCGTTTATTTACCCAGTTCCAAAATACGTTTGAGCTCGAACCCCCCGTTTTCTTTATTGTTCTGGCAAGACTGCAATTGTGCTCCTTCCTATTATTATTCTTTATCTCATTCACCTTTTTCCGTGCCAGTTCATATTCTCCTTTCATTAGTCTCGTGTCATTGTTATCCACCCCTTTAAGCTTCCTACTTCTTCTGTAAGCAGCGCATTTTACCTTCCTTTCTTTTATAGCCTTTTTCAGTCCCTCGTTAACCCTGTATCCAAGCTCTTTCATTGGGACCCTCACCCTTCCTATACACTCCTTCCCTGCCTCTGTTAGGCTATTTACTATGCCATCTGAAATACTCTGGACATTTGCATCCCTAGGTATACATTCAAGATTTGGTTTTAGTTTTTCCCGAAACTGCTTCCAGTCGGCTCCTTGTTTTAGTCCCCAAACTTCCTTGAAGGTATTTCTGTCTCTATTCGTCTTTTTGCCCATAATCTTAACTGTTATCAGGTTGTGATCACTACCCAAGTCATTTTTTCCCTCGTCATCTATTTCTACATCTATAACCTCCCTCCATACGCTAATGTCAGTGAGTATATAATCAATTATTGTTTTCTTATCGTTCCTCTCCCAGGTCCATTTACCCTTACATTTCGCATCCCTGTTCAGGATCTTTAAACCAAGCTCTTTTGATAGGTCCAACATCTTCCTCCCATTCGTGTTAATTTTCCTATCACCTCCCTGTATGCCCTCCTCCTTATCCCCGATGTGCCCATTGATAGTGAAGTAGATCCCGAAATTATTGAGGCTAGCAAACGAATCATCAAAAAGGTGTTCAGCATGAACATACTCTCCGATAAAGACAATTTAACAGCTGGTGAACGGAGAGCCCTCACGAAACTTCGGAAAAATAAGAAATTAGTAATTAAACCAGCCGACAAAGGTGGGTCGGTAGTTGTTCTATCTCGGGATAATTATATAAAGGAAGCCATGAGACAACTCAGCAATACTAAACATTATAAGAAAATAGATTCACTTATTTGGCCTATTAATATCGAAAAATTCAATAAGATCTTAAAATTTCTCCTCGACGAAGGTCACATTACCAAAAAACAATTGAAATATTTAACAGCTAAGCTCAGTGCTCAAACAAGACAATTTTATATCCTACCAAAGATCCACAAGGACCGTTCTTCATGGACGGATGACTTAGCACAAATGCTGGGAACATGGGAAGAACAACAAACATGCACAATACAGGGACATACCAGGGTTATAATAATGTGCCAGTGATGACAAAAAAACAAAGATTCATTAAGTTTGGGTACTGTAACATCCAGGGGCTGCACAAGAAAGTAAGCGAAATATCAACAATGATGGACGAAGGAGACTTCGATATAATGGGTCTAAGTGAGACGTGGATACGACGGGATGAGCGGGTTGATCAGATGAAGGGTTGCGTGTGGATAGGAGCTGGGCGAACTGAGGGTCAGAAACGGGGTGGGGGTGTTGGCATCTACGCTAAAGAGGAATTACAGCCCTCATTGATTACAGATCTCACAGAAGCAAGGACTCAGATTCCAGTATCCAACGAAATAGTCTGGGCAAAAATCAAGTTAGGAAACAGGAGTGTTGCCGTTGGTGTTGTATACTTAGCAGTGGAGGGAAGTAAGCCCGAGTGGAATGATTCAATATATACAACTCTTAGATCGAATATCACAGAGCTTGGGAGCAGAGGGTTCAGTATTGTCCTAATGGGGGACTTCAATGGGCACATCGGGGATAAGGAGGAGGGCATACAGGGAGGTGATAGGAAAATTAAGGGTCCCAACGAGAGAGCTTGGATACAGGGTTAACGAGGGACTGAAAAAGGCTATAAAAGAAAGGAAGGTAAAATGCGCTGCTTACAGAAGAAGTAGGAAGCTTAAAGGGGTGGATAACAATGACACGAGACTAATGAAAGAGAATATGAACTGGCACGGAAAAAGGGGAATGAGATAAAGGATAATAATAGGAAGGAGCGCAATTGCAGTCTTGCCAGAACAATAAAGAAAACGGGGGGTTCGAGCTCAAACGTATTTTGGAACTGGGTAAATAAACGGGGGAAAAGTAGTGTGCAGAGCATCAAAGTGGATGGGGAAAGTACAGAAGATAAAGGCTGTATCGCTTCAGAGTTAGTCAAGCACTGGGAAAAGATAAACGATAGGCGATGGGGCAGTGGGTCCCCACCAAAAAGAAATACACTGGTGGAGGAGAACCTATCCAATCGTGTATGTAGCGAAATAACGGCAGAAGAAGTGCGGAACGTGGTCTCGAAATTAAAAAATGGTAAAGCGGGAGGGACTGATGAAATTCCGAACGAATTCCTCAAAAATGGAGGGGAGGCACTTATTGAAGTCCTGACAAACCTTTTCAACCTGGCTCTGCGAAAGCAAGAGGTCCCCAGAGAGTGGAGGGAAAGTAAGGTGTCGTTCATACACAAAAAGGGGGATAAGGAAATTCTAGATAACTATAGGGGGATATCAGTTAGTAGTAACATCGGAAAAGTATTCTGTAAGGTCATATACGGTAGACTAGAGGAAGTTATAGAAGAGAAAGGTTTTTTAGGAGAAATTCAAAATGGTTTCAGGAAAGGACGAAGAGTCACTGATCACCTATTTACACTCACCCAACTGATAGAATCAACAAAGGCTGAAAAGAAAAAGATGTTTCTGGCATTTCTAGATGTGAAAAAAGCGTACGACCGAGTGTGGAGGGAAGGTATGTGGCGAAAGCTCGAGGGCATCGGACTGGGGGGTGACTTTGTGGGAATCATGAAAGCACTGTATACAGATGTGCAAAGCCAACTCAGTCTAGGGAGTATCACTACAAAACGAGTCCCTATGGATATAGGCCTCAAGCAGGGGTGTATCTTTTCACCGATTTTGTTTGCATTGTATGTTAAAGATTTAGGGGACGAACTAATTCAGAGTGCGGAGGGGGTAAATGTTGGAGACATAAAGATACCAGGCTTATTCTTTGCGGACGACATGGTGTTAATGTCTAGAACTGAACAGGGGCCAGAGAAACTGCTGGAAATTGTTGGTAGATATGGGAACACTTGGCGGCTCGAACTAAATGAAAATAAAAGCAAGGTAATACCCGTTGGACGCAAGGTAGATATGACGAAGAGATGGAGAGTGGGGGAGTTCTCAATCCCCGAAGGGGAAAGCAAACAAATCACTGTAGGAGAAACGGGAGAGTATGAGTATCTAGGGGTAAGCATAAATATAACGGGAAGAGGGGTGTACAGAAATTACTCAGCCAAACTGATTCTAAAGGGGAAAAGAATTCTGAACCAACTAAAACTTTTAGGGAAAAATAGTTTCAACAAGGTCTTTGTGGGGAAAACGCTGTGGGAGAGGGTGGGTTTACCAAGTATAACGTATGGCACGGACGTGATTCCATTAAACCAAACCGTTACTAAGAAGTTGGAAAATACTCAAAATGATGCCGACAGATGGATAACAGGGTCGAGTAATGCTGCAGCTTTGGAAGCAGTAAGGGGGGAGCTTGGGTGGATGAAAATCAAGGACAGGGTAGATTTGGGAAAACTGTGTTACTTTAACTACTTGAGAAACCTGCCTGACAACCGGTGGTGCAAATTGATGCTCGATACCATTTGGAATTCTAATATAGAAACGGGGTGGTCAAAACATGTGAGGGAACTAATGGACAATTACTCTATAGAGATCACTAACATAGAAGTAGGAATGAAAGAAGGCAAAAGGTTTGTCAAAGAGAGAGTCATGGAAGATTGCAATCGAAACTGGCGAGCAGGGGTTAGCGTGAAAAGATCACTGCAGGGGTTACAATATAAAGAAAAGCCAGCTTTTGAGAAGTACCTAGATGGCACCTTTGGAGGGTCACTGCTGTTCAAACTGAGATCAAGATCACTGGAGCTTCGGGGAAAAATTGGGAGAGATGGGGAAAAGGGATGCCAAATGTGCCACTCTGGAGTAGTGGAGACCCTGGAACATTTTCTCTTGGAATGCCCACAGTATATACCTCATAGAATAAAATTTACTGGAAGAATAATGCAAAAGTGGGGTGAAGAAACAAAGGATAGATGGCTGAAGGGGGACACGAGGGAGAGGGTAGGAATGCTTATTGAAGAAATTGAAAAAGAGGAAGTGAGGGACACTATTAAGCAGTTTATATCTGAATGCTGGGAGGAGAGGAGGGGAAGAGGGGGTGGGGTGCAGGGGGAATGATGGCCTTCTCTTATGAGGACCGCGACAAATCAGCGGCTGGCCAAAGAGTTATTATTATTATCTGGAGGTGACCAACCAGATGATTCTGTAAAAGGAAGTTTCCGACCGCTGGAGTTTCTAAAGCGGTCGGCTAATTTCATTTGCCTAAGAAAATTACAGTTGTATGATGGTAAATTTGTTTGGTTATCAGTTTTAGGCTTTGGTGCTGGTACAAAAGTTAAACCGCGATCTAAAAGAGATTTCTCTTGGGTTGTTAGGTCATTGGTGCCAGACAGGTTAACCACATTAGTTCCTAATCCCACATCTGTTAGGCGGCTGTTACCTTTGCCTTTACTTAGTTTAAATTTAGGTGGTTCAACCAGTGATCGTACATAATATTGGCGGTTCTCGTGGTGCAATGGATTAAATCCTGAGCAACATCAAACTTCGCGTCATCAATTTTTGGTATCACGTTAACGTCCTTCACTTTCCGAATGGTTTCGTTGATGATGCTCAGGGTTCTCCTCTCAGCCTGAGGGAGTTTTTGCGAAAAGTTTAGTTCAGCGAAATAAATTTTTGCTGATGTAAACTTGACCCTGATATCGCTAAGCATATTCCGCAACTGCTTAACTACGAGATCAGAATTATCGTTTCGAGAATTCACGCCAATATTTAATAATATTTTTTGGGGACTGGACTGGCCCCTGTGCCCTTTAAACATAGAGCGCAGATGATTGAATTTGGCGCCGGGGTAACACTCCACCTGGATGTCCGGATGGGGATTTCGATCAATGCGTCCTAAATTTGAACTTCCAATCATAAGGATGTTTTTACAAACATCGGGGAGGCGCCAATTCCTTTTGTCAAAATTAACTCCGCTTTTATGCCGAAACTGGGAGAATTTAGAATCAAATGAGCGGCCCGAGTTGCGGCTCGGTGATTTGACTTTCTCTGAGTACGATATACCTGGTTGAACCACACTAGAGGCAGGAGAAGGGGTAGAAGAAACAGAAGCAGGAGAGGAAACAGAAGCAGGAGAAGAAATAGAAGGAGGAGGAGGAGTTCTAGTGAGAGCACTAGGAGAACCAGAGAAGAAAGGCTGAGGAGGAGTAGGAGGTAGAGGAGCAAGACGAGGCGAGACAGCGTTACTCAATTTGCGAGCATCTTCAGTCACAATATGGACCGGAGATGTTTGCAAATTGAGGCGCTTACTCTGAGAGAAAGAAGAAGTAGAAGGAAAAGAAGAGGGAGAAGTGCTTTGCCTTGATCTTTTCTTATTTTGCTTTTCGCGTTGGGGTAGAGGGACAACACGGGCCGGAGTTTGCTTGCTCCCTCCCGTATTGTTCCTTACTCCAGACGCTGGGCGAAGTTCCGAAATGTAAGACTCATAGGCCGAAATCGTCTTATCTGTCAACTTATTTTTAAAGTTCTTTTGAGCCCAGATCAAGGCACGTGCCGAAGCGCTGTTGAAGTCTATTTTTTCGAGTCCAGGAGGTGGTCGCATAGCCAATGTTATCTTAGACTTCAACTGGTTTAAATTTATTTTATAATGCTCAACTAAAGCATTTAACGTTTGATTGGCCCATCCCACACTAATCTGTCGAAAAACAGAAAAAATGTGTGGGGTGGGAAGAGCTGGCTTTAGAAAGCCACCTAACTCATCTACTTTCTTCTCCAGCTGTTTCGGGAAATCCCGATTTGCCAAATGGTGCTCTAATAGCCCAATGTGGTGCAAACATTGAAGCACCTGAAACAAGGCCTTGACCAGCCTAGAATAAGCCTGGAACGATAGTTCCTGGCCAGTTCCGGACTGGGCAACTCTCTGCCTCTGATGCCTCTGCCCTTTTCTTGCCATTGTTAAAGAAAGTAACTGAATTAAGTATAAATAAAATATGAAAGTGATGAAATAAATAAAAATGGAAAATTATTACCTATTAAAGAAGATACCTGGATTGGTTGCAGTCTTCAGCAAAGGTAGAAAATAATCCGTCTGTCTCGACGCGTTTCGCTTGGTTTGGCTTTTTCAAAGAGACTTTGAGGAAAATGATTCCAACTTTGGGAGGGCATGCATGGTATATATTCAAATGTGGGCTGGGGGTGTTTTTCACAGCTCAGTACACAATTAAACTCGGTAACAAGCTGACAAATGTCACTCATCTAATTAATTCTTTTCAATCTGAGATGTCCCAAGTTTGTTTCTCACAACTCAGTTCAAAACAAATTAGATGAAGCCCTATTGATTCGCTTCCATTGAATTTTAATCAGTCAGTGAGTGGTTTGCTTTACTGACCCCATGAAGCCCTATTGGTTGGTTTGCTTTACTGGCTTCAGAAGTATGTGAAAATAATATGAAAAAATGGTTTGATAAAATATATTGAGACTAAAGAAATAAATGAAAAAATAACGCCAAAGATCATGATGCCTCACGAATGTTATCAGTTGGAATGAATATCCCCCGACGGAGGTTTATGACGGAAAATATTTTACACCACGTAGAAATTGTGTGTTTTACCTTCTGAACCTCTACATTGTGCGAAAGGTATGAAAAATTAAAAATAAGAATAAAAATAATAATTTAAATAAATGAATCAACCAAATAAATAAATAAATAAATAAATAAATAAATAAAAATTAATAAAAAATTAAAAATAATCAATAAATAAATAAATAATAATTTTATTTAGGAAATACATACACATGATTGAAAGTATGTGTGTGTGTGTGTGTGTGTGTGTGTGTGTGTGTGTGTGTGTGTGTGTGTGTGTGTGTGTGTGTGTGAGTGTGTTTGAGGTTAAAAAATCGCACTGGCACAGACATTTCCTACTGAAACGTTTTTTTCTTTTAATATGCCGCTGAAAAATTGTTTTCATTTACTGAACCCTGATGGGTTTCAAACGTGACAAAAAAGTACATAAAATTGATTTAAACTAAGTGATGAGCTTAGGAACTGGTTAAACTGACTGGCAATAATTGATGTTATTCATTGATGGGCTCCAATTTAGTCCTTACAAGGATGTTACGCAAGCTTTTGTTTTTCTTATAGGCGATGACAGGTCGAAGATTCAAAGGTTCATTTAATTTAGCATTGGTAAAATTGAATTCATCTTTTAACATTTTTGCTATTTCGATATTCATTCTGTTGTACGTTAAAGTGAAAGGAATGATGGACCTCCTTTCGCATTCGCCCTCTGATATGTTCATACCAAATGGCCAGAGGGTTTGAAGCGTATTGATCCAAAAAGCTTCACGTTTTTTTCTAAATTCATCCGTTTCTTCTAATGTGTCTTTAATTGGTGGTTGTTCAATAGGATGGATTTCGAAATCGTCCAAAGAATGGCCAGGAAGGTTAAAATGTTGTGCTACTGGGGCATCAGCATTATGTTTTATATCCTGTTTGTGTCTAGTAGCACGTTCTCGGAAAGGATTTTGACTTTGACCAACATACTGTTTCCGACATCGCTTACAAGTGATAAGGTAAATAATGTTTGGTGAATCACAATGGAGGGGGTTACGGATCTGATAATGATTTTTCGTTTGTTCGGAGGAAAATTCCTCTTTCTGATCAGGCATAAAAGTATGCAGTCTACAACGAGGCTTTTTGCAATTAAATACCGCGCCACTACTATTTTGCAACGGTCTGTTGTGTTCAATCTTCAGTGGTTCGAAATCGGTAGTTTCAGCTGGACTTTCGAGCTTTTTCAGGGTTTGGGATTTCAGGCTACGCAGAAGGCGCAGCGAGTACCCTCTCGATCTGAGGGCGCCAAATAGAGTGGAACAAGCCTCATTGAAATTTACCTTATCACTTGAATTGCGGTGGAAACGAATGAGTTGTGATTTGATGATACCTTTAAATGTATGTTGAGGATGAAATGATTTTGTGTGCAACAATTGATGTGAATCAGTTGGTTTAAAATACACTTTATAATCTAAATGACCGGACGCCTGAAATTGCTTGCCTTTATACACGGTCACATCGAGAAAATCAACATAATTTTCACTGATAGTAGCTTTCAATTTAATATTTGGATCGTGATTGTTCAAAATTTCTAAAAAATCATCAAAATCTTCTTTTGAATGTTCCCAAATAATAAAAATGTCATCTAAATACCTGAGATATACGAGAGGATGCTTTGCACATTTGCTTAAGGCATTTTCCTCCCATTCCGCTACATAAATGCTTGCAAAATTAGGACTGAATCTTTTGCCCATAGGACAACCCATTATTTGTAGAAAATATTCTCCATTGAATTGAAAGTCATTACCTTTTAAGCTCAGCTCTAAAAGATCCAAAATTTGTTCATCCGGGCGTTTCGCATCCGGATATTTTTCAAATGCATTTTTAACTGATTTAACACCTTTATCAATATCAATGTTCGTATACATACTGTCGATATCCAAAGTAGCCAGAATTGCATTTTTCGATATTTTCAATTTCGAAATTTTTGACAGGAAATCCTGTGTATTTTTTAGATAGCTCGGATGTCTATTTGCTATAGGTTTCAGATGATAATCAATTAATTCCGAGATCGCATAAGATTCCGAATTACAATCTGATACAATTGGCCTCCCGGGTGGAGTTAAGTCATCCGTCCATGAAGAACGGTCCTTGTGGATCTTTGGTAGGATATAAAATTGTCTTGTTTGAGCACTGAGCTTAGCTGTTAAATATTTCAATTGTTTTTTGGTAATGTGACCTTCGTCGAGGAGAAATTTTAAGATCTTATTGAATTTTTCGATATTACTAGGCCAAATAAGTGAATCTATTTTCTTATAATGTTTAGTATTGCTGAGTTGTCTCATGGCTTCCTTTATATAATTATCCCGAGATAGAACAACTACCGACCCACCTTTGTCGGCTGGTTTAATTACTAATTTCTTATTTTTTCGAAGTTTCGTAAGGGCTCTCCGTTCACCAGCTGTTAAATTGTCTTTATCGGAGAGTATGTTCATGCTGAACACCTTTTTGATGATTCGTTTGCTAGCCTCAATAATTTCGGGATCTACTTCACTATCTGGAGGTGACCAACCAGATGATTCTGTAAAAGGAAGTTTCCGACCGCTGGAGTTTCTAAAGCGGTCGGCTAATTTCATTTGCCTAAGAAAATTACAGTTGTATGATGGTAAATTTGTTTGGTTATCAGTTTTAGGCTTTGGTGCTGGTACAAAAGTTAAACCGCGATCTAAAAGAGATTTCTCTTGGGTTGTTAGGTCATTGGTGCCAGACAGGTTAACCACATTAGTTCCTAATCCCACATCTGTTAGGCGGCTGTTACCTTTGCCTTTACTTAGTTTAAATTTAGGTGGTTCAACCAGTGATCGTACATAATATTGGCGGTTCTCGTGGTCCAATGGATTAAATCCTGAGCAACATCAAACTTTGCGTCATCAATTTTTGGTATCACGTTAACGTCCTTCACTTTCCGAATGGTTTCGTTGATGATGCTCAGGGTTCTCCTCTCAGCCTGAGGGAGTTTTTGCGAAAAGTTTAGTTCAGCGAAATAAATTTTTGCTGATCTAAACTTGACCCTGATATCGCTAAGCATATTCCGCAACTGCTTAACTACGAGATCAGAATTATCGTTTCGAGAATTCACGCCAATATTTAATAATATTTTTTGGGGACTGGACTGGCCCCTGTGCCCTTTAAACATAGAGCGCAGATGATTGAATTTGGCGCCGGGGTAACACTCCACCTGGATGTCCGGATGGGGATTTCGATCAATGCGTCCTAAATTTGAACTTCCAATCATAAGGATGTTTTTACAAACATCGGGGAGGCGCCAATTCCTTTTGTCAAAATTAACTCCGCTTTTATGCCGAAACTGGGAGAATTTAGAATCAAATGAGCGGCCCGAGTTGCGGCTCGGTGATTTGACTTTCTCTGAGTACGATATACCTGGTTGAACCACACTAGATGCAGGGGAAGGGGGAGAAGAAACAGAAGCAGGAGAGGAAACAGAAACAGGAGAAGAAACAGAAGGAGGAGGAGGAGTTCTAGTGAGAGCACTAGGAGAACTAGAGAAGAAAGGCTGAGGAGGAGTAGGAGGTAGAGGAACAAGACGAGGCGAGACAGCGTTACTCAATTTGCGAGCATCTTCAGTCACAATATGGACCGGAGATGTTTGCAAATTGAGGCGCTTACTCTGAGAGAAAGAAGAAGTAGAAGGAAAAGAAGAGGGAGAAGTGCTTTGCCTTGATCTTTTCTTATTTTGCTTTTCGCGTTGGGGTAGAGGGACAACACGGGCCGGAGTTTGCTTGCTCCCTCCCATATTGTTCCTTACTCCAGACGCTGGGCGAAGTTCCGAAATGTAAGACTCATAGGCCGAAATCGTCTTACCTGTCAACTTGTTTTTAAAGTTTTTTTGAGCCCAGATCAAGGCACGCGCCGAAGCGCTGTTGAAGTCTATCTTTTCGAGTCCAGGAGGTGGTCGCATAGCCAAAGTTATCTTAGACTTCAAGTGGTTTAAATTTATCTTGTAATGCTCAACTAAAGCATTTAACGTTTGGTTGGCCCATCCCACACTAATCTGTCGAAAAACAGAAAAAATGTGTGGGGTGGGAAGAGCCGGCTTTAGAAAGCCACCTAACTCATCTACTTTCTTCTCCAACTGCTTCGGGAAATCCCGTTTGGCCAAATGCTGCTCTAGGAGCCCAATATGGTGCATACACTGAATCACCTGGAAAAGGGCCTTGACCAATCTAGAATAGGCCTGGAACGATTGTTCCTGGCCTCTTCCAGACTGGGCAACTCTCTTTCCCTGATGATTATGTCTTTTTTGAGCCATTTGAAGAATAGGTAGATGAATAAAATGAAATTAAAATGAAGAAATGAAATAAATTAAAATGAAATCTAGATATTACCTATTAGAGAAGATACCTGGATTGGTTGTAGTCTTCAGCAAAGGTAGAAAATAATCCGTCTGTCTCGACGCGTTTCGCTTGGTTTGGCTTTTTCAAAGAGACTTTGAGGAAAATGAATCCAACTTTGGGAGGGCATGCATGGTATATATCCAAATGTGGGCTGGGGGTGTTTTTCACAGCTCAGTACATAATTAAACTCAGTAACAAGCTGACAAATATCACTCATCTAATTAATTCTTTTCAATCTGAGATGTCCCAAGTTTGTTTTTCACAACTCAGTTTGTGTGGTCCAAACTAGATCCGAATTAGATGAAGCCCTATTGATTGGCTTCCATTGAATTTTAATCAGTCAGTGAGTGGTTTGCTTTACTGACCCCATGAAGCCCCATTGGTTGGCTTTGATTTAAGTAAAACCAATCGGGAGCGGTTTGCTTTACTGGCTTCAGAAGTATGTGAAAATAATATGAAAAAATGGTTTGATAAAATATATTGAGACTAAAGAAATAAATGAAAAAATAACGCCAAAGATCATGATGCCTCACGAATGTTATCAGTTGGAATGAATATCCCCCGACGGAGGTTTATGACGGAAAATAGTTTACACCACGTAGAAATTGTGTTTTTTACCTTGTGAACCTCTACATTGTGTGAAAGGTATGAAAAATTAAAAATAAAAATAAAAATAATAATTTAAATAAATGAATCAACCAAATAAGTAAATAAATAAATAAATAAATAAATAAATAAATAAATAAATAAATAAATAAATAAATAAATAAATAAATAAACATTACTAAAAAATAAAAATAATAAAAATAATCAATAAATAAATATATAAATAAATAAATAATAATTTTATTTAGGAAATACATACACATGATTGAAATTGGAACCTATTTTGTTTTGGGGCATATATGAACTCTGGCACTCGCCTGTGTGTGTTTGAGGTTAAAAAATCGCACTGGCACAGACATTTCCTACTGAAACGTTTTTTTCTTTTAATATGCCGCTGAAAAATTGTTTTCATTTACTGAACCCTGATGGGTTTCAAACGTGACAAAAAAGTACATAAAATTGATTTAAACTAAGTGATGAGCTTAGGAACTGGTTAAACTGACTGGCAATAATTGATGTTATTCATTGATGGGCTCCAATTTAGTCCTTACAAGGATGTTACGCAAGCTTTTGTTTTTCTTATAGGCGATGACAGGTCGAAGATTCAAAGGTTCATTTAATTTAGCATTGGTAAAATTGAATTCATCTTTTAACATTTTTGCTATTTCGATATTCATTCTGTTGTACGTTAAAGTGAAAGGAATGATGGACCTCCTTTCGCATTCGCCCTCTGATATGTTCATACCAAATGGCCAGAGGGTTTGAAGCGTATTGATCCAAAAAGCTTCACGTTTTTTTCTAAATTCATCCGTTTCTTCTAATGTGTCTTTAATTGGTGGTTGTTCAATAGGATGGATTTCGAAATCGTCCAAAGAATGGCCAGGAAGGTTAAAATGTTGTGCTACTGGGGCATCAGCATTATGTTTTATATCCTGTTTGTGTCTAGTAGCACGTTCTCGGAAAGGATTTTGACTTTGACCAACATACTGTTTCCGACATCGCTTACAAGTGATAAGGTAAATAATGTTTGGTGAATCACAATGGAGGGGGTTACGGATCTGATAATGATTTTTCGTTTGTTCGGAGGAAAATTCCTCTTTCTGATCAGGCATAAAAGTATGCAGTCTACAACGAGGCTTTTTGCAATTAAATACCGCGCCACTACTATTTTGCAACGGTCTGTTGTGTTCAATCTTCAGTGGTTCGAAATCGGTAGTTTCAGCTGGACTTTCGAGCTTTTTCAGGGTTTGGGATTTCAGGCTACGCAGAAGGCGCAGCGAGTACCCTCTCGATCTGAGGGCGCCAAATAGAGTGGAACAAGCCTCATTGAAATTTACCTTATCACTTGAATTGCGGTGGAAACGAATGAGTTGTGATTTGATGATACCTTTAAATGTATGTTGAGGATGAAATGATTTTGTGTGCAACAATTGATGTGAATCAGTTGGTTTAAAATACACTTTATAATCTAAATGACCGGACGCCTGAAATTGCTTGCCTTTATACACGGTCACATCGAGAAAATCAACATAATTTTCACTGATAGTAGCTTTCAATTTAATATTTGGATCGTGATTGTTCAAAATTTCTAAAAAATCATCAAAATCTTCTTTTGAATGTTCCCAAATAATAAAAATGTCATCTAAATACCTGAGATATACGAGAGGATGCTTTGCACATTTGCTTAAGGCATTTTCCTCCCATTCCGCTACATAAATGCTTGCAAAATTAGGACTGAATCTTTTGCCCATAGGACAACCCATTATTTGTAGAAAATATTCTCCATTGAATTGAAAGTCATTACCTTTTAAGCTCAGCTCTAAAAGATCCAAAATTTGTTCATCCGGGCGTTTCGCATCCGGATATTTTTCAAATGCATTTTTAACTGATTTAACACCTTTATCAATATCAATGTTCGTATACATACTGTCGATATCCAAAGTAGCCAGAATTGCATTTTTCGATATTTTCAATTTCGAAATTTTTGACAGGAAATCCTGTGTATTTTTTAGATAGCTCGGATGTCTATTTGCTATAGGTTTCAGATGATAATCAATTAATTCCGAGATCGCATAAGATTCCGAATTACAATCTGATACAATTGGCCTCCCGGGTGGAGTTAAGTCATCCGTCCATGAAGAACGGTCCTTGTGGATCTTTGGTAGGATATAAAATTGTCTTGTTTGAGCACTGAGCTTAGCTGTTAAATATTTCAATTGTTTTTTGGTAATGTGACCTTCGTCGAGGAGAAATTTTAAGATCTTATTGAATTTTTCGATATTACTAGGCCAAATAAGTGAATCTATTTTCTTATAATGTTTAGTATTGCTGAGTTGTCTCATGGCTTCCTTTATATAATTATCCCGAGATAGAACAACTACCGACCCACCTTTGTCGGCTGGTTTAATTACTAATTTCTTATTTTTTCGAAGTTTCGTAAGGGCTCTCCGTTCACCAGCTGTTAAATTGTCTCTATCGGAGAGTATGTTCATGCTGAACACCTTTTTGATGATTCGTTTGCTAGCCTCAATAATTTCGGGATCTACTTCACTGTCTGGAGGTGACCAACCAGATGATTCTGTAAAAGGAAGTTTCCGACCGCTGGAGTTTCTAAAGCGGTCGGCTAATTTCATTTGCCTAAGAAAATTACAGTTGTATGATGGTAAATTTGTTTGGTTATCAGTTTTAGGCTTTGGTGCTGGTACAAAAGTTAAACCGCGATCTAAAAGAGATTTCTCTTGGGTTGTTAGGTCATTGGTGCCAGACAGGTTAACCACATTAGTTCCTAATCCCACATCTGTTAGGCGGCTGTTACCTTTGCCTTTACTTAGTTTAAATTTAGGTGGTTCAACCAGTGATCGTACATAATATTGGCGGTTCTCGTGGTCCAATGGATTAAATCCTGAGCAACATCAAACTTTGCGTCATCAATTTTTGGTATCACGTTAACGTCCTTCACTTTCCGAATGGTTTCGTTGATGATGCTCAGGGTTCTCCTCTCAGCCTGAGGGAGTTTTTGCGAAAAGTTTAGTTCAGCGAAATAAATTTTTGCTGATCTAAACTTGACCCTGATATCGCTAAGCATATTCCGCAACTGCTTAACTACGAGATCAGAATTATCGTTTCGAGAATTCACGCCAATATTTAATAATATTTTTTGGGGACTGGACTGGCCCCTGTGCCCTTTAAACATAGAGCGCAGATGATTGAATTTGGCGCCGGGGTAACACTCCACCTGGATGTCCGGATGGGGATTTCGATCAATGCGTCCTAAATTTGAACTTCCAATCATAAGGATGTTTTTACAAACATCGGGGAGGCGCCAATTCCTTTTGTCAAAATTAACTCCGCTTTTATGCCGAAACTGGGAGAATTTAGAATCAAATGAGCGGCCCGAGTTGCGGCTCGGTGATTTGACTTTCTCTGAGTACGATATACCTGGTTGAACCACACTAGATGCAGGGGAAGGGGGAGAAGAAACAGAAGCAGGAGAGGAAACAGAAACAGGAGAAGAAACAGAAGGAGGAGGAGGAGTTCTAGTGAGAGCACTAGGAGAACTAGAGAAGAAAGGCTGAGGAGGAGTAGGAGGTAGAGGAACAAGACGAGGCGAGACAGCGTTACTCAATTTGCGAGCATCTTCAGTCACAATATGGACCGGAGATGTTTGCAAATTGAGGCGCTTACTCTGAGAGAAAGAAGAAGTAGAAGGAAAAGAAGAGGGAGAAGTGCTTTGCCTTGATCTTTTCTTATTTTGCTTTTCGCGTTGGGGTAGAGGGACAACACGGGCCGGAGTTTGCTTGCTCCCTCCCATATTGTTCCTTACTCCAGACGCTGGGCGAAGTTCCGAAATGTAAGACTCATAGGCCGAAATCGTCTTACCTGTCAACTTGTTTTTAAAGTTTTTTTGAGCCCAGATCAAGGCACGCGCCGAAGCGCTGTTGAAGTCTATCTTTTCGAGTCCAGGAGGTGGTCGCATAGCCAAAGTTATCTTAGACTTCAAGTGGTTTAAATTTATCTTGTAATGCTCAACTAAAGCATTTAACGTTTGGTTGGCCCATCCCACACTAATCTGTCGAAAAACAGAAAAAATGTGTGGGGTGGGAAGAGCCGGCTTTAGAAAGCCACCTAACTCATCTACTTTCTTCTCCAACTGCTTCGGGAAATCCCGTTTGGCCAAATGCTGCTCTAGGAGCCCAATATGGTGCATACACTGAATCACCTGGAAAAGGGCCTTGACCAATCTAGAATAGGCCTGGAACGATTGTTCCTGGCCTCTTCCAGACTGGGCAACTCTCTTTCCCTGATGATTATGTCTTTTTTGAGCCATTTGAAGAATAGGTAGATGAATAAAATGAAATTAAAATGAAGAAATGAAATAAATTAAAATGAAATCTAGATATTACCTATTAGAGAAGATACCTGGATTGGTTGTAGTCTTCAGCAAAGGTAGAAAATAATCCGTCTGTCTCGACGCGTTTCGCTTGGTTTGGCTTTTTCAAAGAGACTTTGAGGAAAATGAATCCAACTTTGGGAGGGCATGCATGGTATATATCCAAATGTGGGCTGGGGGTGTTTTTCACAGCTCAGTACATAATTAAACTCAGTAACAAGCTGACAAATATCACTCATCTAATTAATTCTTTTCAATCTGAGATGTCCCAAGTTTGTTTTTCACAACTCAGTTTGTGTGGTCCAAACTAGATCCGAATTAGATGAAGCCCTATTGATTGGCTTCCATTGAATTTTAATCAGTCAGTGAGTGGTTTGCTTTACTGACCCCATGAAGCCCCATTGGTTGGCTTTGATTTAAGTAAAACCAATCGGGAGCGGTTTGCTTTACTGGCTTCAGAAGTATGTGAAAATAATATGAAAAAATGGTTTGATAAAATATATTGAGACTAAAGAAATAAATGAAAAAATAACGCCAAAGATCATGATGCCTCACGAATGTTATCAGTTGGAATGAATATCCCCCGACGGAGGTTTATGACGGAAAATAGTTTACACCACGTAGAAATTGTGTTTTTTACCTTGTGAACCTCTACATTGTGTGAAAGGTATGAAAAATTAAAAATAAAAATAAAAATAATAATTTAAATAAATGAATCAACCAAATAAGTAAATAAATAAATAAATAAATAAATAAATAAATAAATAAATAAATAAATAAATAAATAAATAAATAAACATTACTAAAAAATAAAAATAATAAAAATAATCAATAAATAAATATATAAATAAATAAATAATAATTTTATTTAGGAAATACATACACATGATTGAAATTGGAACCTATTTTGTTTTGGGGCATATATGAACTCTGGCACTCGCCTGTGTGTGTTTGAGGTTAAAAAATCGCACTGGCACAGACATTTCCTACTGAAACGTTTTTTTCTTTTAATATGCCGCTGAAAAATTGTTTTCATTTACTGAACCCTGATGGGTTTCAAACGTGACAAAAAAGTACATAAAATTGATTTAAACTAAGTGATGAGCTTAGGAACTGGTTAAACTGACTGGCAATAATTGATGTTATTCATTGATGGGCTCCAATTTAGTCCTTACAAGGATGTTACGCAAGCTTTTGTTTTTCTTATAGGCGATGACAGGTCGAAGATTCAAAGGTTCATTTAATTTAGCATTGGTAAAATTGAATTCATCTTTTAACATTTTTGCTATTTCGATATTCATTCTGTTGTACGTTAAAGTGAAAGGAATGATGGACCTCCTTTCGCATTCGCCCTCTGATATGTTCATACCAAATGGCCAGAGGGTTTGAAGCGTATTGATCCAAAAAGCTTCACGTTTTTTTCTAAATTCATCCGTTTCTTCTAATGTGTCTTTAATTGGTGGTTGTTCAATAGGATGGATTTCGAAATCGTCCAAAGAATGGCCAGGAAGGTTAAAATGTTGTGCTACTGGGGCATCAGCATTATGTTTTATATCCTGTTTGTGTCTAGTAGCACGTTCTCGGAAAGGATTTTGACTTTGACCAACATACTGTTTCCGACATCGCTTACAAGTGATAAGGTAAATAATGTTTGGTGAATCACAATGGAGGGGGTTACGGATCTGATAATGATTTTTCGTTTGTTCGGAGGAAAATTCCTCTTTCTGATCAGGCATAAAAGTATGCAGTCTACAACGAGGCTTTTTGCAATTAAATACCGCGCCACTACTATTTTGCAACGGTCTGTTGTGTTCAATCTTCAGTGGTTCGAAATCGGTAGTTTCAGCTGGACTTTCGAGCTTTTTCAGGGTTTGGGATTTCAGGCTACGCAGAAGGCGCAGCGAGTACCCTCTCGATCTGAGGGCGCCAAATAGAGTGGAACAAGCCTCATTGAAATTTACCTTATCACTTGAATTGCGGTGGAAACGAATGAGTTGTGATTTGATGATACCTTTAAATGTATGTTGAGGATGAAATGATTTTGTGTGCAACAATTGATGTGAATCAGTTGGTTTAAAATACACTTTATAATCTAAATGACCGGACGCCTGAAATTGCTTGCCTTTATACACGGTCACATCGAGAAAATCAACATAATTTTCACTGATAGTAGCTTTCAATTTAATATTTGGATCGTGATTGTTCAAAATTTCTAAAAAATCATCAAAATCTTCTTTTGAATGTTCCCAAATAATAAAAATGTCATCTAAATACCTGAGATATACGAGAGGATGCTTTGCACATTTGCTTAAGGCATTTTCCTCCCATTCCGCTACATAAATGCTTGCAAAATTAGGACTGAATCTTTTGCCCATAGGACAACCCATTATTTGTAGAAAATATTCTCCATTGAATTGAAAGTCATTACCTTTTAAGCTCAGCTCTAAAAGATCCAAAATTTGTTCATCCGGGCGTTTCGCATCCGGATATTTTTCAAATGCATTTTTAACTGATTTAACACCTTTATCAATATCAATGTTCGTATACATACTGTCGATATCCAAAGTAGCCAGAATTGCATTTTTCGATATTTTCAATTTCGAAATTTTTGACAGGAAATCCTGCGTATTTTTTAGATAGCTCGGATGTCTATTTGCTATAGGTTTCAGATGATAATCAATTAATTCCGAGATCGCATAAGATTCCGAGTTGCAATCTGATACAATTGGCCTCCCGGGTGGAGTTAAGTCGTCCGTCCATGAAGAACGGTCCTTGTGGATCTTTGGTAGGATATAAAATTGTCTTGTTTGAGCACTGAGCTTAGCTGTTAAATATTTCAATTGTTTTTTGGTAATGTGACTTTCGTCGAGGAGAAATTTTAAGATCTTATTGAATTTTTCGATATTACTAGGCCAAATAAGTGAATCTATTTTCTTATAATGTTTAGTATTGCTGAGTTGTCTCATGGCTTCCTTTATATAATTATCCCGAGATAGAACAACTACCGACCCACCTTTGTCGGCTGGTTTAATTACTAATTTCTTATTTTTTCGAAGTTTCGTGAGGGCTCTCCGTTCACCAGCTGATAAATTGTCTTTATCGGAGAGTATGTTCATGCTGAACACCTTTTTGATGATTCGTTTGCTAGCCTCAATAATTTCGGGATCTACTTCACTATCTGGAGGTGACCAACCAGATGATTCTGTAAAAGGAAGTTTCCGACCGCTGGAGTTTCTAAAGCGGTCGGCTAATTTCATTTGCCTAAGAAAATTACAGTTGTATGATGGTAAATTTGTTTGGTTATCAGTTTTAGGCTTTGGTGCTGGTACAAAAGTTAAACCGCGATCTAAAAGAGATTTCTCTTGGGTTGTTAGGTCATTGGTGCCAGACAGGTTAACCACATTAGTTCCTAATCCCACATCTGTTAGGCGGCTGTTACCTTTGCCTTTACTTAGTTTAAATTTAGGTGGTTCAACCAGTGATCGTACATAATATTGGCGGTTCTCGTGGTCCAATGGATTAAATCCTGAGCAACATCAAACTTCGCGTCATCAATTTTAGGTATAACGTTAACGTCCTTCACTTTCCGAATGGTTTCGTTGATGATGCTCAGGGTTCTCCTCTCAGCCTGAGGGAGTTTTTGCGAAAAGTTTAGTTCAGCGAAATGAATTTTTTCTGATCTAAACTTGACCCTGATATCGCTAAGCATATTCCGCAACTGCTTAACTACGAGATCAGAATTATCGTTTCGAGAATTCACGCCAATATTTAATAATATTTTTTGGGGACTGGACTGGCCCCTGTGCCCTTTAAACATAGAGCGCAGATGATTGAATTTGGCGCCGGGGTAACACTCCACCTGGATGTCCGGATGGGGATTTCGATCAATGCGTCCTAAATTTGAACTTCCAATCATAAGGATGTTTTTACAAACATCGGGGAGGCGCCAATTCCTTTTGTCAAAATTAACTCCGCTTTTATGCCGAAACTGGGAGAATTTAGAATCAAATGAGCGGCCCGAGTTGCGGCTCGGTGATTTGACTTTCTCTGAGTACGATATACCTGGTTGAACCACACTAGAGGCAGGAGAAGGGGGAGAGGAAACAGAAGCAGGAGAGGAAACAGAAGCAGGAGAGGAAACAGAAGCAGGAGAAGAAACAGAAGGAGGAGTTCTAGTAAGAGCACTAGGAGAACCAGAGAAGAAAGGCTGAGGAGGAGTAGGAGGTAGAGGAGCAAGACGAGGCGAGACAGCGTTACTCAATTTGCGAGCATCTTCAGTCACAATATGGACCGGAGATGTTTGCAAATTGAGGCGCTTACTCTGAGAGAAAGAAGAAGTAGAAGGAAAAGAAGAGGGAGAAGTGCTTTGCCTTGATCTTTTCTTATTTTGCTTTTCGCGTTGGGGTAGAGGGACAACACGGGCCGGAGTTTGCTTGCTCCCTCCCGTATTGTTCCTTACTCCAGACGCTGGGCGAAATTCCGAAATGTAAGACTCATAGGCCGAAATCGTCTTATCTGTCAACTTATTTTTAAAGTTCTTTTGAGCCCAGATCAAGGCACGTGCCGAAGCGCTGTTGAAGTCTATTTTTTCGAGTCCAGGAGGTGGTCGCATAGCCAAAGTTATCTTAGACTTCAACTGGTTTAAATTTATCTTGTAATGCTCAACTAAAGCATTTAACGTTTGGTTGGCCCATCCCACACTAATCTGTCGAAAAACAGAAAAAATGTGTGGGGTGGGAAGAGCCGGCTTTAGAAAGCCACCTAACTCATCTACTTTCTTCTCCAACTGTTTCGGGAAATCCCGGTTGGCCAAATGCTGCTCTAGGAGCCCAATATGGTGCATACACTGAATCAACTGGAAAAGGGCCTTGACCAATCTAGAGTAGGCCTGGAACGATTGTTCCGGGCCTCTTCCAGACTGGGCAACTCTCTTTCCCTGATGATTATGTCTTTTTTGAGCCATTTGAAGAATAGGTAGATGAATTTAAAATGAAGAAATGAAATAAATTAAAATGAAATCTAGATATTACCTATTAGAGAAGATACCTGGATTGGTTGTAGTCTTCAACAAAGGTAGAAAATAATCCGTCTGTCTCGACGCGTTTCGCTTGGTTTGGCTTTTTCAAAGAGACTTTGAGGAAAATGATTCCAACTTTGATGATGAATGAAAGGTTTTAGCGCGCCGAAGGCGCGCAGGGACGATGTGGGATTTACAAATCCCTTGCGACCCGGTTAACCTTATTTTTTTTTCCTTGGATTACACAGCCTAGCTTTCCTATTGCCCAAAATGGAGTCTGAGGGGGTTATGCACGCGGTTAGAATACCCGGCAGTTTAAGCTGGAGTGTTAGATGGTCAATACTCAACCCCCCAACGCCTTTAAAACTATTAGAGAGCGAGCTATGTTCGGTTCCAGTTCGGCGATGGTAGAGGTTTGAGTCCCACCATGGTGGCGAGCCAGAATGTAATGTTGTGCGATGGCAAGTTTAAGGGAAGAAGAGAAAAGAAAACCAAACAGCAACGCCGGTTTGGTAGCGGCCCCGGTATATGACCATAGCGGTTAACTTTGGGAGGGCATGCATGGTATATATCCATATGTGGGCTGGGGGTGTTTTTCACAGCTCAGTACATAATTAAACTCGGTAACAAGCTGACAAATGTCACTCATCTAATTAATTCTTTTCAATCTGAGATGTCCCAAGTTTGTTTTTCACAACTCAGTGTGTGTCGTCCAAACAAATTAGATGAAGCCCTATTGATTGTCTTCCATTGAATACGGTGCCATAATAACAAGCGACCTAAGCAAAACCAACATTCAGAAGCTACAGAGGGTTCAAAATTATGCCCTGCGAGTGGCACTATGCAAACCGAAATGGACACCGATAAAGAACTTCACGAGCTAGCAAAAATAGAAACTATTGATGCGCGATTAAAAGACCTACAAACCAAAACCCTCAACAGACTCCAAGATAGTGAATTAATGGTTGAGTTGAACGAACACCGATCCCTTAACAGAAAAACAAAATAAGTTTCCAGAAAATAAAAAAACAAAAAAAAACAATAAAATAAAATAAAATAAAAATTATACAATATAACTAAATCGCGTGGAGTCAGTGAGGATTGCCTCGCTACTCATTGGGAACTTTAGGATAGAGTCTGTGAGGACTGCCTCGCAACTCTGCTGAAGCGCGATTGAAACGCGTTTAATAAGATCTATATAACAAAACCCTCCACATACTCCAGGATAGTGAATCAATGGTGAAGCTGAACGAACACCGAACCCTAAACAGAAAAACAAAATAATCCACAGTAAATTAAAATTACTCAATAGAATTAAACTGCGTGGAGTCAGTGAGGATTGCCTCGCTACTCATTGAGGTCTTTAGGATTGAGTCTGTGAGGATTGCCTCGCAACTCTGCGTGTTGGGAGTGGACTCCGAAGAAACACACCCCTTACCCCATCCATAGCAACAATCACACAGCAGGCACAATATACAATAGCGGATACCTATCTTTCTCTCTACCTTTTACTTTTCTAACTGAACATTCTCAAATTTTCTTGCAACACTCTTATCAAGAAGACGCATGGAAATGGTAGACAAAGCGTAGGAGGAATTGGTGCAACCTACCTTTCTGCAACATATACAAGAAACCACCAAACGCTAGGCAAGGATTGAAACAAGCTTGTCTGGCTGGGAACGAGTGTACATTTGATATAAATAAACATTTGAATAAAGATTTAACAGCCCTTTTAAGGGCTTGAGGGTGTGTGTCAGTGATTTTTTTTTTTTTTTTTTTTGGGGGGGGGGGGGTTGGGGTGGGGTGGAGGAGGTCATTTGGGATTCCCGAAGGATAACCAGATACCTCAAAATCACATACGGCATCCTATCTCCCAGAAGGCTTGATGGATGACTCCCGGTTTCTTAAAACTAAACTGTTGGAGCTTTCTCCACTTCTTTTTTGTAACCGCTATGGTCATATACCGGGGCCGCTACCAAACCGGCGTTGCTGTTTGGTTTTCTTTTCTCTTCTTCCCTTAAACTTGCCATCGCACAACATTACATTCTGGCTCGCCACCATGGTGGGACTCAAACCTCTATCATCGCCGAACTGGAACCGAACAGAGCTCGCTCTCTAATAGTTTTAAAGGCGTTGGGGGATTGACTATTGACCATCTAACACTCCAGCTTAAACTGCCGGGTATTCTAACCGCGTGCATAACCCCCTCAGACTCCATTTTGGGCAATAGGAAAGCTAGGCCTGTGTGATCCAAGGAAAAAAAATAAGGTTAACCGGGTCGCAAGGGATTTGTAAATCCCACATCGTCCCTGCGCGCCTTCGGCGCGCTAAAACCTTTCATTCTTTCATTCATTCATTCCATTGAATTTTAATCAGTCAGTGAGTGGTTTGCTTTACTGACCCCATGAAGCCCTATTGGTTGGCTTTGATTTAAGTAAAACCAATCGGGAGCGGTTTGCTTTACTGGCTTCAGAAGTATGTGAAAATAATATGAAAAAATGGTTTGATAAAATATATTGAGACTAAAGAAATAAATGAAAAAATAACGCCAAAGATCATGATGCCTCACGAATGTTATCAGTTGGAATGAATATCCCCCGACGGAGGTTTATGACGGAAAATATTTTACACCACGTAGAAATTGTGTGTTTTACCTTCTGAACCTCTTCATTGTGTGAAAGGTATGAAAAATTAAAAATAAAAATAAAAATAATAATTTAAATAAATGAATCAACCAAATAAATAAATAAATAAATAAATAAATAAAAATTAATAAAAAATTAAAAATAATCAATAAATAAATATATAAATAAATAAATAATAATTTTATTTAGGAAATACATACACATGATTGAAATTGGAACCTATTTTGTTTTTGGGCATATATGAACTCTGGCACTCGCCTGTGTGTGTTTGAGGTTAAAAAATCGCACTGGCACAGACATTTCCTACTGAAACGTTTTTTTCTTTTAATATGCCGCCGAAAAATTGTTTTCATTTACTGAACCCTGATGGGTTTCAAACATGACAAAAAATTACATAAAATTGATTTAAACTAAGTGATGAGCTTAGGAACTGGTTAAACTGACTGGCAAAAATTGATGTTATTCATTGATGGGCTCTAATTTAGTCCTTACAAGGATGTTACGCAAGCTTTTGTTTTTCTTATAGGCGATGACAGGTCGAAGATTCAAAGGTTCATTTAATTTAGCATTGGTAAAATTGAATTCATCTTTTAACATTTTTGCTATTTCGATATTCATTCGTGGGATTTGGAGGCAACTGAAGATGAATATCATTTCATTATGGAATATGAGCACTATAGTCAGTTACGGGAGGAACCCTTCGACCTGATAACTAACGAAATTGGTCACTTTCAAAATGATGACGAGTCCATAATGTTCAATTTTATCATGCAAAATAACACCCCCAGGCTATGCAATTTTATCTGTAACATAATTCGACGATTCTTCATACGGCGGGAAGACAACAACTGAGCCACAGCGAAGAAAAGCTTAAGAATGTGATAAGAATACACACAGTAAAGAAATCTATTATATATACAATCATGAGAACCTATACACACAGGCACGCACGTACATACACACACATATATGTTTATATATATATATGTGTGTGTGTGTGTGTTTGAGGTTAAAAAATCGCACTGGCACAGACATTTCATACTGAAACGTTTTTTTCTTTTAATATGCCGCCGAAAAATTGTTTTCATTTACTGAACCCTGATTGGTTTCAAACATGACAAAAAGTACATAAAATTGGTTTAAACTAAGTTATGAGCTTAGGAACTGGTTAAACTGACTGGCAAAAATTGATGTTATTCATTGATGGGCTCTAATTTAGTCCTTACAAGGATGTTACGCAAGCTTTTTTTTTTTTTATAGGCGATGACAGGTCGAAGATTCAAAGGTTCATTTAATTTAGCATTGGTAAAATTGAATTCATCTTTTAACATTTTTGCTATTTCGATATTCATTCTGTTGTACGTTAAAGTGAAAGGAATGATGGACCTCCTTTCGCATTCGCCCTCTGATATGTTCATACCAAATGGCCAGAGGGTTTGAAGCGTATTGATCCAAAAAGCTTCACGTTTTTTTCGAAATTCATCCGTTTCTTCTAATGTGTCTTTAATTGGTGGTTGTTCAATAGGATGGATTTCGAAATCGTCCAAAGAATGGCCAGGAAGGTTAAAATGTTGTGCTACTGGGGCATCAGCATTATGTTTTATATCCTGTTTGTGTCTAGTAGCACGTTCTCGGAAAGGATTTTGACTTTGACCAACATACTGTTTCCGACAGCGCTTACAAGTGATAAGGTAAATAATGTTTGGTGAATCACAATGGAGGGGGTTACGGATCTGATAATGATTTTTTGTTTGTTCGGAGGAAAATTCCTCTTTCTGATCAGGCATAAAAGTATGCAGTCTACAACGAGGCTTTTTGCAATTAAATACCGCGCCACTGCCATTTTGCAACGGTCTGTTGTGTTCAGTCTTCAGTGGTTCGAAATCGGTAGTTTCAGCTGGACTTTCGAGCTTTTTCAAGGTCTGGGATTTCAGGCTACGCAAAAGGCGCAGCGAGTACCCTCTCGATCTGAGGGCGCCAAATAGAGTAGAACAAGCCTCATTGAAATTTACCTTATCACTTGAATTGCGGTGGAAACGAATGAGCTGTGATTTGATGATACCTTTAAATGTATGTTGAGGATGAAATGATTTTGTGTGCAACAATTGATGTGAATCAGTTGGTTTAAAATATACTTTATAATCTAAATGACCGGACGCCTGAAATTGCTTGCCTTTATACACGGTCACATCGAGAAAATCAACAGAATTTTCACTGATAGTAGCTTTCAATTTAATATTTGGATCGTGATTGTTCAAAATGTCTAAAAAATCATCAAAATCTTCTTTTGAATGTTCCCAAATAATAAAAATGTCATCTAAATACCTGAAATATACGAGAGGATGCTTTGCACATTTGCTTAAGGCATTTTCCTCCCATTCCGCTACATAAATGCTTGCAAAATTAGGACTGAATCTTTTGCCCATAGGACAACCCATTATTTGTAGAAAATATTCTCCATTGAATTGAAAGTCATTACCTTTTAAGCTCAGCTCTAAAAGATCCAAAATTTGTTCATCCGGGCGTTTCGCATCCGGATATTTTTCAAATGCATTTTTAACTGATTTAACACCTTTATCAATATCAATGTTCGTATACATACTGTCGATATCCAAAGTAGCCAGAATTGCATTTTTCGATATTTTCAATTTCGAAATTTTTGTCAGGAAATCCTGTGTATTTTTTAGATAGCTGGGATGTCTATTTGCTATAGGTTTCAGATGATAATCAATTAATTCCGAGATCGCATAAGATTCCGAATTACAATCTGATATAATTGGCCTCCCGGGTGGAGTTAAGTCATCCGTCCATGAAGAACGGTCCTTGTGGATCTTTGGTAGGATATAAAATTGTCTTGTCTGAGCACTGAGCTTAGCTGTTAAATATTTCAATTGTTTTTTGGTAATGTGACCTTCGTCGAGGAGAAATTTTAAGATCTTATTGAATTTTTCGATATTACTAGGCCAAATAAGTGAATCTATTTTCTTATAATGTTTAGTATTGCTGAGTTGTCTCATGGCTTCCTTTATATAATTATCCCGAGATAGAACAACTACCGACCCACCTTTGTCGGCTGGTTTAATTACTAATTTCTTATTTTTTCGAAGTTTCGTGAGGGCTCTCCGTTCACCAGCTGTTAAATTGTCTTTATCGGAGAGTATGTTCATGCTGAACACCTTTTGGATGATTCGTTTGCTAGCCTCAATAATTTCGGGATCTACTTCACTATCTGGAGGTGACCAACCAGATGATTCTGTAAAAGGAAGTTTCCGACCGCTGGAGTTTCTAAAGCGGTCTGCTAATTTCATTTGCCTAAGAAAATTACAGTTGTATGATGGTAAATTTGTTTGGTTATCAGTTTTTGGCTTTGGTGCTGGTACAAAAGTTAAACCGCGATCTAAAAGAGATTTCTCTTGGGTTGTTAGGTCATTGGTGCCAGACAGGTTAACCACATTAGTTCCTAATCCCACATGTGTTAGGCGGCTGCTACCTTTGCCTTTACTTAGTTTAAATTCACTTTCCGAATGGTTTCGTTGATGATGCTCAGGGTTCTCCTCTCAGCCTGAGGGAGTTTTTGCGAAAAGTTTAGTTCAGCGAAATAAATTTTTGCTGATCTAAACTTGACCCTGATATCGCTAAGCATATTCCGCAACTGCTTAACTACGAGATCAGAATTATCGTTTCGAGAATTCACGCCAATATTTAATAATATTTTTTGGGGACTGGACTGGTTGAACCACACTAGAGGCAGGAGAAGGGGCAGAAGAAACAGAAGCAGGGGAGGAAACAGAAGCAGGAGAAGAAATAGAAGGAGGAGGAGGAGTTCTAGTGAGAGCACTAGGAGAACCAGAGAAGAAAGGCTGAGGAGGAGTAGGAGGTAGAGGAGCAAGACGAGGCGAGACAGCGTTACTCAATTTGCGAGCATCTTCAGTCACAATATGGACCGGAGATGTTTGCAAATTGAGGCGCTTACTCTGAGAGAAAGAAGAAGTAGAAGGAAAAGAAGAGGGAGAAGTGCTTTGCCTTGATCTTTTCTTATTTTGCTTTTCGCGTTGGGGTAGAGGGACAACACGGGCCGGAGTTTGCTTGCTCCCTCCCGTATTGTTCCTTACTCCAGACGCTGGGCGAAGTTCCGAAATGTAAGACTCATAGGCCGAAATCGTCTTATCTGTCAACTTATTTTTAAAGTTCTTTTGAGCCCAGATCAAGGCACGTGCCGAAGCGCTGTTGAAGTCTATTTTTTCGAGTCCAGGAGGTGGTCGCATAGCCAATGTTATCTTAGACTTCAACTGGTTTAAATTTATTTTATAATGCTCAACTAAAGCATTTAACGTTTGATTGGCCCATCCCACACTAATCTGTCGAAAAACAGAAAAAATGTGTGGGGTGGGAAGAGCTGGCTTTAGAAAGCCACCTAACTCATCTACTTTCTTCTCCAGCTGTTTCGGGAAATCCCGATTTGCCAAATGGTGCTCTAATAGCCCAATGTGGTGCAAACATTGAAGCACCTGAAACAAGGCCTTGACCAGCCTAGAATAAGCCTGGAACGATAGTTCCTGGCCAGTTCCGGACTGGGCAACTCTCTGCCTCTGATGCCTCTGCCCTTTTCTTGCCATTGTTAAAGAAAGTAACTGAATTAAGTATAAATAAAATATGAAAGTGATGAAATAAATAAAAATGGAAAATTATTACCTATTAAAGAAGATACCTGGATTGGTTGCAGTCTTCAGCAAAGGTAGAAAATAATCCGTCTGTCTCGACGCGTTTCGCTTGGTTTGGCTTTTTCAAAGAGACTTTGAGGAAAATGATTCCAACTTTGGGAGGGCATGCATGGTATATATTCAAATGTGGGCTGGGGGTGTTTTTCACAGCTCAGTACACAATTAAACTCGGTAACAAGCTGACAAATGTCACTCATCTAATTAATTCTTTTCAATCTGAGATGTCCCAAGTTTGTTTCTCACAACTCAGTTCAAAACAAATTAGATGAAGCCCCATTGATTGGCTTCCATTGAATTTTAATCAGTCAGTGAGTGGTTTGCTTTACTGACCCCATGAAGCCCTATTGGTTGGCTTTGATTTAAGTAAAACCAATCGGGAGCGGTTTGCTTTACTGGCTTCAGAAGTATGTGAAAATAATATGAAAAAATGGTTTGATAAAATATATTGAGACTAAAGAAATAAATGAAAAAATAACGCCAAAGATCATGATGCCTCACGAATGTTATCAGTTGGAATGAATATCCCCCGACGGAGGTTTATGACGGAAAATATTTTACACCACGTAGAAATTGTGTGTTTTACCTTCTGAACCTCTACATTGTGTGAAAGGTATGAAAAATTAAAAATAAGAATAAAAATAATAATTTAAATAAATGAATCAACCAAATAAATAAATAAATAAATAAATAAATAAATAAATAAATAAATAAATAAAAATTAATAAAAAATTAAAAATAATCAATAAATAAATAAATAATAATTTTATTTAGGAAATACATACACATGATTGAAAGTATGTGTGTGTGTGTGTGTGTGTGTGTGTGTGTGTGTGTGTGTGTGTGTGTGTGTGTGTGTGTGTGTGTGTGTGTGTGTGTGTGTGTGTGTGTGTGTGTGTGTGTATGTGTGTGTGTGTGTGTGTGTGTGTGTACATATAGCTGAGGGTCAGTGTGTTGTTATTGGGAGCTGAGAAGAGACCAGCATAGAGCTTAAAACTTTACGGAAATCGCAAATATTATATATTTATCATTATATTATCAAAGGACTTTACTCTGAAGCATGGCAGGATAATCTATTGCTGATGATGTTTTAGAAAATGGAAATGTTATTAATTATTGTTCACTATTTGTGTCTTGTTATCCATGCAGTCTGACCCAATGCGGGCGATTTATTGCAATAAAGTTATATTCTATTCTATTCGTCAAAAAGTGTGCCGACGACCAAGGCCAAGTCAGTTCCAAGACGAGAGCACCGCAATTCGGGCGTCACCTTGGTGCTGAGTGGAACCATTTCACTGAACCCTAGTATCGGATCCCTAATAGCATATCCGACTAGACTCGGCGGGCATTTTCTCCAGATGAGACAGAGTAGCAGGAGGAGAGAGTCTGCATTCGACTGTTAGTAGTCTTGACAAGACTATCCAAACAAGAGGACAATGATGATTCTAGTAGTCGCAGTCATTAGTAGGAATTATGGCCGGAGCCTCTCGTAGGACTTTAGTAGCATAGACAAAAGGTCTTGAAGAAGTAGAACCATTCATTAACAGTAGAGTTACAGGCACAAATCAGCGGTTGCAGGGATCGTCGCAGGGCCAACAGTGGGAACTAATAATGTTTAGAGCAATGGTAAAAGTCAGCAGTAGTAATCCAGTGTAGCAGTAGTGGTGAGAGAATCTATGTGTAGTGGCCTAATGGCAGAGGCCAATATTAGTCGTTCAAAGGGCGGAAAACATAGTGACCCCAATCGTGGAAGCCATTAGAAGTTGTCCATTGTGAAAGAAGCCAATAGTGCTGACAATACTATAACGAATCAGTTATAGGAATTGCCATAAGTAAGAGAGGCCAACAGCAGTGGGCTAGTGGCAGAAGCTACAGGTTTTAGTAGTAGAAACCAGTACTCACAGGGGAAGACAGTACTATGATTGAAGCTAGCAGCATTGGTGAGAGAAGGAAATAGTAATGGTACAAGATAGCGTTGCTAATAGCACTGATTTGGGCCCAGCAGATGTAGTGGTAGAAGCCAGCAGCATAACTCCAGAGGACGAAGACAGTAGAAGTGACAGGAGTTAATCACTTTAGTGACTCATAGAGACAGCAGTTGACTAACAACAGTGTCTCCGATATTCGCCGTCCAAACAGTGACCCCTATTTGTTCGCTGACAGCTCATCATTGATGGCATGGGGGTGGTGAGGATAGACTTCCGTGAAGGACTTCCTCATTGGCGTCTAGCCTCACACTGGAAAAAAGATGAACAGACTGGAGCGATTACTGGCCAAAGGGGATACCTCTGCATGGAGTTATATCGGCGGGCTGACTGGGGTGGTGAACTCCTCTTGGTTGTTTTAGTCTAGTGAGGCGATTTATTTGTTTGGTTAAGATAGAAGAGTCTGTGACATGGTCAGAGGAAGATATGAAAAGTCCGGGATAACTGGAATAAATTCAGTATTACACAGACTGGTGGAAGAACGGAATTGAGGGTAGACAGATTTGGAAAGAGCAGAAGAGGAACAAGATTGCAAAGAAGGTCAAATATCGAAATCTCTGCCAAGTCGAATGTCCTTTCTCGATTCCGAGTGCACTCCGGAACAATGCAATACACCCTCATACTTCTATTCTTTGGTATCACGCCCTGCGGTATGATGTCATAGTATGATAGCCTGAGGGTGTGTTTTTTTGTTTCCAGAATGTCGTCCAGACGCGTGAGAGTGTACGACTTTAGTGTGAGGCTTTATTGTATTTGCACGAATGGTACTAACAGAGACAATGCTGGCTACTAAGACAGAACTCAGCGACGATGAAGTTCGGGGGATTTGAATTTACGACCAGAGTTGGAATTTGTCTTGTATTTCACGAGTGCCGAAGTCGCTCGTCAATTCCTGTCCCTTGAACTCTACCCGAGTTGTGTTCTGTATGTATACACGCCTCAGCAATAATTAAACAAATGAGGCTGGTATTTTTAACCTTTTACCCAACGTAACGGCCAAAGGCGACCAGCGCTATTCACAAAAATCGCTAATTAATTTTCATTATTTTTTATATTTTTCGTCTTAAAAACAGAGATTATGACCCCTTTTTGGGACGAGCTCATCGAGCTCGTTCCAATGAGGGGTCATAACCTATGTTTTTGAGACAACAAATGACAAAAATTAGTTATTCAAGGATTTCGGTTGCAAGTGTCGTCTGCTTTTCATGTTAGGTAAAGGGTTAAAGAAAAATATCACATTCGGTGGGCTTTTTACTTTTCTGCTTGACGCTGTTTTCTGTCGAAACATTTCATTCACGTCAATCAAAGATGCGTAACCAATTACATACGATTACACAGAGGCCGGGTTCCACTCGTGAGTTATTGGCACATTTGGCAATGTCTGTATGAAGTAATGTTGAATACACGCATCAATCGTGGTATAATATTGGATACTGAGACAGTAGCCAGGGTAAGAAGTGGTTTATTTTTTACATATTTTATTTATCAAAATGGCACGCAAAATGGATTGGAGAACAAGTTATTACGTTATACAAACTTCTCTCCCGAACATTATTACGGGAATTACAAATATACTGATGGGGGAAGACCATTGTAAAAGATATTGATGTATTAAAACACAAAGGAGAAGTAAAAACAGAAGAGAAACAAAACCGTCGTACCTCTCCGAGCTGATCTCCCAGTACACACCAACGAGAAACTTGCGTTCCGCTGACTCTAACAACCTTGTCACACAAAATGCAAAATTGGCCTTAGCCGGCGATAGGGATTTCTCAATTGCTGCACCTGTTACCAAGCCATATAAAAACGGAACTGACCATTAAACTATTTAAGTCCCACTTGAAAACATATCTATTTGGCCAAGCATTTTGTTTGACCACATAGAGATGAAACCCATGCATTACGTCATTACAGTGTAGCATGTAAAGCCAAAGAGTACTATGTGGATTTTAGGCTTAAACATTGTTATTATTATTATTATTATTATTAACTAAATCCCTTCAGATTGTCGAGTCGGGTAGATTATTGATGGTGTCGTTGTTCCTTGGTATAACCTTGTCGCTTTCCTTTTAATTACGACTTAATTCATTAAAGATTGATATTACCTAACATTTATTTTTGGAGTATCTATGTTTCACGATGAGTGTAAGAGAATATCTCTCCGGAACTAACGCGCATTACACGAATGGCCTTCGGCGCGCGGGTAACACCACCTGACCACGAGTGGTGTACATTTGGTACACCAACCTACTTTGGGTATATTTTATTTATGCCATGATCGTCAGATTAATAACAGTCGCTATTATTTTTTCTCGATTTTACTGAGCAGCAGCCGTACATACGTGCGAATTTATTTTTGTTTACATGAGCATCGGTGGGCGGTACTTCACCGAAACGAAATAGAAAAAGAAACAGGGCCTTTTTCATTTTAATAACATAATAAAATACTATTTCGTGTTATGGATATTTTTATTAACCTGAGACAATGCATGTTTGTTCATTTTTGGTGTTTTATGGGGTAAACTCATTTAAAAACGTAATAAATAATTGCAACTTTCATTTCAGTCTTCGCGAGGCGACGTGCGATAAATTTAGACAAGTTCGCATTCAGGTCGACGTCACCAGTGGTCAAGGATGTAGTTCCACTGTAGATGTCGATTTTAACTGTTGAAATCCCATTGCTGGCGTGTTCACCACAGTTGGTGTATAATGGTAAAATTTATATCATAGGCTTTTCATATATTTCTGCCAGAATCACATATTACCATAATTATATATTTTGGTATGATATATAACTGGAAACCAAAACATGCTTATCAACTTAACCGATCTATTTTGTATGTTATATTTCACATATAATAGTGCAAAAGTGTTTATATTTTAGATCCTAAATGTCACATAATATTTTCCCAGATTATACCATAGAGCTCCCTCTGATACTCATTTATCAATCGCCGATCGCCATTTAGCGCACGTCTACAACAAAATTCCTGGCTACACGACTGCGTGTGATGGAAATTCACTTTACCCCCTGTAAAAACATTACTAACCGCTGTTGTCCAACCTCTTTCCTAGTTATGTATTCACTAACATCTGCTCCTTTGTGGCTCCTTGGTCAATATACGTTTCGCGTTCGTGAGAGGGGCGTACTGGGCCAAGAAAAGTTACCGGGAAATGAACCAAGCCGGACCCCGGATCCGAGAAAATTTGTTTTTTCGAACTGAACGAATGCAGCTTGCTTGCATCTGAGTGATCAAGGGCAGTACACACAATGGACATTTTCATGGCATTTTAGTGTCATCTTCGTCACTCATTCGGCAATAATGGTATCAAAAGGGGGTGGGGGTGCGTGGACCCATCGGGCCACCATAGTTCGGCCCAATGGGAGAAAATTTTGATTTTTGAAATTGAAAGAACGCTGATTCCCTGAGCTATTTATTTATTTATTGATGTTTAAGGTCACATATTTATGCACAATGGCTAATCATGACCGTGACAGTTTGACGGGTGGAGGAAGCCGGAGTACCCGGAGAGAACCACCGAGCAACGACGAGCAGCTGCCAGCTCCCCAACATCGTAACTCCGCACTGCGGAACAGGCAGGGTTAGATTGGTTGAAGACATGCGTACCATCGACGTGCAGTACGCCTTAGTACACGGCGTCATCGTGCCCCCACACGGGCAATGGGGATGAAGTGTCTTGCCCAAGGACACAACGCGGTTGACGCAGGTGGGATTCGAACCGAGGACCTCTCGGCTTGCAGCCTGCATCTCTACCTACTGAGCCCCTGAGCTATCAGTGGCTGATTTGACTGCTGGTATATCGAAATGTTCTCTATGTGGACTGCCATTGGCAGTCTACATAGACAACATTTCAATATACCGGCATTCTATGCAATCAGATCCATTTCGCCTGTTGTTTGAGCGTCTTCACGAAATTTCAGGCACCAACAGGTGTTGGGCTGCATCAATTTTTGGGGTCCCAGGGGCCACCCAATAGGGGACCCACCTGGAACTTTTCCGGTGGACCATCCAGTCAGTCCGCCTTTGTTTCGTGGTGTGCCCTCTTATACTTTTTACCTCTTCAAAATCGCGGGAGATGTTACAGCAATGTAATCTCTAGAACTAGAAACGTCTTGGTCGCCGCGTCAGTTGGTGGTTAAAAACGTCAGGATTTCAACAATTAGTGCATATTACTCTGCAAAACATCGTCGAGAATACTTCTTAATTTAGACATAAAAAATCATCAACTTGGAGTGGCTTGCGGAAGTTCAAAGGCAGCTTTAAGTGTTCAGTCAAAATAACTTGTTTTTTCACAAATCACCAAACAGAACATCTCGGTCGTCTGCAGCAATCTATCTTACACAAAACGTTCTAGTTTGTTGCCTTTAATTTAAGTGGATGTGTCTTCATATATTACGTAAAATTGTTGAATCATTTTCCCATAAATAAAACAAAACTCCTAAGATTGCAAATCAAAGAAAACGAAACGGGCGTTTCATTCTGGCAAAGTCTGAACGATTCACCCACTTCACACTGATGTAAAAATACTGAAATTTGAAGTATCAGACTTTCGGCGTAATGTAATTAAGAATTTAACGAATTCAGTCTTGTTTAACAGAGCTCATTGAACTTAGTGCAATGTCAAAAATACAACATGTCATCCCCGAATTTAATTTTGACGCAACGATTCGTTGCGTCAAAATTAAATTCAGCGATTTTATATTTCAGTCTGCACATTGCTCACATTGTAGTTAGTATTTGTCCTTGTTGTACAGCGAGGCTGAATAAAATTAGAGGCATCGCAGTGTAGAAATTGAATAAAAAATTTAGTATTTATTTCTTTACCGCAACGCTAGTATTTAGTGTGTAAATGACTTTACGGGAGCGCGGTGGCTCTGTGGTAGACTGTTGGACTTCTGTGATAGAGGTCTCGAGTTCGATCCCCATCCGGGATGACCCACGTTGTGTCCTTGAGCCAGGCACTTTATCCCGGTTGCCTATACGGGGGGCACGATGTCGCCGTGTATTAAGGCGTACCGCATGTCGATGGCGCATGTCTTCAACCGCTGTAACCCTGCTTGAGCGGAGCTTGAACATAGTTAGAATGTTGAGGAGCTGACAGTTGCTCGTCGATTACTTCTCTCCGAATTCTCCGGCTTCCTCCACCCGTAAAACTGTCACGGTCACGATTAGCCATTATGCATAAGTATGTGACCTTAAACACCAATAAATAAATATAAACAAATGACTTTACAATATATAACAACAACTCGCTTGGGACAAAGGGTAGGTTATGGTACCACAGCAAAACGCAAGCATTTAGATCGCACTTAGATACAGAAGTAATACCACTACTGGAACACACTAGTGACGAGTGCTGATTAGAGTACTTAGACTTTATTTATCGTGACAGAGTTATTTGTAAACAGTTGCGTAAGACATTGAGATGTTAACTCTCAATTCTTACTGTATATCGACCTATGATTAATGGCGATAACAGATGAGCTGCCATGTTCTTGTTGCTATTCTGTCAAGGAAATAATTGTTTGATCATTAACACTTCATGGCGTGATGAACAGACCGATGGCATTAACCTTTGCGAGTAATGCTTGTAGCGTGCAATGCAAGATGATGTGTCATTTACAATGGGCGCTCGGTTTCTAGTGTAAAAGTAACGCCAAGTAACGTTATTTGTCCTTTTTTAATAATACTTAACTTTCAGTTGCTGTTAAATGTCCCATTTTGTTGATGCAAGATGCCTTGTTTTTTTTTAGTATATGTGCTCACTGAAGCTATTCTGTTATATTCTATAAACTAATAGAGCAGGAAAATTCTTAACCCTTTACCTAACATGAAAAGCAGACGACACTTGCAAGACGAGCTCGTTCCAACGAGGGGTCATAACCTATGTTTTTGAGACAAAAAATGAAAATATTTTGCAAATTGGCGATTTTTGAGAATAGCGCTGGCCGGTTTTGGCCGTTACGTTGGGTAAAGGGTTAATTGAGACGTAAAAGAACTCATTGTCCAAAAGAAGCATACCGAAGGTGTGTGTTGGGGTGGGGTAGGGAGGGAGTGCCCCCCCCCCCCAATTATTTTTTTGGTTCTTGGAAGTAACCATGCACTTTCTTACGAGACTGGAGGTGACACTTGGACTTATGTCATATACCCAGGTGGTCATACAAATGGGCAGCTGTGGTAATAGATTCGGGTATCTGGAGGCTCATTATGACCAATATCCAGTACGTGTTAATTAAATACAGTACAGTCGCCATGGACTGGTCGTAATCTACGCATGGGCGGTGATGCCTACGCATGCGTTTACCAGGCAATAAAAATCATCACCATCAAAATTTTAATTAATGAAGCACCGGGTTGTACCGGTGTGAAAATATTGTCTACCCCTGGAAAGTGACCAGTCTACGACTGCCGCAGGTATAGTTTTGTATTCACATAAAATTCCTACTACGTCATCTTCCACGAGGGCATGGTCATGATGTAGTTGGAATATGTTGTCAGTCGAACTTGTGCTATCACAGTCTGTACATTTATGTTTACATCCACCCACCCCTAAATCTGTGATCTTTGCCTGCTGTCGACTGCCCTTAAATATAAAACTTTTCGAGAGTTGAGAGATCTACATTTTGCTAGTGGCACAGTCGACACGCCGAGACGGTCGTGTGGACCCCTGTTTGAACGTATCTCCAATGTATCAACACCATGTCTGCTTGGAACTGTTCGTGGTCCGAAAGGGGTGAATGAGTACAATATTTAAAGGCGATCGACGGTAGCTCCCCGAAAAGATAATTTGTTTACTTGCATGTAGGAATATTATGGTACAATTTACTTAAAAATTCTTCTGCAGTCCGTTTGCACATAATTTTAGTTCACACTACGTATGCCCATGTAACGCAGACATCTCTGGCTTTAACCTGAGACCTCAGTTTCTCCCCACGGTTTTTGGTTTTAGTATCTGTGAAACACATGTATCACTGGGTTAAACTCACCGTCACCTGGACTTCCTTTGATTGATTAAAGTTCTGCTATCCTACGCCCTCATTGGCGTCTTCACAAACTTGTTTAACTGCCGCCGCCACCAGGGTTCTACATTACACAGTTCAGTTACACATTCACTGATCTTGCACTCGCATGGTTAACTTGGTCTCCACCTACCAAGCAATTACTAATTCAAAATTCACGTAAACAATTCTCTCGATCTCTACTATCAACATCTGCCAGCTGTCCCGCCAAACTGTTTTAAGTCCAATATTGCTGTCTAACGAGCACAATCAGCCCTTCACAGCTCTTGCTTATTTACCACTTATGACTGGCGCTCACGAACCCTTGGTGGTTTACAACTGTGTGGACCTATTGCGTTCCCTGAGATATAAGAGACTGTCCACACGCCGGTGCATCCCTATTATATATTGTTTGAGCGCAATATGTTGTAGCAATGAGTGTTCAATTTCAAATATTACACTTCAACCAATATGAATATGTTCCGATCATTGCGGAATTCTCGACGTTTGATTGGTTACGCGCTCGCGTTGTACTTTCTATGTTAGCCTTCAGCTGCGGTACAACATAAACTTTATGTTAGCGGATGACGTCATTACACAAGCGACTCAGCTGACAAAGTCGTGGTTGAACGCGCTGTCGCCTCACATTCATTTCAGCTGAGAATCTAGTTTCTCTTTTGTCTTTGCTTCAGAAACATCGCACTGTCAAAAGGAATGATTTGCTGACAGATGCACAATCACCACTTATTGAATTAAAATAACTGGACACAATAAAAAGAAACTGAAATTTATTTCGCATCTCCAGCTTGGGAATAATCTTGACCTGCATTCATGATCAGTTATCGATTTTTGTGACGTAACAGCGATAAAGAACGCAGTTCATTTTTCTTCGTTGGAATGAAATTGTGTCTGTGGCCTGTCGTTTTTTTTTTTTTTGTTTTTTTTTTGTTTTGTTGTTTTGGGATTTTTGGGCGGGGGGGGGGGGGGTAGGCGTTGGGGCGCGAAACACATACGCATTGCACTAATTTAAATGCGCGATTTGCAAATAATAAATACCGTTGGACATGAAGAGGCAAATGTGATAAAACTTGAGGCCCACGATAGGTGCGATAAATTATATTTGTTCATAACTCCACTTGCTTTATTTTATTATTCACAAATACCAAACGTGTGTGGTCGGAACATATACGCTATTGGGGTGTATTGGCGGTAATATGGTGTGATGTTTGCTGTCAGGAACTTGTATGTTCAACCTCGCCGTAAGCTCCTGACAGCAAACATCACACCATGTTACCGTCAATACATCACAATAACTTATAATGTTTATAACGACGTTTACTTTTGATACTTCGACAGAATCTCGACATTTGTAATGATGCTTTGTCAATATAATTTTGTTTGCTGGACCTGACTTAGATATGCGATATGTGATTTCGTGAACGTTACAAACCGCATATGGTTCTCCCAAAAGCAGGATGTTTTTACCAAATGGAACCGTTCGTCACACATAATAGCAATTCGCCTTGGCTGGTGTGTACTAATTTCTTCATTCAAACGAATGTGGACATTATGCACAATTGGATGGACTGATCGCTAATTATCGCCACGCTTCTCTAAAACGAACAATTCTTCTAACTGACAAAAGCCATTAACCTTTACGTATCCTGTCGTTTATAAACATCACAAGGTTGGCCACTTTCTATCCTTGAAGCTATGAACATAAAAAAAAATTAACTGAAAGGTGCTCACAAAGATAAAGAAATTTTGTCACAACATCTCTTAACTCCTTGACAAGCCATTATAAATTATTGTGATGAATTGACGGTAACATGGTCTGAGGTTTGCGGCTTGGAGCTTATGTTCAACTGAGACGCGAAGCGAAGCGTCGAAATTGAACATACGCTCCGAGCCGCAAACCTCAGACAATGTTACCGTCATTTCATCACAATAGTGTATATGTTCCAATAAGACACTACCCATAGCCCAAAACCAGCATTGTGAAACACGAGGGACTTATTTACTAATCTTGTGATCGTTAAAACTTTGTGAGGCAACTTCTAACGATCACAAGTTTTGTAAATAAATCTCCCGTGTACTCGCGACGGCACTGATAAATAATCCATACACCAGATAAACTCATTCCATCTTTGTTCAATTCGTAAATCGGGTTGTAATTTAAACAACACTTCACCCAGAACACCGTTTGCTGCACGTGTGAAAAATCCAGAAAAATGAAGCGGCTTGCCAGTCACTTCGTTGATGAAGCAATTACGAAACCGGAGAATTCATTTCAAATATTTCGAGTTGTGACGTCAGACGGCAACATTTGCTACTGGAGCCTGTAAATATAAGAGAAACTACGCCAGCTCTTATCCAATCAGAGGGCGAGGATTTTACTCTTATTGGAACATAAGTCAATAACTATAATCCAGTGCCTACAAGTTTGAGGTTGGGATACCCAAAATGTAGTGGTCACTTCAGAAGATGACGACTAACATTTTTTCTTTTCGAAAGACAAGTGGTCGCAATGAGTTCTGTGGGGCCGTGTTCTATTACCTGTGACCCCCGAAAGATGCCCTCGATTAAACAGCAGCTCCCTAGTTGATGTACTATGGGCTTCCGGGGGACTGTTGGGTGGATGGAACGAGTATGGTTCTTTTTATGGAAATTTTGATCTCATTGACTAAAATGCTCAAAACTGTCGCATGCGATAACGTTCAAACTCGATTTAGGATGTAAGATCTAATGTGATTCGGACGAGCATTATCGTATAGAAATGAGAAATGCCTGTAAAGGAAGTATGGTTACACCTGGTGCTGTACGTAGAGTTTGCGTTGCGAATTTGTTTTCTATTTTTTGACTCATCGCACACACCGTCGGTTGAATCTCCGAAGGTCAAGGACATTTGGAGACGAGTATCTTTTCACGACGGTTTATTGATGAGCTCTAATTTCCACGATGACTGCTAAGGGGGAAGGGGACGAAGGGCATGTGCACCACCTGCGTGAATCACAGCCACGTGACACGCTAGGTGTGACTCTAGATTCTGCAGAATTTAAAACTTTAAGACCATTTAGCCATCCAACCTTCAAAAGTGCGAATCCGTAGAGACCTCCAATGTCAACCTTAAGCCAAATATGGCCACAGATGTACTATTTAATGACATCGGTGATGAGTCGTATTTTCAGACTGCACGCTAAAAACTAAAGTGTTACAAACTACACTTGAAGTGCTGTATTTAACACTTACTAAGTGCTGAACTAGCACTTTGTTCAAGTGTAGATATCCCAGAACTTGACAGGTGTTACAATAATACCACTTGACAAGTGCAATGTCGCGACACTTAAAAGGAAACAACGCAGATGACGCGGATCAGGCTCGAACTCTCGAGCCTGATCCGCGTCATCTGCGTTGTGTCCTTTTAATTATGTACCCACCAAGCGCAAATCAAATTATGGACGATTCTGGAAGAACCACCACTGCTAGACACATGGGAAGTGCCATCCATTCAAGTTTCAGATGTCTGACGATTGTAATGCCCAAGTGCTTAAAGCATTGCACTTTGAGTGTTAAAATCAAACCCTAAGAGTTAGAATGGGTTTAACACCTTGAAAGTGTCAGTTTTAACACTTTAGTTTTTAGTGTGTGTAGATGCGTTAAATGTATCTTTAGACCCCATATCTTAACGTTTTTATTGGAGTTTCCAGGGCATCAATGTATCCGAATGTTTGAAAATGTACGTTTTCCAGTCCGTTTTGGTGCTATATAAGTAAGGGAAATTTGTTTAATTTGAAATTCCCACCTCTGATATTCCACAAATAAAAATATACACACATTATACACCAAAATAAAGGTTGTGATGTATAGAACACGAAAAATATATGCAATCAACTCACAGAGTTGAGGACAGGCACCAGGGTCAAATCACTTTGTGTGTTCTGTATAGTCGCTTGTCTACCCGAAACTCTTGAACATTTATTTGATCGCTGTGTATAGGAGGAACCATTTAAATATGAAGCAGTACCAACATTTGCTGTCAAACATTTCATCATGACTTACATTGGGAACTCATTTTATTTAGGGTGTCAGCAGTTTGCAATCATTTTATCTGAGCCAGGGATGGCGAAATTTGGGGCTCACATGGGGTCCCTCCACAACACACACATCCTCATCCACACACATAGAGCCCCCATCCCAGACACACACATACACACACGCACCCTCACACACACATGTTATGTGATCAAACAATGAGTTTAACAATTTGAGACTATGTAAAGTGTAATGTAGACTGCGCATTTCACGCGTTCGTGCAGCTGCCGAATCTTGGTCGACTTGGGCCACTGCATATTCACACCAGTCGATTTGCAACATCTCAGAAGTCGATTTGCACTATCTGAAAAGTCGATTTGCACCATTAAGAAAGTCGACATCCAACACGTAAACAGTACATTTGTACCACCTTTTAGTCGACTTGCATCACAAAAAAATACTAATAAAGAAATTATCCTCCCGAAATATTCCATGTTGAAATTTTGTCTAAATATTAATTTTAACCTCGAGTTTACTTGAAACTTAAAAACGGTACTTTTATTTAACGGGCTTTCTTTTTCCTTTTTTGAAATACGATTTTATTTTAAATAGGGTCATAAATAAATTATCTTGTCAAATAGCAAGGTTGACAATGATGAAAAGTGCGAAAACGATTGTCCTTTCCATTTCTCCCTGTTAGGAGTGTTATTAATAAAACAGTGGGGGCTTTAGATGATAGTACTCATTAACTGGCCGTAGATTTGTTTTTTTGAAACAATCAGTAATCATTCTGAGTACTTGATTCTTTCCCACACGCCTCTGTATACATCGTTAAAACAACGGGCACTTCACAGCCATCGACCACTCTCCCAGTTGCCGTAAGGAAAATGATGAGAACCTCAACTAGAAAGCTAAATTCCAGTCATTGTTTTGACGGTGTGCAGTGGTGTTTTCCTGCAGGTGTTGGGACTCATGATTGTCAAGCGCGTTGCCAAGGGTTCGATTCCCGGCGGGGGATCAGATATCAGCATTCTAAATTCCTCCAAAACATGACTGTGGCTTTTAAAATACACACTAACACATGCAACGTGGTCAAGCCATGAGTTTAATAATTTGAGAATATGCAAATTTGCCCAAATACAACCATTTCCGTAATACATTACCTGCAAATGTACACAAATTTCGAACCCCTAGGCTAACACATTCTAACATAAGCTGGATCAGTCTATTTCTTCCACTTCAACCATCTTCAACCCGAAGGCTAGCCTTCGGGTTGGAAGGTGGTTGAAGTGGACGAAATAGCCCGAACCATGACCAAATCGCTGGAGCTACACCAGTGAGAGACACTAGTTTGCATTTCTATATTTGGCAATAGAATACACTGGCATGACACGAAAGGAGGTCGTAAGCCGCATTGATGGAATGGTATATTTAGTGCCCCCCCCCCCCCCCTGCCATCCTCCTTCCACACGCACCTTTAATATATTGTGTTACCCTCGTTAAAACCTGGTAATTAGGGAGTTTGTTTCAATTTTTCTGCCATGGAGCTGAACAATGATAGATCTGAATAGATCTGATGCATCTTAGACAGTTGTGCCCCTCCCTGTCGCATTCATTCACCGACAGCCGCCTGTGACTAGATTTGCAAAATAGCCGCGGCACATTAGCAGTGAAACCCACTCCATCTTCAGTAAATTCAATAAACGCTTGTGTTGGAATATTCTTTTTTAGAAACAATTGGTAATTGTTTGCTTATTGGGGATTTTCCGAAACATTCAAAGACCGGATCACATTGTGTCGGTCTGTTTTACCGATGAGAACCACCGAGCAGTGACAGGCAACTATCGGCCTCTCCAACATACTAACCCGCACAAACTGTGTTAGCGACGGTTGAAGTCAAGTGTACCATCGACGTGCAGTGCCGTTTCCGTACACGGCACCACTTTGCTCACACGTGAGCAATCGAGATTAAGTGTTTTGCCCAAGGACACAGCACAGGTGGCGTGGTTCAGCATCAAATCGGCAACCTTTCGGTTTAACAATTTCGCTGCCGAAAGCGACTATTGTTACCTATGCTATGATGATTATCTGTACGTTCTGGTATGCGCAGATCAAACCTACCATTTGATTACTTGTTGGAAAGGGCTCAGAGAGCCCTTCCCAACAATTAACCAGATGATAGAGTTACAAGTATGTCATCATTTTCAGCTGCGACTAGCAGCTCTATAAGTGGCAATGTCGGTCTGTCTGTCTGTCTGTCTGTCGGTCTGTCTGTCGGTCGGTCGGTCGGTCGGTCTGTCTGTGACCAACGAGTTTCAAAACTCAATAACTTTTGAAATACTTGATGGAATGACTTTATATTTGGCATGTAAGTGTATCTTATTGATGTCTAGCCACTGTTCAATGCATGTGTTGTTCCAAATATTTTTCTTGGAGTTATGGCCCTTGATGAACTTAGAATTTTGTGAAATTGCACCACCCGTCGCAGCGACGGCGTCGATGTCGCGATTTTTATTAAATTTCCTCGCATACAGGCGTGCGTAGAGGTTTTTCCATATATGGATAAAGTGGGCGGGGAGTAAAAAGGTTAAAGACAAATGTTCTAATCAATGAGCCAACGCGCTCCTAGAACCGATTGGTATGTGCGTGTGTCGCATCTTATAGTTAGATGAACACATCTAAACTTCCCAATTGAATCTGAAATTGTAATCTTGACTCTCCAGCATTCCGGTTACATTACAAGTAATGATCATTCGCCGTCTTATAAGGTGGGACCTGGCCATCATTGTCCACAGGATAATTGCATAAACCATCAAAACTGTGAGCGAGCCGTGTTTTTCAATTCCTCCACCCCAGGAAATGTCACAGTTATCTCCGTTGACTCAATAATCGCAAATCAGTTTCACAGTCATTCAAGTTGCGATGGTCTCAGCCTAATAAACACTTACTCTAAAATATAATCGCATTTCGGGGAGAATCTTCATTCATTCTTCATGATATAAATCAAAATACACTCAAACACAACTGAATTCTATATTTTACGTATAGTTATAGTAGGCTCTACTCGTCCTAACAATGTAGTTCACCTAATCCGATGATATTTTTGTGTGACCATACCAACCTCCCCCCCCCCACCCACCCCCCCCCCCCCCCCCCACACACACACACACACTCACCTGGAGACGCATACACACTTTTAGACTGATTCCTAAGATTCTAAGCTTTACATAGATCGAAGAGCTGAGCAGACTGTAATCAATTGATCTTGTCGGGATCTCCTGGGTTTTTGGGGGTTCCCTTTTAACAAACAATGACAAACAAGTCCTCATACAATCGGGACGACAAACCATAAACTATTGTTTCGGTAGTGAGAGCATGGGGGAAATCCTAGTCCGGACGAAAACATTATTGTCTGGGTTCTTACAAAGTCCAGAAGAGAGACCTCCTCGCGCACACGCATACACACATTTAGATTGACTCTTGTGACCTTGATCTAAATCATGAAAGTTCTCGTATAAAGGTGCGCGTTCTGAAAGGGTCATTTCAAGCCAAGTAAATACGAAATTGAATAGAAGTGGCTGACGTGGTTGAAGGGGTTGTTCCTCTTATTTTAACTTGATCGACAAACATTTCCAGGGTAAATAACCTACGTTATAATGCCCGTTGTCTTAGTTTATATTTCTCTCGGTGTGGGGGTGCGGACACAGCGTGTGGAGGTGTGTGGTTTCGGCGTGTCGAAAATACACTTTCGCAGATCATGTAATGTTTCCCCCAATCATATTTCTAGTACCAAATACGCTCAGAATGATGTAAAGCAGTCTTGATGTCTAGAATGAATCGATGTGAACAGTTTTCGTCATTATATCGGTTGAAAACATGGGTGAACGTCGCTGGTGTTGAGGCATGGGCGGGGGTTGGTTGAAATGCGGAAAAAAGGGTTGGACAGTGTTTTGAAAATGCTCCTGCAAATGCAAATTCCTTTCGCTTTTTCGTGAATCGACGCTCAGAGGTGCTAACAGAACATAGCCCTACTTGAAACCTAACTTGTTTTACCAGTATCTAATATTCCATAGAAGTAACACTTTGCCGGACTCTAATGCGAATTATATTTGTTGGAGATGACATTACATGCATACCTGTATTTCTATCATCTGCAATCAGTGTACACCGAGCGATTTAAGTACAAGTGGAACAGATTCCTCAAGTTGGCAGTCTACACAGGGGCATGTTCCAGTTAGGTTATGCTCTGTCCGACGAAGTAGGTATGTCTCTCAACGAATTCCTCTCTCACGCTCTTTCAGTGTTGATGTGTCGATACTGGCTACCTGTTGTTTGTTTTACCACTTGTCAGACGACAGGTCCAAGTACTATTGACATTGTTTAACCCTCTATCAGTCAGCTGGGAAATTATTCGTTCAAACTACATGCCGTGGAACGGGTTTAACACTCCGTCCACATACCAGTCATAATAACCGTTTTGGGAAACTCAGACTATCGGAATCGTTGCACGAACACAGGTGATGAATGATACGGAATTTCGGTTTATATATATTATCACCACAGTGTGTGTGTCCAGGAATGGTGGCCAAGTATTGTGAAATGAATTTATCATCACCATAGTGTGTGTGTCCAGGAATTCGGATCAAGTCGAGTTGAAGGAACGGAATAGTATTTCGACTCGCCCCTACGGTTCCTTCAACAAGACTTGATCCGAATTCCTGGACACACACACTATGGTGATGATAAATTTATTTCACAATACTTGGCCACCAAATGTCTTAAAAGAATATTTTAATAGGAACTATTTCTTTTTCGCAGTGGGTGAAAGAACGCTAATTTAAAAATAGAATGACGTCACGCTTCTGAGAAATTCCCTGTCGCTGGGATTCACTGTACTTTTGCGAAATTGATCTAACGTGTATTTTGTCAACGTGAATTTGATTGTTAATTGCAGTAATAACTGATGAATTAAATGTTTCTCTTGGTGTAAAGTTTATTATATTTAAAAGGATCCCGTTAATCGGATCTAGAAGGAGTTGTGCACAATTTGCAGCGAATACAGCTGCAACTCTGCTTGCGAATGCGAGTCTTCAAACACAAATATAACATTGAAAAACCGAAATGAGCTTCCTCGTTGTTTTGGCAACAGCAGAATCACGCGCTAGCATCAGGGGCCCTTGATACGGATTCGGAACAAGGGCCCAGATACATTAAACTTTAGTTGCGTAACAGTGCAAGAACGCCCCGATTGTGAGATAAAAATGGTTTCAACGCACTTCGGGTCCATTTTTTTCCGGGATCTCATTAAGCATGATCAAATGTTGACGGAGGATGATAAACAACCATCAGTTCTCTCGATTTGTATTTTATGTTGCAATCATTCTTTGTGCAAGTAGCTTATCTTGGAAATTCCATACAATTTGCTTACTTTGTGATTATCGTACCGTGCCGGCGTGCAAGGCTTGGGGAGCAGATTTTAGTATCAGGATTGATGGGTGTCAAAAATATCATGGAAGAAATTGTAGTGGGTCTAAATGGTGTGAAGAACAAAATTTGACACGTTGTGTTGGCAATCAATTTGTTCTTACCCCCTACCCACCCTGCTTCACACGGTCTATTCAAGTCACACGATCTATTCAAGTTACGACACTTCTCTTGACGGCCTCCTATCCGTTTAGTACAAGAATGATCTAGGCAATGGTTCTCTTTCCTTTCTACAAAGTTGTGGTCACGTCAGTCTTGTGCCAAAGTGTTTAAAACTTCGATGGAGAGTGACAAGTGTCAAGGGAATTGGTAAACCGTTTAGCAAGGTACAATATTCAATAAACAATATGAATCAGTCTCCATCGAGTGGGTCTGTATGTATCACATATTCATCCCTTGAATGCATTATGGCGCCATCTGCAATGCTTTGGCATTGCAGATGGCGCCTTAATGAATTCAATTGACGATTTATCTGGCCACTTTTGTCAGCAACTTACAACCCATTTTGAATATTCCTGTAATCCCCCTTCCGCAAATTAGGATAATAACAAAGCGTACGATACTACTAGTTTGAAAATATAATCAAATAGGGAATGAAGAATAAAGTACAAAGAAATATGTGAAATATGCGAATGCATATAACTTTTAAGACCTTTGATGTTCTGTTAAGAAAATCAGCAAGCCTTTGCTCCTGTTTTATTCATTATCGCGTCAGTATACAACACCTGCCGAAGTTATTTTTTCAACAATGTAATATAACACGAATTTTCATCCTCTAGATATCCACCTGAGAAATTAGTTATGTTATAAAAGCTGATAAAATAATTACACTTGTAGATCTTTCAACTAACCATTCACGATTTCTTAGTATGATACTATTGGGATCAGGACCTCGCACGATGATTTAGAACATATATTTGAAAACCTATTTATTTCGAACCATTTTAGTTTACTATTTTAATGCACGATAAAGGTAGAGCTCGTGCGATGGGCCAAAAATAATGAATTGATAAGGCCAGTATTTGAAATTATCCAAGAGATATGCGTACTGTTGGACATCATTTACCAAAAACACTTCGTAGAAGCCTCATGGATCGCGGCCAATGCTTGACAATAATTTTGTAGTTCCGGGAAGAATTAACAATAACAAATTAACTAGGAAATAACATTTTTCCTTCACTAATATTATAAGGCCTTATCAATGATTATTATAAAGATATCTGAGAAAGTTTCCAAAAAGCACCACCAGGAGTCAATACTATAAACCTTTTACAATTTTCCAGAATTGTATTTTCTACCTATTAATATAACTGACTAAAATGAATTAGCATTTTAAAAGATATGGCAATTTTCCAACTGGAAACTCTCATATCTTTGAAAATGCTGAATGTTAATTTATACCCATTTAAAGTCATAACTAGAAAATACAATTCTAGAAAATACAACTGTAAAAGTTTTATAGTATTCGACCCAGGTATGATATCATTAGTACAAAGCTCGTCGCTTTCCGTAGTTTTCTCTCACTACCTACCTATTGAGATACGCATGTCCCGGGTGAGATACTTGGATGAGAGGGATCTATCTTACCCACCCCACGTGACCATCCTCGTTTGAATATTTAATGATCGCCGGATTATTTCATCATTCTCTGCATTTTGTAAAAGTTTCGCTGGTACTATAGCTACCCATCCTGCCATATCATTCGAGGATGATTGCTCTCCCACAACACGTCTCATGACGCCATCAAAATCCATAATTCAAAAATGACGTCAGCGCAATCTCACCTGTTTCATCTCACTTCAGTATGTTAGACCATCGATGCCTCATTTTCGTTGTATATGCCTTTGGTAGAAACAGAACTATTAGATGTTCTTTATGAATATGCAATTCATTTCTCTATATGAAGAGTCGGAACAACAGTAAATGTTTATCGCATTAGCTGCAGTTGACGTCGTGTGGGCTGTTGTGGGAGAACAATCATCCCCGAGTAGTGTGTGGGTAGAATTGGGGAAATCTCACTCTTAGGGAAAGACATTTGACTCAGACACTCACACGGAAAGCCTCGTGTCTGGATCAGGTATTTATACCATGTTCACCTATGTTACTACTTGTGAAAAGCCCGTATGTTAAATTTTAGCTTTTAATCGCACTACTGGTGTAAAGCTTCTACTGCGGTGAAAACATGTCCAATGGGAAGGCCATTACAATAAATTTACACCTATAGTTGGAACTACATCCAACTTGACCTTTGACATGACCCAATTTGCTGACTTAGATACATTCACACTTCGCGATGTTTCATTCAAACATTCGACATTTTGCAGTACTATCTACTACGTGCAATGACTTATTAAGTTTAAAATACCTACAATTAAATATTTAAAATAAAATTTAAGAATTCTTAATAATAATTTGACTGAAAAGCAGAGTAAATTCAATCACCTTTGACGGTGTGTCTAGCTGTCAATCAAGCACTCACGTGCAGCCAGAAGTACTGCCCACCGGCGCAGATGTAAACAGAACAAACCCATGTGTTTGCGACAGAAAATATCGTTTTTTTCGCCATTTAAAGTGACAAAGTCGATTATTTATTAAGTGCATGGTATAAATAAAACAAATAGGTACTAGGGCCGGTAATCAGATTTAAACCACTCGTATGATAAGGGTTTTAACCACTCGACAGAGCCTCGTGGTTAAAACCCTTATCCTACTCGTGGTTTAAATCTGATTACCTACCGTAGGACCTATTTATTCTATATTTCTCTATGAACAGTCGGTAGAACAGTCAGTTTTTATTGCATTAGTAGCGGTTTGGTTTCGATGACGCCGTGTGGGCTGCAATGGCAGATCAATTATCCTCGAGTGGTGTGTGGGTGGAATTCTCACCCTCGGCGAAAGAAATTTGACCCTGACACTCACTCGGAAGGCTTCGTGCCTGGATCAGATATCTGTCCTACGGGTGAGATTTCCTCAGCACACGTCCACACCACTCGCTGTTAATAAACATTCCACAAATAAATTTGGCAAGTACTGAAGAGGGCATTGTTTCCCGTTCACGTGATTGTTGACTGCCCTGACAAAAGTAGAATGTCATCGGCTTTTCTGACCAGTTTGCAAGGTACGGATCCAGTGCTCAAGCTGTTCCATTACACCGCGGTGCTTGATAGTTGTCACATTTGTTGCCACGGTAATGCACATGAGTTGTAATTCTGTGACGTCAAAACCATTGCGATCGTTCGTGTTAGTACATTATGGTGACACGTAATTTCATCGACTGTTTTGTCAGCCGTTTCGTTTCCTGGACGCAGCCATCTTGGTTCTTATGATAGGACGTTGTTGCTATTGGTTGGAGTGGCCTGCTAGGTGTGTGGGTACATAGTGGGAGTGTGTACTATGGCTGTGTTACCTTCCAAAAAGGGGTGATTTCGTTGTCTTTTCTCAATTCTGTTTTGTCCCCTCCAGTTCTTGCGTCGATTACCAAAAGACATGCATGGACTGAATTGACGAATCAAATCACGCCGTCGGGATAAAACAACGGTTAACATTGCAAATTTGCTTCGGTCCCAAGGCCTGTCTTGCTATTGATGTATATGGATTAAACAATATCAAGACGTGACTGCTAGTGCTCTTGCGAGAGCAAGAGCACATGAAGGAACTACCATCTTGGAACAAGGGAATCACAACCTCTATAGCACTACTCCCTGCTGCCTCTCCATCTAGCACCGCTAGCAATGCATTTTACCTTTTGCATTTTGCTGGCTTTTACTTCTATTGCCATGGGCCGGTATTAGAGCCTCCTGGCCCTCTTACCAAGAGTTCTCACTATTAAAACTACCAGGGCTACTCATTACTACCACTGAGTTATACAGGAACCAAGGAAGCTAAATTGTATGACGACGACTACTACAGACTCGTGTAATGTCTATCACTCTCTGTCCTTTTAACAGCTTCCACTAGAGCTGTGTTCGTCCAGTACAGCAGTCGTCCACCACTGCCACTGACTTCTTGACTTGACCACTAGCTCAACGCCACTATCTTCCACAACTACGACGGGCATACCATTGCTTGTTTTTACATCTACTATGGTAACCACTAGCTTATCCAGACTAACGATGTTTTTGTTTCTTCATCACTGGGAGTGCTTCTTGTGCGTTATTTCGCAAGTTGCGAACATCTGAAAATGGAACATTCGCAGCATATTGTCATGACAGTAATCACCTCTCGCTTTTTGTGGAACTGCATGCTGAGGCTTGCGATATATACTTGCCCTGTTAGTGGGCAAATATATATCGCAAGCCTCAGCATGCAGTTCTGGAGGATGATGCCCTGATTTATAAGACAGGGTGACCCCCCCCCCCCAAAAAAAAGCCCAATGGACCCCCCCCCCCCCCCCGCCCCCCTCCCCGGGCGAAAGCTCATCATGTACGAATGTCTCTTGGAGAAAATGCTTGTGTGGACAAACGTTTCCCTTCACAATGGTGTTTAACTTAGCTGACAATAATAACAATCAGGAAAGATTTACTTGATTTCTTGGATTATTCTGCCAGATATTGTATAAAATCTACTAATTTATGTCATAAATGCATTAGAAAATATCATAATGCATTTTTATCGCTGTGCATACCATTCACACACTTCTAAATGCTGTAGGAAATTGTATGTGAGCAAAAACGAAAATCTATTTCGAATACGTGCTATTCGACAAAAACATGATATTCAACATCATGCCTACGTCGACGTAACAACCGTTACTTATTCCCATTTCCTTATTCGACATTCGTTATCAACCGATATTATCGGTTGATAACGAATGTCGAATAGGGAACTGGGAATAAGTGACGGGTTTCACGTCCCCCATGCCTGCGCCCTAGTAGGACAACATTTAAAGCTTTCTGAACATTCTTTGGTCGATTTAAAAATCCATCCAATAGCCCAACCACCAATTAAAGGCACATTAGATGAGACAGAAACAGATGAATTTAGAAACACACGAGTAGACTTCAAACCCTCTGGTCATTTGGTATGAACATATCAGAGGGAGAATGCGAAAGCGGTCCATCATTCCTTTCTTTTACATACAACAGAATGAATGTAGAAACAGAAAAGATAGTGAAAGATGAATTCAATTTAACCAATTCTAAATTAAAAGAACCTTTCAATCTTCGACCTGCCACCGCTGTAAGACAGAAAAACAAAAGCCTGGGTGATATCCTTGCATAGACGTTGTATCAACTGGAGTTCATCAATAAATACCATCCATGTATTGCCAGTTAGTGTAACCAGTTCCTGAGCTCAACATTTAGTTTAAGGCATAATCTGTGTATAATTTTTTTTTGGTCATGTTTGGAACCCTTAAAGTGTAGCGTATGTCCTCATGCGGAGTGTAGTTACAAAAAAGTCGTTTCACCAGGAAATGTCTGTGCCAGTGCGTCTATTTTACGTCATACAAACATACCGTTTTCTCGAGAAATACAAAAGGTCTGGTCAAGACAGGACCTTCAAACAATATTCTGTCCCTATCGCTCAGTTGAGCCTCTTTATGGGAATGTGATTCACAATATTTTTCACTGCCAATAGCAGTGTAACACTAAGCTGGGGAGAAGGGGGACTCTTCCCAACTTGGAGCAAACAAGTTAGTGTTCTGACATGGGCCAACATTTTTTTCTAAACGAGTATTGGTAATAGTAATAATTAGCTGTGGTTGTGTGTTGCTTTATCCAGATATTCAATTTTTCCGTGTTGGGGGCGGGTGGTCATCCACGGGGGCTCTTATGTCCATAAGGGGGCTTTTTTGTCCGGGTGCCTGTCCGCCTGATTTATAATATGGATGTCAGAATGATTTTTCGTTTGCATCATAATGGCGCTGAGACCTGAGTTAAACGGGATTGCATTTGATCCACCTTTGCATTATCAGTTCCTACCGATGATTCTGTTGTCATCTCTTTGGGGAATTTGTCAGCAAATCATTCAGTGGTACATCCGCAATCCTGCCTACCACCGGACCAACACATTAGAAATCTGCATTTATCACTTAATCCTCTACCAGCTAATGTCGAAATATTTAAATTTTAACCTGCAAATTTCCCCGTATGTATTTAGCCGATTCAATCTCGAGAAAGCCCGCTAAGCTTTGTTACTGAAGCTTAAAGGTGGCTAAATTTCCATCAACATTGTGGGAAACATTTGCATTGATTTGAGTACTTTACTTTAAGGGCTTATGGCTTTTCTGCGGAACGAAAACTGTGATTCCTATATTCCTCTTTTCGCCTAACCCTTTAACTAACGAATCGGTCGTACCTCCTGCGTAAACAAAATGAGCCATCGAAAAACAATTGTTCTTCAAAAAATTTTAACAAAACCATATCGTGTGACCCCTCATTGGAACGAGCTCGCCGCACTCGTTCCAGTTATGAGTCACGTGATATGCTTTTGTTGAACATTTATGAAAAAATTGAACAAATAGTATTTGAAAAAATAATATTTAAAATAATAAATTTTGATATCGTCTGCGTTGGGTTTAGGGTTAAAAACTCTGTGTTTGAGCTCAGTGAAGGTTAAGGGCTCGATTCTGCGTTGTATCCTTGGCCAAGACACAAAATCCCAATCACTGAAGTGTCAATGCGTACTGCGCGACTGCGATCTGCATGCCTTCAACTGATACTAACCGGTCTTTTGCCGGGTCAGTAAGACAGAGATTCCGACAGTTACTCGTCGCGGAACGGTGGGTCTCTCCGAGTATTCCGTATTCCTCCACTCGTGAACTTGTCGATGCGAGATGATCCTTGATGTTGAAAGTCGATAAACCCCAATAAATAAGTAAATGATAAATAAAGAATTCTCGTGCGATTTCCATGTGAATAAAAGCGCGGACATGGTCATTTGATTATGTCATTTTTTTTGTTGAAACTATCACCTTTTGATGTTTTCTGTTCAATTTCGCCGCACCCTCCCCACATGGAATATCCCTAGCATTTGCCATTGCACTGAGAAGCCGGGGAATCAGAATGAGTTTATTGAACATGACATACCGCGAAAAACTTATAGTAAAGCAGGTGCTTCTAGTCAAGTGTCGTCTGCCTATTCAGGCAGACGGCACTAGACTAGAAGCACCTGCTCGGTGATTAATTCTCCCCCACCCCAAAGATAGCCGAGCCATCACAGCCAGATTACCGGCCGTATTACATCACAGGCAAGAAAACTCGACTCCCGGCTTCTAAGAGTTAAATATGTCTTTGACATATATAAAACGCATCCGACGAAACCGCCTGACGAAGGTTTGGCCTTTTAGTTATCTTCAGACAGATTTAACATGTCAGTTGGTAAGATTTGGATGTCGTTCAAATCACCTGGCTTGGTTTTCCGGTATAAACCAAATCAAGACTTTAAATAATTGCTTGACTATCACTACACCCAAGACGTCATTCTTCTTATTAAAACCACTGTCATCAAACACACAATCTAACGAAATTTTGTTGATAACGTTAAGTTTGATTTACTCTGTCGGAGATCTTGAACAAAATGTGAGACAAAAATAGTATGTCTTATTTTTAAGAACCAGTCTTGACTTTAGAAGAATTCAACGTTTCGTTCTTCAAAGTCAACGCTGTGCAGTAAAGGTGAGTGGTGGATCCAGGTTTCGTGGTTTGGAGGCGCCACTTTTAAATCATGGGACATTATGTGATGGATCATCCGACGCTCATCGAGGCGAACACAAGGAGGGGCATTCCACTCTCGATAGTGGAATCTGGGGCCTCTCCGGGGAAAGTTTTGGAAAATGGGAGCTCAGTGTGACCCTCATTCAAATTTTGAAAAAGGAAAGCGATGTAATAACGGATCTTGCAGAAGGTATTATTGTATTCATGGGGCACGGTATTATCTGCGATAACAAAAAGACATTCATTAAGGTCGTGGATGTCCATGTGTTAACGTGGATAATTCCGTGTACCCTGATCATGGAGCTTGAGAAAAAATGAGATACAAAAATAAGGGGCGCGAGACAGGTGCGCCCACTTCTATTAAGGTAGCCAGAGAATCAATATGCCCATCGAGCCGTCATCGCTGCAGACTGGACTTCCCTCCAGTAGATTCCACTGCATTGTGTATGTACAGATTCATTTGGACAATGCATGTCACTGAAGGATTCAGTCTTCGAATTTAGCACAGACTCATCGGCAGTGCCATGCGAAGTGGGATAGCAGCTATGGCAGAAAGCACCACCCCATAAAATTGGAGTTCTACTTCAAGGTGGATCGCCCATTTGTGATTTGAAAACTTAGATAAAATGGGGCGACCGCATTTACCCCGGTACATCGTACTCTCTGTGGCTTAGCCACAGAGAGTACGATGTTTCGGGGTAAGCTGTTTTAAAACATAAATGCTCTCGTGCATGTAGTTTCTGTAAAACGCCTAGGCACCACTTTGATATTTTTAACAACCTTGGCTACAAAAAAATATCAAAATTATCTAGACGTTTCACAAAAACTAGTATTACGGTCCTGGTGTTATAGGCCCTATATGTTACGCCCAGCTTATATGTTTATTTCATCCAGAATCGCACATTCACAGAATTACAGATATGGGTATGATATATATGTGGAAAATAAAATATGCCTATCAATTTAATCCACCCCTTTTGTATCTTATGTTCTCAATACAATAGTGCAAAAGTGCTTAAATTTAAAATTTTAAATTTCACAAACTATCTTCCCAGATGTTTCCGCAGAGCTCCATTTGATTCTCATCTTTCAAAATTTTCGCCGTCGGGGTGGATCATGCTCGCCCCGGCAGAGCCGGTGATCGTCTATCGCCACTTGTCGCACCCCCGCCAACTTCCAACAAAAATCCCTTGTGATATTAACACAGTTGGAAGATAACACTTACAAAAGCGTTCTTGAATAGCTAAACCATTTTTGCCTCCAAACTTAGCTTACCTAACGAAGCAAGATGACAACCCTTGTGTTGTGTCTCTCGATAAAAAGACACAACGAGGAATGGTGCGGCCGTTGTTGTGAGGCGCGCAAATAGTACATGCCCCACACCCCTACAGATGCTGGAGAAAACTCGACTCACGAATAGACGATCGCAGATGGCGCTCTGGTCAAAATTCTCTATCTGCTTCCATGTCCACAAAAGAAAGCGAACACATTCCATCTCAGAACTTTTTTTCGTTTTCATACCAACAACTTTGTTGCTGCATCTTGAAGTGTTGGAGTCCCTCACCTTGTTGTTGGATATCTGAAGCATATTTGGTTAGAAGTTGCTTTCATGAAAACTTATTTTATTGTTTTTTCGTCCTATTGAGGGGGTCATAAACTATGTTCTTAAGGCGAAACAAATGAAAGTTTTAAGGTCTTCAATATTTGGGACAAGGATGCTGCGTTTCAGATAAGGACAATGATTCTCTTCAAAATTCTATGGTAGCTTTCGCTGAAATGGTTCACTGTCTAGTTATCAGCTGAGGTCACCACCGAGCAATGACGAGCAACGGCGAGCAACTCTCAGACTCCCAACCTCTCCGCACTAAGCTTTAATCTCGGAATCGGGAATTTCGTGGTTCTGTGACTCCCGGTTGTGAAAGCCAATCACGATACCTGAAATTCACACACCAATGTTTCAATAATTGCGTATTATAGTTTATAAGGTTACGACGAATATCAACTTCTTCCGAGACTAGCCTCGCCGTTGGTGCTAGCGTTTAATCTCGCGAACGGGAATTTCCCGGTTACCGATTCTACAAATCAGTCTTAATGCCCTGGAAGTTCATAGACTAGAATCGGGAATCAAAAGTGGTTGCGGAACGCAACCTTTATTTAATTCCCGTTTCTGTTGTGCGAAAATCCCGGGTATCGGTACTGATATTAAGAAACGAGAAGCGGAATATACCCGATATTGTGACTGTGCTTCAAAAGCGAGAACCAGGAAATTCCCGTAATTAAACCCTACTCCACACAAGCAGGTTAAGCATTAGTTGAAGTCAAGTGCACCATCGACATGCAGTACGCCTTAGTACACAGCGCCACCGTGCCCCCACGTGGGCTGTCAGGATTAGGTGCCGTGTTTGAGGACATAACGCAGTCACCCCTGGAGGGGAATGAACCTTGGACCTTTCGACTTGAAGTCCAATGCCGTAACCATTGTGTCGCAGGATTACAGGGCTTAAATTGATATTCAAAATGATTGAGGAAAATGTATGTTCTTATCAGTGCTCAGCCGACAGCCAGTGACTGTCGTCTGAACCCCAGTTCGAATGTAAACCTTGCCACCAATGCCCTATCCGCTTGGGACTTTTAGGATTCCTGAAGGTGCCTGTGGCTTACAACGCCAAGGGGTGATCAACGATAATTCACTAAAAAGATTATTTATTTACATGTACGAAGAAATAAAATATGAAACAAATTACTCACAAAATTATCCATGAGAATACACTAAACTAATTACGCGGATAAAAGTTTATTCTTTTGGGCCCTCGACGTCTCCCACAGCTCGCTGTGTCCGCTGGATCAACCTCACATCATCTTCATTTTCTCACGGTTTGTGATACATACAAAGTGTCTATTCACTTCTCGTTGCCTCCTCCTCGCAGGGTTACTTCACAGTCATCCGGGCTTAACACATATAATGTTCTGCTTGTGTGACTCTATCAGCGTTCTCACAGTTCAATCACAATTCAATCGGTGTCTACCACAGTTCACGATCACTTTGCGCCTTGCCTGGCTCTCACGGGGTTAAGTTATTCTTCGCCTTCAGATATATGCTTACAAAGCTTACATAAAAATATTCTGCAAAGTGGTCTCAACATTACCAATTCTCGCACCGCCAAAAACTATCTTCTCTCGCGAGCTATTCAAGCGCTTACTCAAACTCTTAATACGGTTTCTAATCCTCAGCGTTACAGGTTTTACTTCTTTGGCTACTATGCCACTACGGTTCGCAACCGTTAACAAACTACTATCGGTTCCTTACAACCCTGACAGGGTTACGACAATACGCGGACTTTCAATTTCGGTACCTATGACCCTCGACGGCCAAGGCTAAATTCGGACCTTCTCTGAGTGCCCTCAGGCCAACTGCCCTTCAGAATTCTGCTTCACTCTTTATACAGTCGGAACGCAAAATTTAAACATATTAATTCTGATTTAACGAGTGCTTTGTCGTTCGGTACGGATAGAGATATTAATGCGAATTTTGTTTGAGGTAAACTATTTTGATATTTCGGAAACAGGATAGATGCGTAATATGGGTGTGTGTCCAGAACATGTGTGATGCACTGGTTTCCAACAATTAGATTTTAACTGGCTTTAATTTCCCAGATAACGATTACGGGAGAGAATATTGTCTCTCTTACTATTGATCTGTTATCAGATAGCCCATGTGGCGTTCAACAAGTGCTCCATAATGGACATTAAACTTCCATGCCTAATTAGCAGAATTTGAATTATTGCCGATCTGTTCTCGGGGTCCACCATATACCTATCTTTACGTTTTATGTTTAACCCATTCAGAAAAATTATCGAAAATATTTACACTTTTAAACAAGAAAATCGCAACTTTTAGCTATCACCTTGACACGTTGAGCCACTGTACTCTCTCTTTTTCCAATAATAATACAAGTAATCGGTACACACTAAAAACTGACGTGTTAACACTGACACTTTCAAGGTGTTAAACCCATTCTAACTCTTGGGGTTTGATTTTAACACTCAAAGTGCAATGCTTTAAGCACTTAGACATTACAATCGTCAGACATCTGAAACTTGAATGGATGGCACTTCCCATGTGTCTAGCATTGGTGGTTCTTCCAGAATCGTCCATAATTTGATTTGCGCTTGGTGGGTGCATAATTAAAAGGACACAACGCAGATGACGCGGATCAGGCTCGAGAGTTCGAGCCTGATCCACGTCATCTGCGTTGTTTCCTTTCAAGTGTCGCGACATTATACTTGTCAAGTGGTATTATTGTAACACCTGTCAAGTTCTGGGATATCTACACTTGAACAAAGTGCTAGTTCAGCACTTAGTAAGTGTTAAATACAGCACTTCAAGTGTAGTTTTTAACACTTTAGTTTTTAGCGTGTATGGTCGATGCGATTTTAGAGGGCAGGAGAGTCGTCAACCATAAGGCGATGCTGAACCAAAATAGGCAAGAGCTTTGAACTCAATAGGGATTACATTGAGAAATAATTCTCCAGCAGACTCAGTCCTTTGTCATGAGGCCGAGAACTTGTTGATTCACTCTCGTATATTAGGTGCACCACAGTTTGAAGTTACAAAAACAACGCATGTTGGTCTGTATGGTTAAAACACGTGTATTTTGTGCATACCGCGTTATATATGATAGATAAACCCAGGTGATGCGTTTGTGTACATTGCGGCGTGTATGTGTGCGGGGGCGGTAGTCACAAATTTTGTCCAGGTTGCAGGGTAAAAATAATTATAAGCGCAAAGGAATTGTCGAATATGTCATTTTAACATATGCACTCATTACACTATATAATTACATTTAAAAAGATAAAAAGTGAACAATTATGGTAAAAAAAGACCATTTCATTTCAATAGACACCTTTTCCACCTCAAACGATTAAAACGAACCCATTTTACTGCCTTCAGTATAAAGGGGGGTGTTTATCCACGTCAGTGTCTTTAATATAACCAACAACTGGGGGCCTCAGGCATTTTGACAGATTATACCAGGCGCGTAGCCAGGATTCTCTATAGGGATGTCCTAGCCAGTTTTGAGAGGCCAACATTATATTTGGAATGCCGTTGTGTGGGCGGAGGCATTCCCTGATCCTCACTAGGGCCTTCCGATCTCTACCCACTTCTCTCACTTCCCTGAATATGGTTGTCGTTAAGAGTAATAGCGACGGAGGGGAGATAAAAAAAAATATTTCTCTGCTGTCAATGGAAGAAGAGGTTTTTCATGTCAATTCAGAACACTAAGTACATGTTAAGGCTCAAGTACCCAGAAGGTGGAGGCTATAACAAAATGCCCCCCCCCCCCCCAAAAAAAAAAAAAAATGTCAGGGTTAGAGAGTACGTCTTGTGTTAGGGTTGAGTTGTATAAAATGTTGATCTTTTTCAGGAAATGGTGGGGAGAAGAGAGTCCCCCAGCCACCCCATCCCACCCACCCCCCACCCACCCACGTCACACAGCTGAGCAGCAAGAGCAATTGGCAGGTCGATAAAATCGATAAGACTAACTCACCACAATAATTCCTCGATCGCTGAATCAAATAACCACCCTACATATGAATATCTGAAATAACGTTATCTCTGATGGTTGCTGACCAATATCTCATCGATTCATTGAACCTCCACATCTGTTCAGTCACGTTTGGCTATCAGCGTTCTACCTCGAAAGGCTTCAGTTTGCATATGAGTTGTACCATTTATTTTTCACGAGATGTTGAACTCCTCGTAACCCTTCCTCACTCACATTTTCCTTAAGAAAGTATGTTCGCCCAAATGTCGGATATAACATTTTACGATTCACTGGAACCAGCTCGTTTCTGTCAAGAGTATCAAGCTGAAAAATATTCAAACAGCCATTCAAATAGCGACTTTCGTGTGTGACACTGGAAGGATTTCTCAGGCCAGTTATTAACCATTAAAGGTCGAATTCGGACTTTGATCACCTTTACAGCAACAGAACAGGAGACCGAACAAGCCTGCCTCTGGGTAATCTCACAGGTTGATTCAAAGTTTCTTGGCTGTTGTTTCTATGGAAGTCTTGGCTGCCTACTTAGGCAGCCAAGACTTGCCGAGAAATAACTGCAAGGCTAAGGAATGCAGACTTTCAATGTGCAGCAAAAATGTATAAAAATATCAAAGCCTTCATGGGATGAAGTTCCTATAATCTCTCTACTAAATGTGATATAAATCGGTCACGAATGCTCATGGTACTTCCAAAATAATGCCGACTTCTTTCCAGCTTGGTACACATGGGTCAAATGGTGGGAAACTATATATATGAATGGGTTAGTGGAAATCTGACGTTGCAAAAGTATGGTGCGCGGCCAAGGACACAATGATATTTAGGCAGGGTTACAATTTGCCGAATGGGCATCCGGAATAGGCGATATTTTGACCAACGAAGTGATTTTTGATTTTTCGACTAACAAAGCCCAATTAAGAATTATTCTTGCTCGTTTCAGAACATCGTTAGACAGAAACAGACAGAAACGCGTCAAAATGAGCACTGGGTAGAAATTGGGACAAACAGGCTTTTAGATAGACAGACAGACAGACAGACAGACAGACAGACAGACAGACAGACGGGCAGACGGATAGATAACACTAAGTATATTTTTCTGTTTTACACCGCGGTGTTCTGTGTCAAACACTGCTATGATTGCAGAGTAGGTGTGGGGGGGGGTGAGGGGGGGGGGCTTTAAGAAAAGATCGACAGGACGTAAGTACAAGTCATTCACTACAATGTGTATCTCAGGCTTTTGCTGTGCACATCTTGATGAGATCATCAAAGCTTTAAGAAACCTTGGGGTGATGCTGTCCATTCTCGACCCAAATGAACCACGGCTTCCGGGACTTTTGTGGTAATTTGCCAGCATAAATTCAATGAACCAGTTTATCCCAGAGATGCTGAGTTGATGCCACATTCGGAAAGAGTGATGACGATGTCATAATTTATTATTTTAAATATTATTTTTTCAATATTTTCAAAACATTTCAACAAAACCATATCGTGTGACCTCTTATTGGGACAAGCTCGTTCCAATGAGGGGTCACATGATATAGTTTTGTTGAAATCTTGTTTTGAAAAATTATATGTTTTCAACTGCTGAATTTGTACATTACGCGGTCGGATACGGCTGATTCGTTACTGAAAGTGTTAAGCCGTCAGGCAACTGCTAGTTCTGCGTCTGCAGCATTCAGTTTGATCTACCAATTCATCGCGGGTAACAGGATGCAATTTTCCAACGCTAAACAGACCACCTTCTAGTGATTTTTAACACGAACCTCAGAAAGCCACAGTCGTGAATATGTGAACAAGTTGTTGCGCACCAACACTCCAGTTTAGCAGCCCCTTCGTACGGCCAGTTTTGGCCTAGAGGTTGCATTTGCATCCCTATCATACAAATGTATATCCCTTGTCCTTATGTAATGGCCACGTCGGAGCAAAGCTATTCGCAAAAAGCACCTTTGAAATTCCATTTTGTTGAATGTTTGCCTTCAAAACATAGATAATGGCCTCCACTGCAACGCGCTATTCAGGCTTGTTTAATGAGCGGTCATAAGCTATGTTTTTGAGGAAAAATATTAAAATCTTTAGTTATTCATTTATTTTTTTTTTTTTTCTTCTTCTTTTCTTTTTGGAGGTGGTGTTTGTTTGCAAGTTTCGTTTGCTGTAATCGTTCTGCGAAAATAGGTAAGTGAAATCTGGATAATACAACAAAACTGTATTCTGTTCATATAAACACTTTTCCAATTTTTTGAGTCAAATTATTTCGGAACTATTGCTGGGGCGATTTTCTTTTGCCTTCCTGTGTAACTGTATCACGTTTAACCCTTTACCCAACGAATCGCCCGCATCCGCCCGCGTAATATGCAAATTCAGCAGTTGAAAAAATATTATTTTTCAAAAAATTTCAACAAAACCATATCATGTGACCCCTCGTTGGAACGAGCTCGTTGAGCTCGTTCCAACGAGGGGTCACATGATATGGATTTGTTGAAATATTTTGAAAAATTTGAAAAAATGATATTTAAAATAATAAATTTTGATATCGACTGCGTTGGGTAAAGGGTTAAAGTAGACAATCGATGTTTCGGCTTGGTTGTGAACCTGGAGTAGATGAGCTGATGTTGACATCAAAGTCACACAGGTGGAATCCTAATCCGCGCGGTTTCGTCTACTTCTGTGTTGCAATTCCATTGTGAAAAAGACGTGTCGTAAGTTACAATACCAAGATTAGTCGAGTCTTGTAATGTTTGCTTAAAGATGTTCAAGACAGTCAGTCAATGACTCTACACTTAGCATGTTTATATCATCGCAAGTTAAATCTTGACTCCATCTTCTTCTCACAGGTGGCCTGCTTTGTAACCTTTGGACAAAAGTATTCTAGGGACTTGGTTACTTCAGGTCATCTTTAACCCTCCTTTTATCACAAATTGCATTAACTGTGTCACGTGACATTGGTGTCACGTGATATTCGACATTAGATCGGGCTGCCAAGGGTCGAAAGGTGCGAGACACATACTACTTACGCTGGACACGATACGATAAAGTAAGTTACTTACGTTTTCTAAATTGCGACTTTTCGAAAGAGTTGTATGCCTTTAGTTTGAGCCTTACTGTCGAACAAAGATAGCAAATACTTAAAGTGAATTTATTGGCGAGAATGATATAATTTTCTGACCGGTCTCGTCTCGTCAATAAGATGGTATATACCTACCCAGATTTATTAACTGCTATAATGATTTGTTTATTATATGGCAGTAGATATTTAAAACATGAAATGCGGCGTTTGACGTTCACACAGAAAAAAAATATTGGATTGCTTGTTCATATATTCTGGTTGCCTCCTGTGAGATGAGGCCTTCTGGTTCTTTTCCCCCTTACAGTAACTATACAGATAGCGATGGATACTCAGAACATTATGGATTTATTTGGCCAATCCGCCATTTTATAGAACAAGTAGTAATATTTACTAAAAGAGACAAATTATGTTTTTGTGACCTGCAGATCTCCAAGAGATAAATCCGATTTGCATTAAGGAGATGGTAGGTAGACAGCCAATCTGGCTATGCCCTCTCCTTGTAATTTTTGTATCACATAATCAATACAATATTGTTTATAATTTGTATCACTATTTGTAACTCACATATGCTTTCCAATTTATTGTATGCTACTAAGGTACATTTATTGCAAAATAAATATTGAATTGAATTGAATTGAATATTGTTTAGCGCGAAGGCACTCTGTTTTTTTTACTTCGCGTTAGTAATAATGTTGCCAATTCCACGAAGTCCAACACCTATTTTGTTCTCATTTTCAAAAACTTATAAAGGCTTTTTATCATTTTGTCATGAGAAGCTCGTTGCTTTTTTGTCACTGGGTGAAGGGGTTACTTTTTAAACTTGAAGTGGAAATGAAAAAAATATCTGTCTAATAGTCTCAGCTAACTTGACACCAAAAGGAAGGATTTCAATTTTATTCTTCAGTTTAGTGGACTAAGTGCGATAAGGCTATCTGCTTTGTGTACCTGGGCAAGACACTTAATCCCAGTTGCCCAATTAGGAGATCGGTGGCGAAGAGCACCAAAGCGAACAGCACATCATTGGCACTCATGCCTTCAACCAATGCTAACCCTGCTTGTACAGTGTTAGCAAGACGGAGATTCCGACAGCTTCGCATTCTCTTCGGATATACTCCGACTTCCTCCACCCATGAAACTGGACATGACATGACCGTGGTTGTTGAAACTGTCGCTAAACCCGAATAAATAAATAAATAAAAAATAAATAAATAAATAAATAAATAAATAAATAAATAAATAAATAAATAAATAAATAAATAAATAAATAAATAAATAAATAAATAAATATGGTATCTTCTAGGATAATCAGCGATATGTGGGAAACTGTCCAATAAATCAATTTACTCGGGCTGAGTGCGGAGTAACCGCAGTGTGGTAACCGCAACTTAAAGGCTTCACATTCATTTTTTCTGAAGTTAAATAATTATGTCTTCTGTGTGGATTTTCCTTGCTACAGTTTATAGGAGAGTGCCTATGGGCACTCTTCTATAAACTGTAACAAGGCAATCATTAGTGAACAAATTCTGACAACTAAAAATAATTCAGCACCCTATGAATTAAACGCATTGCGTTGTGATGTGTTACCTCATTTCTGTGCACGTAAGCCAAATTACCGGTGGAAACAGTTCATTCCGATTGGGGATAGAGTGCACCCAGCCCCGCCAACATCCTGTCCAATTCACAATTAGGAAAACACCTTTACTTTTACTCCTAATGTTTCTAATATCCTTTCCTTTCCGTTGATTCATAGTTTAAAATGGATGTTATCCCAATGAGCACTTGACATTAGACACTCTACAAAACTGTGGTCGCATAATTGGTCCATTTCGGAAGCGGATCGCGACAGGACAGCAGTCTGGGGTCGCAACATATTTACTACGGTGGACCGCAAATTTATAAATAAAATATTTCGAAATCAAGACCCAATCAAGAAACATAATCGAACATTGTATCTGACGGGCGATGTTTTGGCGTTTCATTTTCGACAGGCGAGATTCTGTAGTGTTGCGCGGCTGACAATTTTCGCATTGGAAGAGATTAACTAGAAAGTTAGCTCCCCTTGTTTCTTGAATCTGTCAATAAATTTAACACTGAGGACATGGAAGTTTCATATAAAAACTGAAATTTCGAAATCTTAGCGAATTTGTATCATCGATGTGAGCAACATTTCACAAACTTAAAGCATTTTCATGAGGAGTAGTATAAAAATACGGAAATTGGAAACACCATTTTTTCATGTTCATTAATATTTTTCTGTTCATTATATTAACAGTGTGTGCATCGTGACATATAATACAGATAGTGTCCTTTCCATTATTATAAAAGTGTAAGAGGTTAGATTTTCTATTTTTTTCCTTGGAAGAATAAAAACTTGCAAATTACTGTAAAAACACATTCCATAAACAAAGAGTCAAAGTTGACCCTTCAGTGCTGGTAGATGTAATACTGACATATATTCTTAATGACGGATTATCAGTTAACTGGTTGCTTCTCATTAGCTTGTCATAGAAGGTCAAGTTTCCTTTTGTTTCTTTCAATAAACGGCAGCTCTCTCGGAGCTGTCTGATGTTTTCGTTCATTGAAAGGAACAAAAGAAAAGTTGGCTTTATTTTCTACTGATGTCATAGGGGCTTTTTCAACAACTACTTCCTTCTTAATTTGATTTTCCTCGCGCCTCTTATAATTTCAAGGGAGATAACTTTATCGAATGTCGATTATCATGACGATATTGGTCAGGAATGTGGATAGAAACGCGTGAAGAAAATTCTGACCGGATCCTGACTGGGTCGCGATCCGATCAAATTTATCTGCCCGCTTTTGTAATTGACAGTACTAAACATTTCCGCCGTAAAAATTTGGTTTGTGTGTTATTGCCTTTTCTGCCATGCACCTGTTACGAAATTCGTCAATTTTTCGTCACATTGTCGATATATTTCTCCGCAACACGTTCCTATTTACTAAAGTAAAATACCGCTGCATTCTGTGTGCATCGAGCACGTGAATTTGAGCTTTTGACACGTTCTGCAGCTATATGTTGACATGACATGGGATTGCTTATCCACCGTTAATACAACAATGCTTTTTGCGTAATTAAGTTCAAGGACTGTGACATATGCAGAGATGGCAGTGTACCCTTAATGCGGACACGTGCTAAAATTCTTCTAATACATACATACTACAACGCTTAATCAGCGAGTTTGACTATTGACATCTTTGCCACTGACTATGCTGAAAACCTTTTTGGTGACACTCGGTTTTATTTAGTGCTAAAATGTTTAATGAAATCCGCTGAGGGGAAGACTACTAACTTAATAGCCACTTTTTTCCAGTGAAAACGTGTAGTTAACAGCAGGGGCGCCGGAGTGTGGGGTGCAGAGGGGGGCAAATACCCCACCCGTCTTTCCCTCCACCGAGGGGAGCGCAGGGTGCTCGATTGACTAAGGAAAAACTAACTAAAATCATGAAAAATTGTATGTTTTAGGGTTTTTATGATTATCAAAGAGAGAATAGGTGTCTGTTAAATTCTATTTCTATTCTTATGTGTGTGTCTATTATGGACTTTTCCGAAGCTTTTCAATTTTCATCCGTCAATTTTATAATTTTTCCAGAATTGTAGTACAAGAAAGTGTTCAGGCTTGTGCCACCCCACCCCTCTTCCGTCCTTTTGTGCTTCCGGTGCCCCTGTTTAACAGTTTCATCTATGGCATGTTGTGTATTTGAGTCCTTCGTGGCTGACAATTTTCGTCATTGGAAGAAACATATACGGAAAAGTTTTCTCCCCTTAATTTTCTCAACGTTGTCAGTAAATTTAACACTAAAGGTATGGAAATTTCATGTAATGATTAAAATTTCGAAAGGTTAGCGAATTTGTATCTTTGATGTGCGCATCAGATCACAAACTTCAGGCCTTTCCTGTAGAGTAGTATAAAAATACATAAGGTAGCTTTTTGCATCTTTTTCATCATTAGTTTGAAGGTTTGACTATTATTCTATGTTTAAACCCATTTAAAAATAAGAAAAGGGCGTTTTCACCATCTTTGATGTTCTGTAATTTTTTGTGTCAATTATATCACACACGTGGGTATCGTGACATGTAATACAGACACTGATCTTCACAGTAAAATAAAAGTCATGTGGCGACTTTTTCTAACCCTTTTCATGGGGAGAATAAAAACTTGCAAATTACTGTAAAAACACATTCGATGAACAAAGAGCTAAACTGGACGTGAAAGTTGGGGTGTGATACTGATAGATAGATATTCTTAATGACGGAGTATCTGTGAAGTAGTTACTTCTAAACAGCTTGCCATAAAAAGCCAAGTTTTCTTTTGTTACTTTTAATAAACGAAAACAACAGACAGCCCCGGGGGCTGTCTGTTGTTTTCGTTTATTAAAGGTAGCAAAAGGACACTTGGCTTTATTTTCTAGCGATGGCACAGGTGTTTTCTCAACAGTTACTTGCTTCTCAGTCGGACCTTCCTGCGCGTCCATTGAATTCAAGGGCGATAACTTTATCGAAAGTCGATTTTTATGACGATATCAGCTTAGGATGGAAGCTCTGTATTGGAACTCCAGGTGTCCAGATTATGGAGTGGGTTGAGATCTAAATATAGAATCAGACTGGCCACTCAGTCAGTATTCAGAAAATGTCACGCGAACCATGACCCGAACGTATATCTCAGCATCTCATTTAAGATTTATTAAAAGGTAATCCACAGGATTTTCATGGATACTGTGATATGAGCCATTGTCCTATCAGTACTACCTACTATACTAGTGACTCATATCCCCATCTACAATCGGACATCTTCACCACGGCCCTGGGAGTAGATTCTTCGTTTTCAAAGTCTAATCCGACAAATAGTGTATCTATGAAGATCATAGACACTTTTAACTGTAATATTGTCTTTTTATACTTGAAGAGTTTCTTGAAGCTTCTGTCTCATTGTAGATGACTTACGTGGAAGTATAAGGACGGCGGTTGGTAAACATTCTGCATGTCCAGTTTCTGATGGACAAAAACGGTAGGAGCTTAACCCTTTACCCAACGCAGACGATATCAAAATTTATTATTTTAAATATAATTTTTTAAAATTTTTCAAAAAATATCAACAAAACCATATCATGTGACCCCTCGTTGGAACGAGCTCGACGAGCTCGTTCCAACGAGGGGTCACGTGATATGGTTTTGTTGACATTTTTTGAAAAATAATATTTTTTCAACTGCTGAATTTGCATATTACGCGGGTGGATGCGGGCGATTCGTTGGGTAAAGGGTTAAGCGGGCTCTTTGTGTCAATGAGCGAGTGGTCTTAATCGTCGTATACCTTATCATCTATTGCATGCTCTCTCTCTCTCTCTCTCTCTCTCTCTCTCTCTCTCTCTCTCTCTCTCTCTCTCTCTCTCTCTCTCACCTTGAAAATCTATCCAATTAGTAAACAGCCTCCAACCCTCTCGTCATCTATGCGATATTGCAACTCTAGAATTTCATCACTTTAGCTGAAGTTGCTGAATGTGTGGTATTTTCTGCATACATTTAAAAAACTGCAACTTTTCTTCTTTTTTTCCGTCGCGGACAATTCAAAAGTAACACAACTTTAATTGCATGGCATGCTTTTTTCTGATGAGAGTCATCAAGTGGAGCTGATTATAAATCACCCTCATATTTCTAATCTTTACTGTGAAGATTTGTTTCTTCAGGAATTCTGTTTCACCGTTCGGTTACTTTTTATCTCACGCGCCAGACATAGCAACAATTAACACTGCATTACACCTAATAATGTACCAATCTAAGAAACATGTTAACATCGGTGTAAATACATTCCGCACATCCTTCATATCAACAAAAGTCATTCTATCTCTCAACGTGTTTCTCATTTGAGATAATTTAACACCTCCTCATGGATTTTCTATCATTATACCGTTCTCAATTCTTACAATATTCTGTCGTGTCCACCCTTTGGAAATATGCTGAGTGCAGAACGTGGGGTGCATTTCAACCTCAAACACTATGGTGGGGAGTTTTCATTTACCAATAAGTCCCGAAATCTTGTGAAATCAGAGAGAAGCACATGCAAAATTTCAGTCAATCGACCTCAGGGTTCAACCCGGAGGTCCATTGACTGAAAACTTTGCTTGTGCTTCTACTTTCCCACAGCATTTAAGTTGGTTTGTATGTGGTAACTTTACGGCATGAGTTTATTAACTGGTAGAGTGTTGGAAGACAATATTTGAGCTTTACAGAAAAGTGCATGTGCCCCAGTTTGAAAGCTTCATATTCCGTGGATGTGTATCATATTACCTTTGAAATGAAATTATTTACTCTTTATGGATTTGCCTTGTTACAGTTTATGGGAGAGTGCCTATCAGGGGTGGCGCCAGGGATTTCTCGACAGGGGGGCTGACCTCTCCGACAGGGGGGGCTATAACATTTGACCTCCCAAACGAAGGAAAATGAGTGAAAATTGGTAAATTGGAGAACCAAAATAGAGCAAATTGAGTATGTTTGTTGATTATTTAACCCTTTACCTACATGTAACCTGAAAAGCAGACGACACTTGCAAAAATAATTCTTGAATAACTAATTTTTTTCATTTTTTGTCTCAAAAACATAGGTTATGACCCCTCGTTGGAACGAGCTCGATGAGCTCGTTCCAACGAGGGGTCATAACCTATGTTTTTGAGACAAAAACTGAAAAAAATAATGAAAATTAATTGGCGATTTTTGAGAATAGCGCTGGCCGGTTTTGGCTGTTACCTTAGGTAAAGGGTTAAAGTAAACATATTATAATAAGATCGGGAAATATTTCATCTATAAAGCCAGTTTAACGAACGACATTAAGGAATTTCGTGAGACTCACTATTCTCTATCAAAGTTCCAGTACTGCACGAGTTTGAGACAGACAAGACGAGATATCTACATTCGATTGTCAGAAATTTCTCGTGAAGTCGGGTTTACGAGGCTCTAGCCGCCCCCCACCCCCTTGACCTCCCCTCTCCCTGGCGCCACCACTGGTGCCTATAAATTGTAACAAGGCAAAGACATGCGTACAAACCTTGACAGTCAAAAATAATTTAGCACTCTGCCAGTTAAAGGTAAACCGCCCCATCTAGAGTACAGATGGAAAGAGAAATAACTTTATGCTTACAGAAGGAGAGTGATTTTCCACTGAAACAGCAAGGAGTGTAGACTTTACCTACATTGTATCTGTATTCTGGGGAAAAATACGAGAAACACTATCAACGTTTCGGGTAATGGACGTCATAGTTAAACCTTGAGGTCGATCAGTCGACATTTTACTTCTGCTTCTAACGCCTTTTATCAGCGAATCTGGGAGTTAATGACTAGGTACTCTGGACGCGATGAACGTGTAGACCACTATGGAATAAAGAGAGTGGTGGGAGGGGATAGTGTGCTAATATCTTAAGCCAGAGGCACCAGTATCATACCAGGTGTCGTAGAAAGTTCCCAAGGTGTTCGAACACTCTCTGGATACATCAATTGTGGGGTGGATACTGTCGCGGATTACTGTCCTAACGGTGGGGCACGTATACATGACACCCCTGTGCGGAGAGAAATATACCCCGTGCATGCTAAAGATTCCTTCCTGGTATTGTAAAAGAGCAAGGCCATAACGTTATCGCTCCGGCCGTCATCCCACGGTAATCCTTGTGCGCTTGCGCTAAGGACATGTTTGTAACACTCGATAGGCGTGTAGCAGTTTGTTTAACCTTTTACCCAGCGCAGGAGATGTCAAAATTTATTAGTCTAAAAATTATTTTTCAAATTTTTCCAAACGTTCAATAAAATCATATTATGTGAAACCTCATTGGAACGAGCTCGACAAGCTTGGTACAATGAGGGGTCACGTGATATGGTTTTGTTCAAATTTTTTTCTCTCAACTGTTGTTTTTGTTTATTTTGTGTGCGGGTACGTTCCTTTCGTTAGATAGGGACTTAAAGCACTTTGTGACTTCTTCAAAAATGGAGATAAAGAGCTATATAAGAATTATCAACAACAAAAATAAAGTTACGTTCAAGGGTTTCTCTCTTGGGTTTGAAACTTCGACAGAGTGCTCAATTTGCTGTCGAACAAAGGCAACAAGGAACTTAAGTGAGTTTAATTCCGTACACGCTGATGTCGAAATATCATAGGTATTTAACCAATTCAGTCTTGTTTGACAGAGCTCATTGAGCTCTGTCAAAGAAGACCGAATTAGTTATATTCGCACTTTTATTACGGAAACAATTTGACACTTGAAGTATCGCAGTTTTGTGTGTGTGTATGGGGGGAGTGGGGGCGGTAATGTTCACGGTAAACCAAAATAACAGTACTTGAGAACTGAATCGGCAGTTCCCTTGCCGGCTTTGGAAGCCATCTTGTACCGGCGTCGTCGTGGCTTTTTTCCGACCTTCGTAACTGTCCAAGTAATCTGCTTCGTGACATCAGAGGTGAAAAAAACGCGAAAAAATGCAGCAAGACTCCTTCACGCCTGATCCGCCGCAGACGTAAGATCTTTTAAATCCTCTGTTCTTTATCACAAACATTTTTTTAATCTTTTTTTTTTTTATTTTAATTTCTAACCAATTTTTTTCTACTATTTTTTTTATTATTATTCGTTACAGATTTATATCAGGTTTTATTTATGACCTGTGCCAAAACTATGAGCAGTAAGCGTTTTGTTTTGTTTTGTTTGTTTGTTTTTATTTTGTATTTTGCTGTTGTTTTTTTTCTGGGGGGATTCATCGCATCACGGATTGACGACCTGAATCATGCTCTAACTATTTCCTGTGAAATTGAATATTGAAAAAAAAAGCAAATTATGGAGCCCGGTAGGTGACAGGTTTCACTCTATTTTATTTCGTTTTAACAATCAAATTCATTTTGGCTTGAAAACCACGAGAAACGGTACGTATCATATAATGTGTTCCGATTCCGTATCATATAGACGACTCATTTCTGATTCCGTATAATATGGACAACTCGTTTCCGGGAACGCAACGGGCTATCACAACAGGCGCATGAATATATTCTGTGTGAGTTTCAATGATCGACTCAGCTGATCGCTTACAAAACAAAACAAAATTCCTTACAATTAGCGACAGAACTATTAATAGCAAATGACCCCCAACCCTCCCCCCCCCCCCCCACAATAAATAGAAACTACACAAATAAATATTGCACACTTGTAAATTCAAGCGTATCATCTAAGGAAGTGACATTGAGAGTGAATAATTTTACAACGCAAGTTTGAAAATTTGCGGTGACCGCATTACTCATTGTTTGTTAAAGTGCACAACAATATTGTTCTATAAAATATACGGTTTTTTTAACTTTTTCTCGCCCAACATTACGTCCCAAAACTGTATTAATAATTTAAGATTTAATCTGTTTATTTGACAGAATTGTTAGATAAATGAATTATCATGATAATCTGTATTTATCGAAATAACATTTCGAAATAACGAAATATTATTTCGTTTTAACGAAATCATTATTTTGTTTTAATGAAATAAGTATCTGTAGCGGAAAGCAGAGCCAGATAACACCGCCTCGCTACTTTTCGATTCCAAAAGTCTGTTTTCTTGGCTAAGTAACACGGTTACGTATTCTAGCAAAATATGAATTTGACTCATTAAAATTAATGACTTCACTTTGTTGTGGAATAAATTTAGTTGTATTCACTTGAAACATTCTCCAATCAATTAACGTTATGATCTCTTAGTTTTTCGCGATATGTGTATTACCAGAGGTTTTGTGGTGCTGTTCTGTATGCCTGGTTCAATGCAGAAAGAAAATGAAGCAGCGGAAAGTCCAAGGGTCCCCCCCCCCCCCCACAGATAGCTTCTCCTCTCCTCCCCTCCTCTCCTCCTCTCCTCCTCCCCCCTGAAAAAACCTTCTAATTGCAGGCCCAATGCCGATAGACTATAAGTGGCCGACAAAAGTAGTAATGGAAGGCAGAGAACAACATTATAAGATGCATAGACGTACAGGCCATGGGGACTCGGGGGGGGGGGGGGGGGGGGGGGGCTCCGCAGTCTTGGAAAATCTTCTCTTTTTTTGGCAGTTTTCATAATTTTTGGGGGGAGAGCTTCACTGACCTACCTGTAGTGTCAACCATTCGATCTATTGTATTTATGTCTTTAAATAAGGGATACCGCCCTATAAGACCAAACTTGGAACCAAAGTCCGTAATATATTTTTTGGCGCGGTACGTCTCACAGGACGTGATACACCAAAGAGTTATATTACGGACTTTGGTTGCTAGTTTGGACGACAGTCTTATCAGGGTGATAACGCGTCTGATGACTTTGGATACACGGGCTTGACAGTTTAAAAAAAAATGCGGAGAGAGCATACCCCATGCTGTTGGGAGTCCGGGGATGGGAGAGGAGGGGGGTCTGCCGCCTAAAAACATTTCTGTCGGAAATTTTCACATTTTGTCGGAAAATAATTGTTGAATTTATATGAATCGAAAGCAAACAGCTTCAGATTCTGAGATGTCAAACATTATATTGTTAACGTTATTGACTAAAATCAGCAGCTGGACAAGTCACAACTGCATGAGGCACCCGGAGGCTCTAGAATTGTTCTCACCTCCTACCATACACTCCCCCACTTCTGTTTTGTACACCTCGGGTATGCCATCGGCACACAAAAATTCGCCCGCCCCCACCAACTCCTCTGTGTTGGATTTTTAAATACGGCTGACTTCGGGACTGCTGTAGAAGACCGGCAGTCCCTGCTCTCCCACTTCGGTTCAACGTGCCTCATTGATGCCGGACAAAATCTTCAGGCACCTTCTAAAAAACATTGCCCGTACGACTATGATAAATGACGTTCCCCTTTAAAGTTTGGAAAACAAATTCAAGACGTTTGTTTAAAAGGCCTAATTTTCCTGAGTCTGATTGTAAGTAATGGAAGTGAACAATTATTCATGGGTAAAAATCGATGGAACACAGCATTTTTTGCATCCTCCATCACCCCGTGTACTAACTTGTGATTTCGTTTTTAGTAAATGATTATTTCGTTTTAACTGAGTACAATTGCAGCACACCAAGAGTATTTTCTGTACACCATGCATAAAACTGATTTTAGCGCCCCGCCGCCCCGAAACATTTCATATCCCCGCCGTCACTACCAATACTGCGGACTCAATGCAACACTAAATTGAAAAGATTCACAATTTCACGGCGATTAGAAGGTATTTTGATACGATGATATTTAATACATTTTATACACTACACTACGTGGGAGCGCGATGACGCAGTGGTAACGGCTTGGACTTTAACCCTTTACCCAACGCAGACGATATCAAAATTTATTATTTTAAATATCATTTTTTTAAATTTTTCAAACAATTTCAAGAAAACCATATCATGTGACCCCTCGTTGGAACGAGCTCGACGAGCTCGTTCCAACGAGGGGTCACATGATATGGTTTTGTTGAAATTTGTTGAAAAATAATATTTTTTCAACTTCTCAATTTGCATATTACGCGGGAGGATGCGGGCGATTCTTTGGGTAAAGGGTTAAACCCTGTAACTACTACTTTCTACCAATCTGTCGCCAATTCTTTCGAATGCAGGCAAATCAAGTTTTAACTATACCCGCCCGACAACCCGCGAATCGTCATTCAGATGCTCCTGGTAAAAAAAAAACCTACCGACGTTTGACTGTGATTGTCACAGAGTGTTATAATAACGACCTGCCAGAAATCACAAAACGGGACCGATAACGGAAGCGCACGAGAAAGGAGGTACAGAGAATAATCCTCCATACACATATCGCGAAAACTGGAAAGATTGTAACGTCAACGGATTTGCGAGTGTTTCAAGAGAATATGATTTAATTTATTGAACAATAATGTGAAGTCATTAATTTTAATGACTAAAATTCATATTTTGTTGGCATACGTAACTTTGTTACTTAGCTAAACGAAGTAATATTTCGTTTAAAGGAAATAATTATTTCGTTAAAACGAAATATTATTTCGTTAAAACGGAATAAATAAGTTGGTACATGGGGCGATGGTGGATGGAAACATGTCAGAAAATGCCGTGTTCGGCCGATTTTTCTTCACGAATCAGCATGAATAATTGTTCACTTCCTTTATTTGAGATAGAAAAATTATTGCGAACAATCAGACTCCGGAAAATGACGCCTTTTAAACAACCGTTTTGAATTTTTTCCCAACATTATGGGGGAACGTCATTTTATCATAGGCGTATACGGGCATTTTTTTTTTTTTTGAAGGGCTGAAGATTTTGACCAAAAAGTGATGTTGCAGGCATCATTGAGGCACGTGGAACCGAGGTTGGTGAGTGAGGGCTGGCGGCCGTCTCCCGCAGGTCCGAAGCCAGCCGTATTTAAAAATCCGACATAGGAGAGGCGTGGACGGAGGGACTTTTGTATGTGCCGAAGGCATACTCGAGGTGTCCAACACCAAGTGCGAGAGTGTATAGTAGGGGTGTCCCCCTCCAGTTCGTGTGCGCCCCCAACCCGCACCCCTGACAGCATGGGGTATGCTCTCTTGGGATTTTTTTTTTTAAATTGTTAGGCCTGTGTATCCAAAGTCATCAGACCTGTTATCACCCCGATAAGACTGTAGGCCAAACTAGCACCCAAAGTCCGTAATAAAATGTTTTGGGGTGGCACGACCCGTGAGACGTACCATGCCTAAAAAATATATTACGGACTTTGTACCATGCCAAAAAAATGTATTACGGACTTTGGTTCCAAGTTTAGTCTTACAGTGCGGTATCCCTTATTTAAAGACAATAGATTGAATGTTTGACACTACAGGTAGGTCAGTGAAGCTTGCCCCCCAAAATTATGAAAACAACGAGAAAAAACTAATTTTCCCCCGACTTCGCCCCCTCCCCCCCCCCCCCCCGAGTCGCCGTGGCCTGCACGCCTATCTTACAATGTTGTTCTCTGCTTTCCATTACTACTTTTGTCAACCATTTATAGTCTATCTGTATCGGGCCTGCAATTAGAAGGTTTTTTAGGAGGGAGGAGGGGAGAGGCGAGAAGCTATGTAGGGAGGTACCCTTGGACTTTCCGCCGCTTCATTTTCTTTCTGCACCGATAAACCACGCTATGGTATACGGAACAGAAAACTCTGGTAATACACATATCGCGAAAAACGTAGAGATCATAACGTTAATTGATTGGAGAGTATTTCAAGTGAATACAACTAAATTTATTCCACAATAAAGTGAAGACATTAATTTTAATGAGTCAAATTCATATTTTGCTAGAATACGTAACCGTGTCACTTAGCTCAGTAAGCAGAATTTGCAATAGAAAACTAGCCCTGTTTTCCGCTGCAGATACTTATTTCGTTAAAATGTTTGGACTACAGTATTATCAGGGTGATAACGCGTCTGATGACTTTGGATACACAGGCCTAACAGTTAAAACGAAATAATATTTCGTTAAACAAAAAAAAGAAAAGTCTTTCAGAAACCCCTCAAACCCCTCTTCAAAAGAAGTAGCACACCCCGCCTTTACCCACCTATCTCAGTATTTCAGGCACAGTTTAACAGTAGCACCTGGTAATATTGGAAAAATATAGTATTTTGACCAGCCAATTCTAACACGCAATATATTCGAAGTTAGTAGTCATCACATTTCTACAAAATATAAAAAGATATAATGCACATTTATTATTTGAAAAAATGTAAATATCAAAACAAAAAGGCTCTATTTCACACCCAATTGAAACAAATTCTTCGGGAGAACCACAGAGCTCCACATCCCTTTAATAAAAGGATCCCCTGACACACTATTCCCAACTCAGCAGTAAGAGTACGGTCCTTTACAGTGTGAGCACGCGTGTGAATATGTCCACGCGTCAATGCCGACACACATCTGTACTAAGGGAAACAACTCGAAACTAAAACCACAAAGATGTGTCTCTCAGTGTTATGAATCGGCGCACACAAAGTCCTCTCTCAATGCCTAAGGCAATAAATGCCGAACTCTACAAAACATAAATCTCAGAAAAAGTTGTGTTGTCAATTCATGCTGTAATGTAACTTGTTTTCTTTCCAAGGGTTTACAAAACAGTAAAATTTTATTTTAACTTAGTGTAAAATATTAAATTCCTTTTCAATTCACTCGATCCTGATGTAAAATAGCTACGCGGTACAAAATATAGACTCCGCGAGAACTGTTCAAGCCCGTCATAATTTAGTTTACGTAACGGTATTATCAGATAAATCATTCATAAAAATCGCCATTGAAATTTGATATTTTTCCCTTTTTTTCAAAACACAGCCTCGTGTTTTGATAACAAACGCCCATATAAAAATCTTGTATACGATCTTGGGAATCGGCGATGGTTAACTTCCTTTTGGACGAAGAATAATGCTCTTCCTCGGTCTTAGCTCCGGGCTTTTTCTAGATTGATGAAATGCACAGGCACATAGACAAGATTCTATAATAGGGGTGCCGAAGCCAGTTTGGGTTTGTTTTCTTGGGGGCATGGTATTTGAAAGTGTCAAGGTGATAGCTAAAAGTTGCGATTTTGTTGTATAAAAGTGTAAATATTTTCGATAATATTTCTGCCTGGATTAAATGAAAAGCAAGATAGATATGTGACGGACCCCGAAACAGGTTTGTCAAACTGACGTTAGTTCAAGAGATTCTAAATGAAGTATGAAATTTAATATCCATTATGGCTCACGCGTTCAGCGCCATATGGGCTTCTGATAACAAATCAATAGTAAGAGAGGCAATATTCTCTTCTGTTATAATTATCTGGGTAATTAAAGACCAGTTAAATTGTAATCGTTGGAAACCAGTGCACCACATATGTTCTGGACACACACCCATATTACGCATGTATCCTGTCGCCGAAATGTCAAAATGCGAGTCTTTCAAAGGAACATTAAAGCGAGCGTTAAATTAAGATAGATCTAAGCGGCCAAGTTCAAGAGAAGCGATTAACTGAGAATAAATGTTCTGGCTATCTAAATAAAAATCGGGGGATTTCTCGAAAATTTCATTCCAGCAAATTCCAGTCGGAAGGTATGTAAGGCTGTGGGTCGTTGCGAGGCGGTTGGCCTGAGGGCACTCAGAGAAGGTCCGAGTTTAGCCTTGGCCGTCGAGGGTCATAGGCACCGAGACTGAAAGTCCGCGTATTGTCGTAACCCTGTGAGGGTTGTAAGGACCCGATTGTAGTTTGTTAACGGTTGCGAATCGTAGTGGCATAGTAGCCAAAGAAGTAAAAGCTGTAACGTTACGGTCTAGGGGTCGTATTAAGAGCTTGAGTAAGCGCTGGAGTAGCTCGCGAGATAAGATAGTTTTAGGCAGTGCAAGAATTGGTGATGTTGAGAACACTTTGCAGAATATTATTATGTAAGCTTTGTAAAGCATATATCTGAAGGCGAAGAATAACTTAACCACGTGAGAGCCAGGCAAGGCGCAAAGTGATAGTGAATTGTAGTAGACGCCGATTGAATCGTGATTGAACTGTGAAAACGCCGATAGAGTCACACAAGCAGAACATTATATGTGTTAAGCCCGACTGACGGTGAAGTTGACCCTGCGAGGAGGAAGCAACGAGAAGTGAATAAACACTCTGTAATTATTACAAACCGTGAGAAGATGAAGAAGATGTGAGGTCGATCCAGCGGACACAGCTAGCTGTGGGAGACGTCGAGGGCCCTAAAGAATAAACTTTTATCCGCGTAATTTGTGTATTCTTATGGATAATTTTTGTGAGTAATTTCTTTCATATTATATTTCTTCGTACATGTAAATAAATAATCTTTCAGTGAATTATCGTTGATCACCCTTTGGCGTTGTAAGCAACAGGCACCTTCAGGAATCCTAAGAGTCCCAAGCGGATAGGGCATTGAAAAGGGGGCAAGGTTTACGTTCGAACTGGGGTTCAGACGACAATCACTGGCTGTCGGCTGAGTGCTGATGAGAACATAAATTTTCCTCGATCAATTTAACCCTGTAATACTGCGACACTGGCGGGGCGTACACAGGATGTTCTAATAGGTAACATTTTTAAAGGTAAAGATCAACGATCCACTCAAAGATAATTTATTTCATGGAGCATGCTTTTTGAAGTTTACATATGAGTTTTTGCAAATGGTTATCAACATGCTCTGGGGAAACAGTGGAGAGCCGTAAAGCGTTAAAGTTTTGCAATTTTTAAATTTAAGGAGGTTCAGAAGTAAATGACGCGGTAGCTAAATAATTATCCAACGCAGAAGGGTTAAGCGCGACGATAGGAGCGAAGAAATTGTTATTTACCGTAACTGTGTAGCTTTGAGGTGTTTACAAGTGAAATAATGGAGGCTCCCATGACTTTGGACCAGTTCATTTCGGCGGGGAAACGCCTGGGTTTTTCTGGGGGTGAGCTGCAAAAGTTTGTCAGGGACGAACAAAAACGAGTAGCGAAAGGGTCAGCTGCTGAAAGAGGGCGAGAGAATGAGAGCGCGGAACGCAAGAGGGCAGGGGCCCGGGAAGAAGCCGCGGCCGAATTGGAACGGCAGGTGCCTGAAGCGCGAGGAGGCTGCCTTACGGGCAGCCGAACGAGGGAAAGAAATACAGGTAGAGCGAGAAAGCGCTGCGTTAGAGCGTGAAAGGGGTGAGAGGCAGGCTGAGATTGGGCGTGAAAGGGGTGAGAGGCAGGCTGAGATTGAGCGTGAAAGGGGTGAGAGGCAGGCCGAGATTGAAAGGGAAAGGGCCGAAAGAGAACACGAGAGAGAGCTCGAATTGATAAGTGCTAGGGCCCAAGTTCAGGAAACCAACGGGAGGTAAGTGGACCCCTTTCCCAAAACTCCCTAAGTTCTCAGAGGGTTCTGATGATATCGATGCATACCTTCAAAGGTTTGAGAGGTTTGCATCGTGTCATCAGTGGCCTGAGGATACATGGGGAGTAAACTTAAGCCCGTTGTTAACGGGGAAATCCTTGCAAGTATATGCAAGTATGCCTCCTGATTTGACAAATGATTATGGTGAGCTAAAGAAAGCTATTTTAAAGAGGTACCAGCTCACCGAAGATGGATTCCGGGCTAAGTTCAGGGAATGTAAGCCCGAGAGAGGGGAGAGTGTATTATAATTTGTAACGCGGTCCACTAGGTATTTTGACAGCTGAGTTGAGTCTTTCAGTGAATTATCGTTGATCACCCTTTGGCGTTGTAAGCCACAGGCACCTTCGGGAATCCTAAGAGTCCCAAGCGGATAGGGCATTGATATGGGGGGCAAGGTTTACGCTCGAACTGGGGTTCAGACGACAGTCACTGGCTGTCGGCTGAGCACTGATAAGAACATAAATTTTCCTCCATCATTTAACCCCCGTAATCCTGCGACAGAAAGGCCACTGTGAGGCGTAGGAGGCATCCCATGTTCTTAACTATGGCGCTCCGGTAGTTACCCCTCCTCCCACTTCCCTGTTAGGGAAGTGGGAGGAGGGGGGTAACAGTAAGAACGTCATGGTTAGGACTAGATCTCCCAAAACCACCACTCCTCACCCCCAAGAAACGTTTGCAAAATTCAGGGCTTTAAGAGCGGATCTGGGGCATTTATAGAGAGAGTATCCCCCTTCTGGAGACAAAGTTCAAATTAACTACTTGAAAATAGGTAAAACTGCCCTAAATCTCGGTTTCACTTTTAATGATTGCTTTGATCTGCATAACCAAATCACAAAAGTGAGCAAAAGCTGCTTCCTCCAAATAAGAAACATCAACAAAATCAGAAAGCTACTTGACCAAAACACTCTGAAAACTGTTATACAGTCTTTGGTCCTGTCCCGTTTGGACTATTGCAACTCTCTCTATTTCGGCCTTCCTCTGTAATCAATGTACCTGCTTCAACGTATTCAAAACACAGCAGCTAAGATCATTTTCGGTGCGAAAAAATATGACCACATTACACCAATCCTGAAATCTCTGCATTGGCTGCCAGTTGAGTCTCGCATTAAGTATAAGGTATTGGCGGTGACACACAACATCTTACATAGCGACAAAGCACCAGTCTACCTTAAGCAGGTCATCAAAGTACACACACCGTCGAGGAATCTCAGATCAGCTTCTGAGAGTCTCCTTGTTGTACCTGAATTCGATCAACGGCAGGGAAGAGATCATTCACTTTTGCAGCTCCCTCACTCTGGAACGCCCTCCCTCAGAACCTTAGAAAAACCCTAAATGCAGATCATTTCAAGAAAGCTCTGAAAACCCATCTCTTTCAAGCAGCCTTCGGCCGCTGATTACACCATTGTTACCGTCACCTATGTTTTCAGCGCTTTTGAGCAGCGTTTCGCTGGGAAAAGCGCTATATAAATAAATTATTATTAAAATTATTATTATTATTTTAGGGATGTATATGTGTATGTGTTATAATGTGCTTTGGCTGACGAGGGGTCAGCGAAACGTTTAGGGTGCCCCCCCCCCACCCCACCCACCCCCCCCCCCACCCCGCCCCCTTGGTTGTGCTACTGCAAATGCACGTTGCCGTGTTTGGTGTTTTGCAAATCACACTCATTTTGTCTTTGAGAGGGTGTCATCGACATTTCGTCCAACTGTGCGCGCAAAACAACTTTTTTGATCTATGATTTATATTTTCTTGGTTTGCTGTTAGAAGTATTGCTGGTATTCTCTTGATAATTTATTCTCGTCTTCTAACCAGTGGTGTTTTCGTGACGGTCCTTTACAGTGTGAAGGGGGCGCGGTGGCTCAGTTGGTAGAGGTGCAGGCTGCAAGCCGAGAGGTCCTCGGCTCGAATCCCACCTGCGGCAACCGCGTTGTGTCCTTGGGCAAGACACTTCACCCCCATTGCCCACGTGGGGGCACGGTGACGTTGTGTACTAAGGCGTACTGCACGACGATGGTGCACCTGTCTTCAACCAATGCTAAGCCTGCTTGTTTGGAGTTAGTATGTTGGGGAGCTGACAGTTGCTCGCCGTTGCTCGGTGGTTCTCTCCGGGTATTCCGGCTTCCTCCACCCGCAAAACTGTCATGGTCATGATTAGCCATTGTGCAGAAATATGTGACCTTAAACACCAATAAATAAATAAATAAATTTAAAATGTGAGCACGCGTGTGAATATGTCCGCGCGTCAATGCCGACACACATCTGTACTAAGGGAAACAACTCGAAACTAAAACCACAAAGATGTGTGCCTCCGTGTTATGAATCGGCGCACACTAAGTCCTCTCTCAATGCCTAAGGCAATAAATGCCGACCTCTAAAAAAACATAAATCTCAGAAAAAGTTGTGTTGTCAATTAATGATGTTCTGTAACTTGTTTTCTTTCTAAGGGTTTACAAAACAGTAAAATTTTATTTTAACTTAGTGTAAAATATCAAATTCCCTTTCAATTCACTCGATCCTAATGTAAAATAGCGACGCGGTACAAAATATAGACTCCGCGGGAACTGTTCAGGCACGTCATAATTTAGTTAACGTAATGGTATTATCAGATAAATCATTCATAAAAATCGCCATTGAAATTTGATATTTTTTCCCTTTTTTCAAAACACAGCCTCGTGGGTATTCGTGATCGCAGAGTTCGTTTGAATGGTGGATCCTAAGCTTTTTCTTTGAGGCAAAAAAACGCCACGCCACGCCACGCCACGCCACGCCACGCCACGCCCGCCACGCCACGCCACACCACCACGCCACGCCACCACGCCACGCCACGCCACGCCACACCACCACGCCACGCCACCACGCCACGCCACGCCACGCCACGCCACATGCATTCTGAAATTGGACTAACTCTCAATGACGGTGTGGTGGGCCTATAAAATCACAGAGGTCTCGTTCTTTCAGGAGGCCTCACAAACGTCAGCTTACTCCGTTTTTCTTGGTGATGTATTTATTGTGTAATGTCACTCTTTGCCAACAATGTGATTTAAAGGAACACTTCATCTTAGGGATGTCCTATTCTACCCATGTTTATGCCCATTTTGGCTACTCTCTTCCTTAGCTACAATGACTGATTGAGGGGTGGATGGCCACCACACATATGCATGCAGCCAGTCGAACAAACGAAGGTACCTATTACCCGATTCTGGGTGTTGGAACCCGTCAAACTAATTTGGGTCACGGTACGAGTGAATGTTCTAAGAAGCTTGGTGCCGATGCGTCACGACCACTCCAACTCAGTGTATTTATCTTCAAATTGATTCCAAAGACTTCTGAGATCTCGAACTATAAATCCGACTGACCAATATTTCAACCAAATCGTCTAATATTCCAATTCCATCAGACCGCAAAAAGTAGATCTTCTGTTTCTAGGGCCATTTTTATAAAATTTCATGTGCATGGGCGGTTTTTATCTTCTTTTTATTTTTGCGATTATTTATTTGCCATCAAAAGTTCATGTTCTTGATTTGTTTCATGTTTTATGCCTCATAATCTACAGAATGGGTGGTGTATTTCGTCCCTTGAGTGCAAGAAGGCTTTGCAGTGCTGAAGCATTGCAAAGCCTTGTTGCACTCAAGGGACAAATTTATCAGTTTTATTAACTTGGGTAAAATATTAGACATAAACCATTTAATTTTTATTTTTTTAAGTTTGCATTGGTTTAAAAAAGAGAGCATGCGGCAGCCAAAATGACCAACCGGACGGCTTGAAAAACGAATGTTTAACTTTTTTAGTCTTCATCAAGGCATTTTTGTGACAAAAGCCAGCATTGTTGATGTAGTTGGAATATTTTTTCAGTCGGTACTTGAATCATCAGTATGGAAAAGTTATTTTTACACCACTCTAACTGATCATCAATTATTTGTGTTACGTATCTGCATGTGGCTACTTGATTCTGAATATTTAAACAGAAATACTCCTCGTCTCTCTAAATTCTCTTCTTCCATACCGTCTTTCATATTTGTCTCTCATGCACATGCAGTACTATAAAATCAATATATAATAAGCTTAGGTGGGTTTACCAGCTAATTATTTTCAAACAAAAATAAATCGTTCCTTGAGTGGAACAAGATGCCTGATGTCACGCTTATGTATTGCCGATCAACAATCACCTCAGTGACTTCCGCAATGAACACCACGGCAGCACATTGTACCCACTCGTGAGTTAGAGGGCATCAGAGTTTTATGCCGATAATGAGACCATTCATAACGCCAGTTTTATCAAAAGCGGCAAAAATATTTTTCGCGAAAGAGGATAGAGTTATTGCCCTTGCATTATTTTTTTTCTTCGGTCTTCAAAGACGTTCACATAAACATCATTCGTTCAAGTCTTTCGAGGACAGTTGTGCATTTTCTTTCAACTGTTTGGTTTTAAATGCAAAATTGTCCCCGAGAGTCACTTGTCGTAACCATATCAACATTTCAACCCTCATTTGTTTTCCATAATCCTATCTGGAATTTAACAAGATTGAATTCGTTAAACACCCAGTTGCATTACTGGAAATTTTTTAGGCTTTAAATTTCAGTGTTTTGTCATATGCGTGCAGAGAATTAAATATGCATGAATACCTTATTCCCTTGTACAAAAAAGTAAAAATTATTAATGCAACTTCATCGATCATAACTATAGTAATAATAATCATTATTGTCGAAAGTTCCAAACACTGGTACATGACAATTCAAAACTGATCGGTGTCATTTGTGTGCAAGGCAAACTGTGTGTCCCCACATTTTCAGTTTGCCATAAGGATGGTCACAAATCAATTCGCATATAACCAAAGTGCTATCACTGGGGCATTATGGGGCTTTATAAAACTCGGAATCCACCGTGCAAATCTATGAGCCCTTTCATAATATATGAAAAACACTTAAAACATTTCGAATAATACACCCTTGGGACCTTTTGCCGGAAACTGGTTGTTTTACAACAAAAGTGGCGAGATTGGAGTTATACAGGGCTGGAATTCCAACATTTTTATCCACACCTTACGATTTGTAAGTAGGCTAAAAGTAATTTGTTTTACAGTACAGTAAACAAAGTCAATACAAAATTCAATAAACTTTTTTTTATCTTAAAGTATGAGTACAGTTTAACCCTTTACCTAACATGAAAAGCAGACGACACTTACAAAAAAAATTAATTCTTGAATAACTCATTTTTTTTTGGTCTCAAAAACATAGGTTATGACCCCTCGTTGGAACGAGCTCGACGAGCGCGTTCCAACGAGGGGTCATAACCTATATTTATCAGACAAATAATGAAGATTAATTGACGATTTTTGAGCATAGCGCTGGCCGGTTTTGGCCGTTAAGTTGGGTAAAGGATTAAGCACAGTTTAAACCGATTCTCCAATGACAATGACACTGTGGGTGCCACATGGGGCTGAGTTCAAAATCCAAAACTTTTATACACATCTGCAGACCTTACTTGAACATATGAACACACTTTCAACGTTTCAAACTAAAATCCCTGGGAGCCTTTCATCGGAAACCGATTCTCTAAAGACCAAAGTGACGCTACGGGATCCACATTGGGCAAGAACCAAAATCTGAAACGTTTATGCACATCTAGAGACCATACCGGAACATATGAACACACTTTCAAGGTTTCGAATTAGAAATTCGAGGGGCCTTTCACGTAAATTGGTTGTCTAATGACAAGACTGGCACCACCGGAGCCACATGGGACCGTATCAAAAATCCGAAACCTTTCCACACATCCAGAGACCCTACCTGTGAACATATTTCAACGTTTCGGATTAAAACCCCCAGGAGACTTTTTCAGGAAACCGATTCTTTAACGACAAAAGTAGTTCTACAGGAGCCACATGGGGCCGAATCAAAAAACCGAACCTTTATGCAGATCTAGAACCCAACCTGAACACAGGTACACACTTTCAACGTTTCGAATTAAAAACTCCAGGAGCCTTTTGCCGGAAACCGATTCTCTAACAACAAAAGTGGCGCTACGGGTGCCACATGGTGGCCGGATCAAAAAACCCAGCCAAAACCTTTATGCACATCTAGAGACCCGACCTGAACATATGAACACACTGTCGACGTTTTGAAACCCCTAGGAGCCTTTCGCTGGAGACCGAATCTTGATTGACGAAAGTGGTGCTACGGGGGCCAGAAGGGCTGAATCAAAAATCCCAAATCTTTATGCACATTTAGAGACCCTACCTGAACATATGAACACACTTTCAACGTTTCGAATTAGAAACCCCAAGAGCCTTTTGCCGGGAGCCCATTCTCTAATTAAATTAAAAATTAATTAAATTAAAAATCCTGGGAGCTTTTCGCCGGAAACCGATTGTCTAACGACAAAAGTGGGTACACGGGAGCCACATGGGGCCGGATCAAAAATCCGAAAACTTTATGCACATCTAGAGACCCATCCTGAACATATCAACACACTTTCAACGTTTCGAATTAAAACCCCTAGGAGCCTTTTCCCAGAAACCGATTCTCTAACGACAAAAGTGTGACAGGGGGTTACATGGGGCCGAATCAAAAATCTCTAACCTTTGTGCCCATTCAGAAACCCTACCTGAACATATAAACACACTTTCAATGTTTCGAATTAAGAACCCAAGAAGACTTTTGCCGGAACCCCATTCTCTAATGACAAAGGTGGTACTACGGAAGCCGCATTGGGCCCGCTTAAAAAATTGAAAACTTTATGCACCTCCAAAACCCTACCTGAACATATGAACACACTTTCCATGTTTCGAATTAAAAACCCTAAGAGCCTTTCGCCGGAAACCGATTCTCACCACATGGGGCCGAATCAAAAATCCGAAACCTTTGTGCATATCTAGAGGCCCTATCTGAACATATGAACACAATTTGAACGTTTCAAATTAGAAACCCTAGGAGCATTTTGCCGAGAACCGATTCTCTAATTAAATTAAAAATTAATTAATTAAATTAAAAATCCTGGGAGCCTTTCGCCGGAAACCGACTCTCTAACGACAAAAGTGGTGCTGCGGGCGCCACATGGGACCGAATCAAAAATCCCAAACCTTTATGCACATCTAGAGGCTCTACCTGAACATAAAATCACACTTTCAACGTTTCGAATTGAAACCTCAAAGAACCTTCCGCCGGAAACTGATTCTCTAACGACAAAAGTGGTGCTACGGGCGCCACATGGGACCGGACCAAATCAAACATCCCAAACCTTTATGCACATCTAGAGGCTCTACCTGAACATAAAATCACACTTTCAGCGTTTCGAATTGAAACCCCAGAGAGCCTTTCGCTGGAAACGGATTCTTTAACGACAAAAGTGGCGCTACGTGAGCCACATGGGGCCAGATAAAAAATCTCTAACCTTTATACACATCCACAGATCATACCTGAACATGTGAGCACATTTTAACCCTTTACCCAACGTAACGGCCAAAACCGGCCAACGCTATTCTCAAAAATCGCCTATTAATTTTCATTATTTTTTCATGTTTTGTCTCAAAAACATAGGTTATGACCCCTCGTTGGAACGAGGTCATCGAGCTCGTTCCAATGAGGAGTCATAACCGATGTTTTTGAGACATAAAATGAAAAAAATTAGTTATTCAAGATTTTTTTTGCAAGTGTCGTCTGCTTTTCATGTTAGGTAACGGGTTAAACAATGAAAATTACATATCCTAGAAGCCTTTCATCGGAAATCAGTTTTTTAGCTCAGTATTATTTTGAACGTTTCGAATTAAAGCCCCTAGGAATCTTTCGCCGGAAACCGATTCTCTAACGACAAAAGTGGCGCTACGGACGCCACAGAGGGGGGTGCGGTGGGGGGGGGGGGGGCGAACCAAAATGGAAACCATTATGCACACCTAGAGAGCCTACCTGAACATATGAGCACACTTTCAACGTTTCGAATTAAATCCCCTCGGAATGCATTTTTATCTCAGTATTTAAGTTGCGTCATGTGCACCACATGTGACAAACATTCAAACTAAACCTATTTTTGTCATCTCTACACCGTACTTAAGAAGTATGGTAAGTTTCAAAATTATAGCTTAAAGAAACAGACATACGCACGATGATCATCACTATATCCCCTCCATTTTGATAATGCGGGGTTAAATATAAAATAAAAGTGATATAAAAAACAATCGCACATGCACGCGCTCATGCTTACATATACATACAATGAAGACAAAACACGCACTCGCATGTACTTTTTTTTTAACAAGTTTCGAAGACTGAGTTATGGTATATAAGTTAGTGTATTGGTAGTTACGCTGGTAGGTAGTATGCGTGTACTGCATCAACAAGGGGGTAGTATCGCTGTAACATCCTCAAAAGTGTCACTAATGATTCAGGATCTTTCAGCTGGAACGATTCGTGAACTACATGTTCCAGCTAAGTTATAAGGCGTTCCTGTTCGTCACTATGAAGTAAACAGTAAAGAAAGAAATGAATTTCATCCTCTACCTCTGTGGTACAAGTAGGGCACCACCTGTCCTGCCTCGGAATATGGGGAGTGGGGAACTTTAAACCTACCCACTTCTATTCCAGATGGTGCGCATTAACTGTCAGTCACACAAAGGTGTTTCTGGTGGCAGTTTCCCTATTGAGTTTTAAATAGTTTTCTAACTCGAAAGATTGTTTAATAGTGTGGTAAAAGTTCAGTTTGGGAGAAATTTTACGCTTACACCAGTTCGTATATATCTCTTTAAGGTTCTTTATTCGAGTCAAAAGTAGTAATCCAGACATGGTCAAATCCTATATCATGGAGAAATCTTTTTTTTTACCCCCAAAGCCCAGTTCGGTTCTGGTTGCAATGTCTTAACAGAAATTCTATCATGCACTGCATTCTAGTGATAAACTGGGCATTAATTTTGTTCTATGTTGTTTAACTCCCTGCACACTGATGTCGAAATATCTAAAGTTCAGGGTGCAAATATTTCCCATAATGCAACTAGAAATTTAACCAATTCAATCTTATTTGACAGAGCTCAATGAGCTATGTCAAACAAGATTGAATTGGTTAAATTCCAAGTTGCACTATGGGAAAAATGGCTAGTTCAAATCTGGATATTTTGACATCAGTGTGCAGGGGGTTAACAGAGCTCATAACGCTTTGTCATCAGACATAGAATAGATAAAATACCTAACCTTGGTGCATTGTGGCAAAAAAGGTCTTTTAACACATCCGGGTAACATAGAATTATTATCATTTATTTAGTGGTGTTTAAGGTCACATACTTATGCACAATAGCTAATGGTGACCGTGACAGTTTTACGGGTGGAGGAAGCCGGAGTACCCGGAGAGAACCACCGAGCAACGGCGAGCAACTGTCAGCTCCTCAACATACCAACTCCACACAAGCAGGGTTAGCATTGGTTGAAGACAGGTGCACCATCGACGTGCAGTACGCCTTAGTACACAGCGTCACCGTGCCAACACGTGGGCAATGGGGGGGGGGGGGGGGGTGAAGTGTCTTGCCCAAGGACACAACGCGGTTGCCGCAGGTGGGATTCGAACCGAGGACCTCTCGGCTTGCAGCCTCTACCTCTACGAACTGAGCCACCGCGCCCCGGTAACATAGAATAGAGGATTCTGCAATGTATGTAAAAATTACCTAGGTCCAATATTATAAAACGTTTACAATTGTATTTTCTAGAATTGTATTTTTTACCTGTTACTTTTACTGACTAAAATGAAACATTACATTTTAAAAGATATGGCAATTTGCCAACTGACAAATTGCCAGATCTTTAAAAATTCTAATGGTTCATTTTAAGACATTTAAAGTGTTAACTAGAAAATACAATTCTAGAAAATACAATTGTAAAAGTTTTACAATATTGGTCCCCGGTCTCAGCTAGAGCTGGCTGGGAGGATTTAATTTTTCAGATTTGGTTCCGGTTCGGTTTCAGGAAAAAAATCGGTTTCAGTTCTGTTTTTCTATTATTTGAGACCATTTAATAAATAACACTTCATGCCTCTTTACTTGGATAAAATGCGCAATAGTTTGTACGATACCGCTCATCGCAAAAAACCCCTCTCTGTATCACCACTGGGTTCAGCCTGACATCCTTTGGTTCACTCTTTGAGATTCTAGGAGACAAGATACTAAGCCTATTCAGTGAGAAAAACAAAAATTAGGGTAACAACTGAATAAAGTTCATCCACAGTACGTGGAGAGTGTATTATCACTAAATCACCCGCAGAGTGGAGATTCCACCCGGTCAATAATTGCAAATTTGTTGCAAATCATAACAATCAAAAGCAAAGTTCCAGTCAATGGACCTACGGTTTAAACCCGGAGGTCCATCCATTGGCTGAAACATTGCTTACGTTTTTTGTCCATATGTGCAGAATTTGAAAGTGATACTTTGGGTGATTACTCCACTCTACGGGTGATTTAGTTACAATCCACGCTCCCCGTGCTGTAATCTATATTGTTTTCTAATTGTCAGATTTACTTCCTTATTGTAATGACTCGCCTGGTAGATAGAGTCAATAAAGGAGAAAATGTCATAACGTGATCGCCCCATTGCCGGATAGATGGGTGTCGAGAGTTCATAAGGGCAACTAGACAAGTAAGATGGCTTGATTAGTTTATGTACGTACACAGTAAAATCGTTCGGCCGATTTTTGCTGGGTCTTGCGTTCGGTTTTCGGTTTGCCGAAAAAGCCCGATCCGAACGTAAACCCTAAAAACGTCCAGATCTAGTCTCCACTTTGTACCACCACAGGCATGTTTAACAACCTTATCAAGGTAAAAAAAATATAGAGGATATTTATGCTGTTTTAGTGTGGACCTGAAAGTATTATTTTTCACTCGCGCATGCGCAGGCGAAAAATAAAACTTTCTGATCCATACTCATGAGATAATTCCCGATATTCACTAAAATAGAGTAGATTTACTTTTTATTATATGCTACATGAAATTTCTCTGCACTGGTCTGGAATATTTCAGTTTGTCGGAAAAGCAACTGATATATTCCAGACGATTGAATCTAAAAAAATACCATAAACATTCATTTTTAGGCCCCCGCAACGAATAGTCGGGGGGGGATATTGTTTTACCCCTGACCGTCCGTCCGTCCGTCCGTCCGTCCGTCCGTCCGTCCGTCCGTCCGTCCGTCCGTCCGTCCGTCCGTCCGTCCGGGCCAACATTGGAGGTTTAGGGGATATTATTATTAGGGGCTACCTCCAAATTAAGGTAGTGTTAGGGGTAGGAGTGGGGGTGGAGTTAGGGTTAAGGGTAGCCCCAGAGTAGGGCTTAGGGTTGGGGAGGGTTCGGTCCCGGGGGGGTAGGGTTGGGGTCAGGGGGTAGTTTTAGTAGCCCCTAAACCGAAAAATAGCTCCTAATCCTATTGGTTTGGCTAGGGTGGGGTTGGGTAAGGGGTGGGGTGGGGTGGGGTTGGGTTGGGTCAGGGGTAGCCCCAGAGAAGGGCTTAAGGTTGGGGGTTAGGTCCCGGGGATGGGTGGGGGTTAGGGTCTGGGGTGGGATTTTAGGGTCAGGGTGGGGTAGGGTTAGGGTGTGGTTTTGGGTGGATGTCTGGGGGTTAGGGATAAACATAAGTTTTAGGGTGGAGGGGGTGGGGTTCTGGGTAAAATAAGGTTTTGGACATACAAAATGTTTTTTTGGTAGTCCATAAACCCGAAATATTGGAGTGTCCGTCTGTCCGCCGTCCGCAGTCCGTCCGCTGTCCGTTCGTCGGCATCTATGGTACATTGTTTGTCTGGCTGAATCCGCTCACAGTTTTCAAGCTAGGACTTTTTATTTCACAGAATGTTTGTACATATACCAAAGGTGTGCATATTGTCATGATATTTTGATTTGCATCAATATTTCAAAAATTACAGTTGTTGAACTTAGTCAATTGTTTGTAGGATTTCAGCTGTATCTTACCTTGTTTGTCCGACTAATTCCTCTCACAGTTTTCAAGCTGCGATCTTTTTATTTAGCATGGCGTTTGTGCATATACCAGAGGTGTGCAAAACTGTCAGGATTTTGATTTGCTTCAATATTTCACAAAATTATAGGTTGTTGAACTTGGTCACTTTTTGTACAATTTCACCTGTATGGTACGTGGTTTGTGACTGGTACAGATTGCGTGGTCATTATATGTGTCTTACAGACACAGATCATGTACGAGTAACAAACCATAGTTTGCTCTTCAACCTCTTGTGTCCATGTGCTGTGCGGGGTTATGCTTCAGTGTAGTCTTTAGATGTAGTAATACAATAACTTTATTATAATATGCTTTAATATTGACTTATGTTGCGTGTTATACGCTTGGACGCCCAGTGCTTAGAGGATAGAACTTTAAACCGCAAGGTCGACGGTTAGATCCCCACCAGGGGTAACTGCGTTCTGTCCTTGGGCAAGGCATTTAATCCTCACGTGGTGGCAAGGTGGCGCTGGGTACTAGGGCGTACTGCACCTCGATGGTGAACTTGCTACCTGCATTCAACCGCTGCTAACTCCGCTTGTGCAGACTTAGTACGGTGGGGCGTCTGACAGTTGCACACCACTGCTCGATGGTTCCATCTGGGTATTTCGGCTTCCTCCACTTGTAAAAATATCCGACATGATGTGACCTTGGATGCTGAAAGTGTCGTTAAACTTAAATAAAACAAAACTCAACCCTATACCCAACGAACACACTCAGGATATCAAAAATTATTATCTTAATTATTGTTTTTTTAAATTGTTAAAAAAAAAATTCAACAAAACCATACCATTGACCCCTCATTGGAACGAGATCGATGAGCTCGTTCCAATGAGGGGTCACATGATATGGTTTTGTTGAAACTATTTGAAAAATATATTTTTTTCAACTGCTAATTTTGAAAATAACGCGGGTGCGGCCGATTCTTCAGGTAAAAGGTTAACGCCGTGTACAATATTTTGCTGGTTATTTTTATTGCAAGTTTACTATTTTATTTTGCGATCTGCCTCAATATAGTTGTTGATTGCATTATATACTGTTACTATCACTTTCTTACGGAAGCACAGAATCGCCACTTATGGCTTTTTCGATGCGCGCGATTTTTTTTACAATTTTTACTCTGCAATGCAAACTGATCTACAAATTTTATTCCATTAGCAGGGAAACATAAGAGAGTTAACTTGTTCTTGACAGTTCTATGGACCTGATTCCCATGTGAATTCAAACGTCCGAATGTCGACACAAAAAGTGGAAATTTGCCATTTGAACAGAGACGAACAAACGATTGCTCGGCTGAGCTATAAAAATATCTGGCGGTGTGTCGGGAATTCTTACGCTCATTTTATTCTCGAATTTCCATCACCTCAACAAACGTTGAATTCATTGTCGTAACTTCATTTGTTTCAAGAGCCAATCTCTTGGAGAGACCCAATTAATATTACGATCACTTTAGCTATCGAATCGTGCTTCTTAAGATATTTTTAGCTGAAGTGGTTTCGAGTGGCCGCATAATATGGTTTGCTTCTGCATTGAGTCGTAAAACTCTTTTCGCCGAAGGCTGTTACAAATCAGGTTTCAAAAACGTTTTCACAACAGACAACACGTTCATTGCAAACGTTTGCGGCGGCATCAGAATAAACAGTTGCAGAGGTTTCATACGCACTGTAGTGGTGTCGGTTACGGTTAAATGCTTTATAATTTGACTACGGACGCCGGAAGCACGGGGCAGCTGCCCTCCCTGCCTTCAGGCTACGGGGGTCAATTTTTTTCAATGATTTATTCTCGAAGTAAAGTTAACATACACCCCAAATCCCTTCTGGAATCTTTCAAAATTCAGTGGTGGAGTTTGGGAGGAGGTGCCACCTCCCGATGGGAGGGGCATCTCCTCTCAAACAGCCCGCCTCGGGCCTTCGGCCTTCGATACATGCATCCTTCGGCATGGTAGTGCCAGTAAATGCCCCTTTCCTGGGGTTTGACCCCCCCCCCCCCCCCCCGCCATGCCCTGATCTGCTTCCGGCGCCCCTGAATCTGACTATCTAGTGGTCTGTCGGTCTCTCTGTGGCTGACAGTTTTCGACATTGGAAGAGTTTACCGGAAATATAGCTCCTCTTAATTTTCCAAAGTTGTCAGTAAATTTAACACTAACGGTATGGGAATTTCCTATAAAGATTGAAATTTTGAAATGTTAGTGCAGCTGTTTCATCGATGTGAGCTTCATTTTTCAAACGTCAGGCATTTTCCTGTGGAGTAGTATAAAAATACAGAAACTGGCTTTTTTACAATTCTTTCCCCAATCAGTTTGAAAATTTGACTATTATTCTCTGTTTAAACCCATTTAGAAATAAGAAAACAGCGTTTTTATCATCTTGTGATGTACTGTAACTTTTTTTCTTCATTATATCAACAGTGTGCACATCTTGACTGTCAAGGTGATAGCTTGGATTTTCGATTTTTTTTTGTTTAAAAGTGTATATATTTACGATAATCTTTCTCACTCGGACTAAACATTTAAGCGGTAAGATAGGTATATGTCGGACCCCGAAAACCGATCTGTTATTTAAACAGACCAGCAATAATTCAAGCGCTGCTAATGAAGCATGAAATTTAATGTCCTTTATGGCGCACTTGTTGAACGCCACATGGGCTGTCTGGTAACTGATAAAAGGAGTAAGAGAGATAGTGTTCTCCCGTAGTCATCATCTTTGAAATAATGGCCAGTTAATAGGTGATTGTTGTAAAACAGTACATCGCATATGTTCTGGACACACACACATATTACACAGCCAGCCTGTCACAGAATGTCAAAAGATTACCAAAATGTGAGTCTTTCAAAGGAACTTTGAAGCGAGTATAAAATTAAGATAGATCTAACGGCCAAGTTCAAGAGAAGCGATTAAACTGAGAATTAATGTTCTGGCTATGGAAATAAAAATCAGGGGTTTCTCGAAAAGTTCATTCCAGTCTGAAGGTGCGTAAGGCTGTGTGTCGTTGCGAGTAGATGGGTATGTCCCATGCTATAGGTTAAAGGAAGTGGCGCATCGGTGCGAAAGTATAGGTACGTTGTGATATAGTGGAGTCACAGAGCTCATATTTAGAATAGGAGCAGTCGCGGGCCAAGTCTGTGGCCATATATGAGAATAGGATCAGAAACACGAAGTACGAGCTCAGGGAGCTATTCGCATTTAGGTTAACGGCATTACCTGTTTTAGAAGGCAAGCCATACGTAGGCAGAGTAGGCTTTGCCTGTATGAACATTATTCTGAGATAAACAAAGGGGAGAGATTAACCCCATTGGTGGCGACTGCTTGAGTGAAAAGCGTCCAGTAAAGTGACAATAAGCTAGTGGCCGTGCGACGGCAGCGGAAGAGTGACATTCCGTCACTTGTTAGAGGGAAGGAGACATAGTAAAGTGACAATACGTTAGCGGCCGTGCGACGGCAGGCATAGAGTGACATTCCGTCACATGCCGAGTAACTTCCGGTAAATTGACAATAAGTCAGTGGCCATGCGACGGCAGTGAAAGAGTGAAGTGAAGAGGGGACCAAGAAACAAACACTAGCGACAAGGAGGAAAACCAGCGACACCAGAGAATGCGGGCCCGCAAGTGACTCAAAAACTGTGCGGGTAGGGGTTGATTGACGTTTTGTTTATCATATTCATTGGATTACAAGTGTGTCACAAATTACCATATTTATTTATATGTATTAAATATTTTTCAGTGAACCCCTGTTGATTTATGCTTTTCGGGGAAAATTTATTAACCCCTTCAGGATAAGAACTACCCCAACAAAAGTGAAACGGGCGGGTTCGTTACGGCAAGACATACGTTCACGCACGGATTCAGGCGACACTCCTTGAGATTTGGATGAATACGCGGCGTGAATCTTTTCCCCCAGCAACGACAAAGCCCCGGTTTCCGACATTGACATAGAATACAGGCAATATCCTTTCCATTAATATAAAAACTTTGCTATTTTTTTCCTGGGAAGAATAAAAACTTGCAAATTACTTTTAAAACCCATTCGCCAAACAAAGAACCAAAGTAGACAGTTTACAGTTACTCGGTTGCGTCTAATTATCTTGCCATAAAAAAAGCAAAGTTTCCTTTTGAAACGTTTTAAATACCGAAAACAACAGACACTGCAGAGAGCAGTCTGTTGTTTTCATTTATTAAAAATAACAGAAGGAAACTTGTTTTATTTTCTGCTGATGTCATAGGTGTTTTTTCAACAATTTCATGCTTCTTAATTGGGCCTCCCTCGTGCGTCTAATAATTCTAAGGGGGATAACTTTATTGATAATCGATTTTCATGACGATGTGAATTCGGGATGTATCGATCTACCGGGTAGTTCCCATACAAATTTATATTTTGAGGAGTTAAGTGTTGAACCACAAATTCTTTAATGGTATTAACGAGTTCATATCTCAGTGGGGGGATTTATTTTCTGTATTGCCAAATATTTTATAAATAATGTTCCAAATTATTATCTGTTGATTTGACAATGAGTGGAGCTTTGATTGATTGATTGGTTGATTGTTGTAATTGTTGTTGTTGTTGTTGTTGTTGTTGTTGCTGTTGTTGTTGTTGCTGCTGCTGCTGCTGCTGCTGCTGCTGCTGCTGCTGCTGCTGCTGTTGTAGGGACCTTTGAAGCTTCGGAATTCGATTAGATTTCGAATCTTAAGTTGGTATTCGGTTCGATTCGAAATAGGCTGCCCGATTCGTTGTCCTTCGAATCTTTTCACTGGAATTTCGCTTGGTATCAGTCATCTTAGTCGTCTCACAAAACGAAAAGCTGAGATAGAAATTATACATAAATGATACTGCAAATAAAGTCTTAGTGTAATTTCCGCTATATTAACATAAAAAGCAACCTTATATACCCATTCCACCACCCATCCTAATTCCAGTGTCACTAGTCGCTTCCACTGCTGGTTCTCGTCAGATCACCGAAGTTAAGCAACGTCGAGCCCGGTTAGTCTTCGGATGGGTGACCGTCTGAGCGATCGATTCGGACTCCCGCGTTGTGTCCTTGGGCAAGGCACTTAACCTCGATTGTCCACAAGGGGGCACGATGACGAAATTTCCTAGGGCGTACTGCACGTCAATGGAGCGCATGTCTTCAACCAATCTAACCCTTCTGTGTTGCAGTGCGGAGTTACGATGTTAGGGAGCTGGCAGCTGCTCGTCGTTGCTCGGTGGTTCTCTCCGGGTACTCCGGCTTCCTCCATCCGTGAAACTGTCACGGTCATGATTAGCCATTGTGCATAAGTATGTGACCTTAAACACCAATAAATAAATAAATACACTGCCACTGCTGAAAACAAATTTAAAGTTCGCAAGCAATATCGACGACGAGCTCACGGTTGCTAGCGGCTAGCCCCGTGCAGTACCCTGTACAGAATTCTCGCATCTGTTTCTGTTTTGAACGAAAATCCTTACTGGGTCATATTCCAACTACACCATCAAGGCATGGCATGCCTTCGTCGAAGGCATGCCTTGATGGTGTAGTTGGAATATTTTATTAGACGAGACTTCAAGTCGCCTCTATTCGATTCGAGGTTCGATTCCGTTTCGAATAATGGACTCGATTCGATTTGAATCGAAAATATGTGATTTGCAGGACCCCATGTTGTTGTTGTTGTTTTTATTTTCAGGTTCAACAACGAATTATAGAATTTAAATTTATTTGTTCCTTAGTACATCTCTTTCTTCCCACGCCTCGGTATTGTTCATTCCAGGTTTCCTCCATAAAGACCATTAAAATAATCACTGCTGTATTTTTGGCCTTAACAACAAGCAAAAATGCAAGATAATCCATTCAAGACACAATCGCCGACAAAGGGTTGGGTTATATTTTTGACAACCTCGTTTGAAGTTCATTAGATTTTAATCTTGGCCAAACATTTTTATGCCGAGTTCACCAGTTTGCAGATGTAGGTCATATATAGATTTTAACCCTTTAACATACACGATTAAATACAGATTTTCATTCTTTGCCGCCAAAATATAGCTTATGACGACTGGCTGGAACGAGCTGAACGAACTCGCTCCAATAAATAGGAAAAGTGCCCTCTGGGATTGAAATGGTTAATATATTTTAACTGCACCATTTTCAAGACCATATTTGACTGTTGGTTAGCTACGTGGTTCAGAATTAATTGCAATTTTTCACTTCCTTTTCTGTATAGCTTCCCTACTCTTACCACAAGACTAACAAGGTTAATTTTGAAGGGGTTAATCTTTTATTACACATCCCCTTGGAGTAATTAGAAAAGCAATAAAAGTAATTTAACCCTTCCTTGCATAACTTTTTGCATAAAATAAAATTCTATGATCAGTTAGCAAACATTATGGTTGTAAAGCAATAGTTTAATTTAATCCGGGTGAAAATTATTACTGAACCTCCCCGCAAATGCAAAATGGTCTCGACCAATAACTATCATCAGTTTTGTACGTGGATACCATCAATGCAGAAGCTCAGAGTTGAAATGGTTTGTAAGGCGAAAACTGAACGTCTTCAACCCAGGAGCGTAGCCGCGGGCGCTTTGCCAGTCCTACCCCCCCCCCCACCCCCCACCCCCCCCCCCCCCCGTTAAAATCCTGTATGATATGCCTGGGCCATCAACTAATGAAAACACAGGAACATACCACACTTGATGAAAATTGATATACACTTTGGAGCCTCCAAATGGCTCTAGATTCTGCCACTGGAGGCAAATTTTTCAAAAACAATGCCACGGAGTCCCACATATCTGTCTGCACCTCCCCCCCCCCCCCCCCCCCCCCCCATGTTAATCGCTACTTATTTACGCGCCTGCTTTAACTTCCACGTTTCTTGTTTGTGCCGATTCTTGTACGCTCGTGATGATAGCGTTTTGTATCAAGGTAGTATGTTTGTGTCAAGATATGCCCCTATGAAGGGAGGCTGTATGATAAACGTTGCTGCATTGGGTGTACCTTCAAATAACTGAGAATGAATCAGTTAAGTCTCTTGAAGTCGCTTACAGTCTTTTAAGTCTTTACAACTTCATGATTTGAAACGAATGGAATACCACCCGTGCTTGGCATCTCTACAATTCCTCTACGCGGACACATCCATGAAGGAGTCAAAGAACCAGAAGGAGTCTGAAACGAACCTGTCCTCTATAACCGTTCAGGCCCTCTATTGGCCTCTAAGCCCATCTGGTCTTTTTTCGTAGGTTTGGAATTGGCCATCTCCTATCACTGATATCATCCGGACGATTATTTCGTCTGGTTGTCGAACATGGTTCAGGTCCGACGATCTGAATGTGTACACCTGCAAAGGTCAATGTCTTCAAAAATTACGAGAAAACATAGATTTTCCTCGGAACAAGTTTTACAAATTATTATGATGAAATCAATAATATACCTTTCAGATAAATGGGGTCCAAACAAAAAAATAACAATTTCCCGTTCATACAAATTTCAGAAATATGATATAATATAATTTAATCATTATGCCTCATCTTACAGTTTTTTTCTTTTAACATTGAACTTCTAAGGCTATAATTAAGAGGAAAGCTGTGTGAATGTACGGGCGACAGAACTCGACACGTGTGATAGTAACAATGATGATGATTGGCTGACCACTGTGCGCCCACCAATTTATTTCAATAATATTTTCAACAAAATTACACGCTTACAGAATTTTGACAAAATTTATTGGAAAATCTCGGCTGATGGAGACCACTGTGTACACGGATCAGAAGTTTAATGTGGGATAAAGAGCCGACATTCAATGAAAACTGTTACTTTCCCATCGGGTTATTATCCATAAATTTACCTATCTGTTCATCTAGGTCTGTTCGATGTGGTTAAATGGAGTGGAAGTGATTGTGCGCAATGTGTCTTCAGAATTCCCCCCACCCAGACACCTTTTAACTTATCCGCTTCACTTGTATTTTAGAGGGGTTGCTACATCACCAGTTATTGTTTATCAAGTTTTATTTCGTGTCCCTATTTAATTATTGCCTTGGGATCAAAGCCAATTTGATGCGTCGAAAATACCCCAAGTATCGCCTCGGATGTTAGCGAACCACTTTATGATGATGTGATTTACGCAGCACACACTACTGGAAAGGGCTCACGCACCCAGCACTTTCCAAACTTGTGTCACACTGCAAAAAGCATCAAACTCAGAAGTAAACTGCGATTTGTCGGGCAGTTGGACCCAGCGAATCTCAAATTGTGAGTCAAATCGAACCAGGCAGAAGATTTGGAATCGAATCGAATCTTGAAATGAATCTTATACCGCTTCTGAAGTTGTCAAATTTGTGAATACTGTACCATCTTACAACATTGTAATATGGCAAATATTGTCAGCCTCCGCCCCAATGTTGTATTTTTAATGGCATTCAGTACTCGTTTTACGTTTTGGCGAGTATGTCAGAAATGCGGAACTTTCCAGAAACGGAATCATTAAAGTTTCGGAAACTGAACCTTCTTGAACTCTTCTTCTATCACCAGGAGCCAATACTATAAAACTTTTACAATTGTATTTTCAAGAATTGCATTTTCTACCTATTAATACAACTGACTAAAGTAAATCATTAGCGTTTTAAAAGATATGGCAATTTGTCAACTGGCAAATTGCCACATCTTTGAAAATGCTAATGGTTCATTTCAACCCATTTAAAGTCATAACTAGAAAATACAATTGTAAAAGTACAGGAAACTTGGGGCTAATACTATAAAACGTTTAGAGTTGTATTTTTCAGAATTATATTCTCTATTTATGGAAGTAACTAACTGAAATGAAACGTTAACATTTTCAAAGATGTGGCGATTTGCCAGATATCAAATTGCCATATCTGTTGAAATGCTAATGATTCATTTCCGCCATTTATATTCATTTGTTGAAAATACAATTCTAGAAAAGACAATTGCAAAAGCACAGAAGACCTGGTGACAGTGGAAGAGTTCAGGGAACTATATCTCTTAATTCAATATGTCGGTGAATTCGTCTTTCTGAGAGGAAAGTATAACTGAAACCCATCACACACTGAATTTATTATTATTTATTTATTTATTGGTGTTTAAGGTCACATATTTATGCACAATGGCTAATCATGACCGTGACAGTTTTACGGGTGGAGGAAGCCGGAGTACCCGGAGAGAACCACCGAGCAACGACGAGCAGCTGCCAGCTCCCCAACATCGTAACTCCGCACTGCAGCACAGGCAGGGTTAGATTGGTTGAAGACATGCATACCATCGACGTGCAGTACGCCTTAGTACACGGCGTCATCGTGCCCCCACGCGGGCAATGGAGATGAAGTGTCTTGCCCAAGGATACAACGCGGTTGCCGCAGGTGGGATTCGAACCGAGGACCTCTCGGCTTGCAGCCTGCACCTCTACCTACTGAGCCACCGCGCTCCCTGACACACACTGAATAGTAACGATACAAATCAAGGAGAAGACTATGTCAGTTGATAAGATTTTGTGAATATTTCGGCGATTCGAATCGAATCATCGAGACGATTTCGAACAGAATCGAATCGTAACAGCAACGTTTGGCAGAAGCAATGGGTTGATATGGGGTGGCGATAGGTTTCTCTAAGAATACCACTGATCTACTACACATCCCGGGGCGGACTGGCCATATGATCCACCGGACAAATTCCCGTTGGGGTTCCCAAAATTGATGCAGCCTAACACATTTTGGTGCGTGAAATTTTGTCAAAATGATCAAAAGGCAAACTGGATCTGATTGCATAGACTGTGGTATATCGAAATGTTCTCTATGTGGACTGCCACTGGCAGTCCACATAGAACACTTTTTGATATACCATGCAGCAGTCTGATCAGTTCAGATGAAAGGAAACAGCGTTCTTTCAATTTGAAAAATCAAAGTTTTCTCCGATTGCTCCGATCTATGGTCTTCCCGATGGGTCCCTCGCCCCCCGGTAGAACCATTTTTGCCAAATGATCGATGAAAATGATACAAAAATGCCATCGAAAATTCCCGTGTGGACTGCCATTAATCGCTCAGATGCAAGGAAACCGCGTTTGTTCAGTTCTAAAAATCGGGGGCTATGATCCCGATACGGAGGCTGGAGAGGGCACGGTCCCACCAGGACGACAATTTTTCTTTCGAGTGGGAATAAGTCGCAATATCCGCAATATCCGTGACTGTAGGGGGTTTGAGAGAGTCAAAGCAAAATATCGTGATACTCGCATCGAAATGAAAACTTTTGTCAAGAAAGCCAGTAACTACGGGCAGCCAAATTAACATAAACTTAAATATCTGAAGATATCTTCAAATAATAAATGCATCTGTAATGATTATATGCCCAGCGGGTTACCTATTGTCCACATGTATCAGGTCTTCGGGGACATTATATAAATCTTTATGGAGTTTGCATACTTTTATCTCCCCGACGAGGGAGCGCGGTGGCTCAGTAGGTAAAGGTGCAGGCTGCAAGCCGAGAGATCCTCGGTTCGAATCCCACCTGCGGCAACCGCGTTGTGTCCTTGGGCAAGACACTTCATCTCCATTGCCCGCGTGGGGGCACGATGATGCCGTGTACTAAGGCGTACTGCACGTCGATGGTACGCATGTCTTCAACCAATCTAACCCTGCCTGTGCTGCAGTGCGGTGTTACGATGTTGGGGAGCTGGCAGCTGCTCGTCGTTGCTCGGTGGTTCTCTCCGGGTACTCCGGCTTCCTCCACCCGTAAAACTGTCACGGTCATGATTAGCCATTGTGCATAAATATGTGACCTTAAACGTCAATAAATAAATAAATATATCTCCCCGACGAATTTTGCTTCATTTCCCCGACGGAGAGGGGGCTAACCGTCCCAGATTAAGGTCATTAACCACCACCTCCCACGTGCATCACCCTTGGCATAGCTGAGGTGGAAACTGTACAAAAATAATGCTGAAAACTAGAGAAACAGAATTTACTGCACCAGTAAATTCAAGTCTGTGTGAAAAGGGTTAAAGTATCAGGAAAAAACTATACAGAAGGAGAATTTATGGAGGCTTATTTTCAGGAGTAAATTATTTTCAAACAAATCAGAAATGGATTTTCGTTAATAGTATTTACAGATATTCATACAGCAATCAGAACATTTTTTTATAAGAAACCAGAAAAGGCATATGTGTGACCAGCATTCAAAGGGTTCGATACACGAATCAGAAGTGGACATTTTTGGCTCTGCCCACCAAGCTGATTGATGAAATACGTTCATGAACTTTTGAAATGCATTAAGGTGTAATGAAATGCATTCCCCAGTCTTTCTGAATAATATGCACTGGATGACCTTGGTGACCTCTTTCAGGCAGACCATATATTGAACCGCCAGCAATTTTTAAATCAGTCGGTATAGTCCCATGTATACACCTACTTTAAAGAAATGGCTCCACCAACTACAGATCTGTCAATTTTGAGCGATGATAGCAAATATTTATTATGATTTAGAAGCCTCTAAGGCAGTCAGCCTACTGTATCACACACAAGGCCTCAAACTAGCTGAAAAAACAAAGATGAGTGCAAACTGGTTGTTGGTAACCAGCATGCCAAAACGAATAGAGATAGGACGATTCGTATTTGAGTTATCGAGCCGACAAAGTGTGCATAGACTCTATATTGGGGATAGTGCCATAAAAATCTTGAAAGCCCCAAGAGCTCGTTTAAAGGCCTACCCTTAAGAGCATCTAGTGCCCTAAACAAGGCATACATAAAATAAGATGGTGGAATCTTGAATCATGGCATTTGCATAAAGAGTGGCAATATGGCAGGAAGCGTGCAAAAGGTTCTACCGTCATAAGTTAAATGTTGTTTGATCATCGCGGTGAAGTAGGAAGAGGGTTAAAGACAGACCATTTAAATATTCCATTTCAGTAATTCGTAATTGTGATAAGTGTTTCGAGAGAGCCGCTTACCACTCGGCCCGAAACCTGTTGATCTTGAGTTATGATTGAGAATGAAAAAAAAAAAAATAAAAAATGCAATGAAAGGTGAAGGGTTATTTATTCAACTACAATTAATCAAGTGTTGTAAGATAGATCTGTATAATAAACAAATTTTCTTGCCACTCAAAGAGTTTTTTCAACTTGGTTTGGGGATGGAATTTAATTCTGATCTGACAGCTGATAAGAGTAAATATGTGTCAGGCTGTCATCTATAGCAACTTCTCTCTAATTTGATTCTTTACATTATTCTCTTGTGTATATAAATATAAACAGCTATTTCTTTATGATGCTTTTCTGTTACAAAGAAATTAGGGGGGTATAAAAAAACTCTGTGGCCCAATGGACCACTCCCAAAGGTTCCCTGATAACATAGCTGGTCCAGTACTTGTGACAGGCTACCAGTATGCCAAACAGCCCCAGGACAGATTATTTATTTATTTATTGGTGTGTAAGGTCACATATTTCTGCATAATGGCTAATCAGGACCACGACAGTTTTACGGGTGGGGGAAGCCGTAGTACCCAGAGAGAACCACCAAGCAATGGCGAGCAACTGTCAGTTCCCCAACATTCTAATTCCACACAAGCAGGGTTAGCATTGGTTGAAGACAGGTGCACCATCGACGTGCAGTACGCCTTAATACACAGCGTCACCGTGCCCCCACATGGGCAATGGGGCTGAATTGTCTTGCCCAAGGACACAACGTGGTTGCCGCAGGTGGGATTCGAACCGAGGACCTCTCGGCTTGCAGCCTGCACCTCTACCAACTCATCCACCGCGCCCCCCAGGACAGATGATTTGTTTTTGAGGTATCGTCAAGACAAAATGAAGGGGATAGAAAATATTCATACAGGAATCAGAACATTCTTATAAGAAACCAGAAATGGCATATATGTGACCAGCATTCAAAGGGTTTGATACACGAATCAGAAATGGATATTTTTGTCTCTGCCCACTAATTTTAGTGATGAAATACACTCATAAACTTTAAGGTGTAATAAAATGCATTTCCCAGTCTTTCTGAATAATGCCCCCATACTAAGATCTTCAGAGGGTTAAAATATTCCCTTCAAATACTCCATTTTAATCCTTTAAATGGGGGCGCATTGGCTCAGTTGGCAGAGGTGCAGGCTGCAAGACGTGAGGTCCTCACTCTGTCCTTGGGCAAGCCACCTCACCCCATTGCCCACGTGGGTGCATGGTGGCGATGTGTTCTAAAGCGTACTGCACATCGATTGTGCACCCGTCTTCAACCAATGCTAACCCTGCTTGTGTGGAGTTAGTATGTGGGGGATCTGACAGTTGCTCGTTGTTGCCCGGTGGTTCTTCCCGGGTACTCCCGACTTCCTCCACTTAAAAAACTGTCGTGGTCATGATTAGCCACTGTGCAGAAATATGTGACATTAAACGCCAATAAATAAATAATCCTTTAAAAAATGAGCTCAATCCAATAAAGGGTCATAAGCTATGTTTTTTCAAGCAAAAATGAAAAAGTAATTAAAACTGAATAGACGTTTCTGTGAATAATGTTGACCGGTTTTCGCTGTTATGTTCGCTAAAGGGTTAAGAATCCCTTACTTTGGAAGGCACACTGAAAAGGTGTCCCATTCCACATAGAATTAAATGTTAAGAACATAAAGCGAAAAACATTAAGTTTCTCAGCTGACAGTACCTGCTTTTGCACTCCGGAGGGATGGAACGGCACAAATCAGAGACATTCTCTTAATGGCACTTTGACACCAAAGGTTTCTGCACTCTCGGTGAGGCCAAGATGAGCGCAGTGAAAGACTATAGAACTCCTCTAACAAATTAGTTTTAAACAGTCATAGCACTAACACAGTTAACAGTACAGTCGACCATGTCAGTATTGCATTGTTACCGGCACCCTGACAGTTTTGTGATAGGTTTCAACAATTATTCAGTGAAGTTTTATTAAAAGGGTTAACTTTATTCTGCCTGAAATAAAATATGTGCAATCCACATTGAAGTCTTGAGAGGGGTTAAAAGCATTGAACTGAATAAGATAGGTTTCAACAATTATTCAGTACAGTTTTATGGAAAGGGTTAACTTTATTCTGCCTGAAATAAAATGTGTGCAATCCACATAGAAGTCTGGAGAGGGTTAAAAGCAGTGAACTGAATAATTTACAATTTATTTCCTTGCAAGGCAAAGGGTTTCCCTCAATTTAGTTTCAGGAACTAACATCCCATAATGATGACAAGGTCAGATTTCATTTTGACAGCTTACTCCACTGGTGTTTACATAGTCTCCAGTGTGAACATAACATCGTATTGCTTGGGGAGAATTTACTGTATCAGGAAATTGGAGGCTGTGAAAACCCTGTGGCCTACTGGGCCATACTGAAAAGATGTGATTTCCAGCAATTCTGAAAAATGCACTCAATGACCCCTAGTTGACCTCTGTGACCTTGACCCATATTTTGAACCTCCATCGAGTATCGACTCATTTGGTGTTGGTCCCAGGTCTGTAGGTCATACCATGCCTGAGATATGGGAGTGACTCATGTTCAAAATTTTGGCCACGCCCCCTTTTTTTACGTAAAAATGCATGTGTGTATGTCAGGAATACTTTAAGGGTCAAAAAATGTGATTTCCAGCAATTCTAAAAAATGCACTCAATGACCCCTAGGTGACCTCTGTGACCTTGACCCATATTTTGAATCTCCATCAAGTGTCAACTCATTTGGTGCTGGTCCCACGTCCATACGTCATACCACGCCTGAGATATGGGCATGACTCACTTTCAAAAATTTTGGCCACGCCCACTTTTTGTTACGTCAAAATGCATGTGTGTACGTCAGAAATAGTTTAGGGGGTCAAAAAATGTGATTTCAGCAATTCTGAAAAATGCACTCAATGACTCCTAGTTGACCTCCGTGACCTTGACCCATATTTTGAACCTACATCGAGTGTCGACTCATTTGGTGTTGGTTCCAGGTCCGTAGGTCATACCACGTTTGAGATATGGGCGTGACCCACTTTCAAAAAATTTGGCCACGCCCACTTTTTTTTACATCAAAAAGCATGTGTGTACGTCAGGAATGCTTTAGGGGGTCAAAAAATATGGTTTCCAGCAATTCTGAAAAATGCACTCAATGACCCCCTAGGTGACCTCTGTGACCTTGACCCATATTTTGAATCTCCATCGAGTGTCGACTCATTTGGTGTTGGTCCCAGGTCTGTAGGTCATACCACGCCTGAGATATGGGCGTGACCCACTTTCAAAACACCCCTACAGGCACCCCTGATACCCCAGGAATCTGAAAAACATAGGTGACCGAGAACTTGTGGCTGTCTATCAGCATACCAAAAATCAACGAGATAGGGCAATTCGTTTTCGAGTTATCTTGCGGACAAAAAAGTGATGAGAAGACAGAAGACAGGAGAAGAAGAAGAAGAAGAAGAAGAAGAAGAAGAAGAAGAAGAAAAAAAAAAAAAAAAAAAAGAAGAAAAAAAAAAAAGAAAAAGAAACCGTGCAAAAACAATAGTCTGTGTGTTTCACACAGACTAATAAAGACGAAGTGTAATTTTCGCTGTATTTACAAATGAAGCATCTGCATCATCTCAACACCCACGCGAATTCTATTCTCACTAGCCACTACCACTGCTTTACATTTTCTAAACAATGTCGACGATGAGCTGTTGATAGACCTTTGCAAGGCCCAGTACCAGTAATTCTCGTACCCGTTCCTGTTTTGCACTTCATGTACAATCCTTACTGGGTAATATTCCGACTAGATCGTCAAGGCATGCATGTCTTGATCAGGGCCGCCGAGAGCGATGACGGGCGCCGGGGCAAGGCGTAGAACGGGTGTTACGGTCCCCGTGAGCGCCGACGGCACAAAGTGATGAGCGGGGGGTCTGGGGTTCCTCCCCACCCCCACCCGCTCGTGATTTTTTTTTTAAATTAGTGCTAGGAGAAGCATTTTCCTGCATTTTCTGGACACTATCTACTCAATTAATTCTTTACAATTTGGGTAATTTATTACATGTATTTTCATTGGTGGGGAATGGGGTGGGGATGTGGTGCGTGAGCACAGGCGGAAATTTTTATTTTGCAGATTTTGTGACCCACCCACCCTTTCCTGCATATAATTTCCATGGCATTTTTTTACCCGCCCCTTCTCAAGCATTTTATGTACAAAATGTTTGCACACGAACACCAACTCGAAACGCGTAATGCACGCATGCAAAAATGGTGCGCATTTCCCAGAGTACATGTGCCCATAATTAAATTACAACTGCTTATACCGTAACCGTGTATAGCAAATATTGGTTGAGTAAATGGGAACTTGTATTTCATCTAGCTCAAGAAGTGCGAACCTTGTGTTTTTGTTTTTGTTATGGCATCTGCACAGTAGGATAGTTATCGTAAAGACTTTAATGTTTTTTTTATTAAATCAGGCTTCTTTTTTTGTTGAAATAAAAATTGATATTTTCATTTTGAAAAATCAGCCCCATCTAGCTATTATGACTCATCAGACAGTATTATATATACTATGCTTCATTTTAAAGCATTTTCCATAAATTAAAAACTCGAAGATGAATGAATTATGTTGTGAATGGATATTTTAGTCGTCTTTAGGAGAAAAATGTTGGACAATTTTTTATGTTTTTCCATTCAATATCGGACACCCACCCCCATCTTCAATTCTGTTTTGGGTGAAATTCTCCAATATTTTCCATATTAAGGGGGTAACTTTTTGTTAATAATGCTTCTAAATGGGCCTTTATGGTCAACTGGTGGCATGTTGTTACTGTTTGGGACATATAACAGTGTAAAAGAAACAAAATGCATTAACTGCTTATGCACAATTTTGGAGCACTTGATCTCCCCGCCCCACCCAACCCACCTATGTTCACGCAACCCTTCCCCCCTCCCCCGGTATTTCGGTGTGTATGGTGCATTTTTTCTCCAACGATAATCTTGACCACCACGATGCAGGAAAGACCGGCGGAAACCCAACAAACTGGAACAAGTGGGAGTTTTTTTATATGAATGGAACCTGGTCAGTTTTTTATATGAATGGAACCTGGTCAGTAATGCAACTACCTCCACCAGCGTCGAAGGCCTGTACCAAAAGCTTTCATATGATTTTCAGTTAAGACATATTGACAGGTTAACCTACACTTTTATAAAACATCAAAACTCCCGAGCAATTGCCCCCCCCCCCCCCCTTAACCCCTCCCCCATATCGGGGGGGGGGGGGTTGATGACGTGGTTAGAATATTTTACCAGTCGGGACCTGAGCCATCACAGTCGAAACGAATCAGGTTTACGGACCGCCTCCCAAACAGCCTTCGCCCCCTTCAAACCGACTCTGGTTCGATTCGAGGTTCGATTCGATTTCGAATAATAGACCCGATTCGATTCGACATTCGATTCAAATCGAAAATGTGTGATTCGCAGGGCCTGAAAAGTACTACACGTACCAACCTCACCATCTAGAATCCTGAGGTCGAGTCCACACGACCGTGGTGTTATGCAGCAGGTGCTTTGGTTTATTTGTTGGTATACTGGGATTTAACGACACTTCCAACAGCCGGGGTCATACCGGGTAGGGCCGTTTTACGGTTAGGGGAAGCGGGAACAGCCAGAGGACCACCGATCTGCACCGAGCAACTGCCAGGCTCTCCAACTTACTAGCAAGGCACAAGCAAGGGTAGCAGCGGTTGAAGTGCACCATCGCCGTGCAGTACATCTTAATACTCAGCGCATCTCTGCTCCAACGTGTGCAATCTGAATTAAGAGTTTTACCCAGATAGGCCAAGGCAGGATCTAACCATCGACCTTCTGGTTTGAAGTCCAATGCTCTAACCAATGAGCTACCGTATTGCCCGAGTGCTGTGGTACTGACGGTTCGGATAACAGTGAGCAAATAGAGAGTCTTTAGAAATAAAATCTGTGCAGCTGTTTCTATTCAAGTGTCGTCTGCCTGCACATGCAGACGACACTTGAATAGAAGCACCTGCTAGGTTATATGTCATAATCAGATTGTCATGTGCAATAGATTCCCTTTTATTTTCCAGGCGTGTACGAGAGGTATAACATGTTGATGCCCTTCATTTAAAATCCAAACCAAGGCTTCAGAGTGCACGGTGTCAATCATGGGTTTTGAATTTATTTTCACAATTAAATTTTCACTGGCCATTCACAACATTTTATCTTGCTCCAGTTTTGGTGGGGTGGGAGGGGGACTCTCTTCACGTAACCCAACTGATTATTAGCATCGCCATCCTTTCCAGACAACTGAGATATTTTATTTCCCCCCCAAGCCATAGTTTTTAACACTAAATGGAACAAGTTCTACGGGGCAGCTTCAGTGAGGGCTGAGGCACCTTTTGGCGATTTTGTCTGTGTTTATAGTTGGGTGGTTTCACGGATTCATTTGTCAAAAGGATGAGAAAATAACCTGTTGAGATTCGTCTGTTCCTTTTTAATATGGATAACTTTTCCTTTCTACCAAACGTAAATTTATTAAACCAGTCCATTCACCGATAAAGAATGGAACACCCGATGGTTTGTGGATGTCATTTTCAGCCATCTGATGTTCACGCTCGTTGCATACGGAAACGTCGACCATAAAGCTAACGACCTTTGACACGTCCCGGTTTCCGGCTGTCGTTTTGTTGTACCAACTTTTGTATTGTCATATCCAGACGACGGACAGATGGGAGAAAGTGATCTTCGTCCGACTATTTCCTTACATTTTCAATTAATGATTTGATACTTTATGATAGTTTGATAGCTCGGGTAGAGACCGGAGTGTCAGCTCATTAAACCGAGTGAATGAAATTCTATTTAAACTACATTAAGTGGCAGTAAAATTACCCGAAACCCTCCAGAAGCAACTTTAATGTCCACCATAAAATTGAAGCGATACATCGACTTCCATGCGAAACTTGGAAATTCAAATTTCTTTAATTTCGGTTTAATTTAATTTACATTACTTTGGTAACTGGGTGTTATTTGGATATTATTGGACATAAATTCGTGTCATTCGGTTAACATACATATTATTATGTATCATATCGTTTGTTTTATTAGTGACGTGTGTCGATGATTGGTGTCATATTGCGCTCAACAAGTCGACGTCTCAACGTATCACACAAAAGAAGTAGCTTTATTGTCAGTAAAGTTACAAGCACTTCCTAAGTCATTTTGGTGTGTGTGTGGGGGGGGGGGGGGGGGGGTGAGGGTGGCGTAGTAGTTTCACTTCTTCAAATGTTAGGGGACGGGAGATAAGAGATTGTTGGTATGTTCTTCAGCGGCGTACATAGATATGAATTTTGCAACTAATTTGAGATGAGTATTTTTGCAATGCACGATGGCTCTTTCACGCTTGAAGTTAAATATTTGTGGTTGCCAATCTCCCAACGTACCATTCCTTCAGACTGACACGAAGATATGAACCTATCCGTGATGGCGAGTCCATCGCTCACGTACCAATACCCTTTTAAGAAAATAACACGATTGTAGGAGAGATCAGTAATAAATTAATCCTACAGCCTTATGAACCTTTTCCCCCAAATAAGAAAAAGACTTGCCCATTTTCCTGCCGACAGAAGTGTATCAAATGATTCTATTTAGGGTTGAAAGGGTTAAAATAAGAGAATGTACGTCACGACTTTTTTATTCACCGATGCTCTTTTCAGAGCCACAGCGCATCATTTCCTCATCAACGGTTTAGACTTGGATACGTGAACAGTGACAGAATATTATTAACCAAATAGGTCTGGAAAACATAACATACAATCTAATTGGTTCATTTTCACTACATTGGCTTGGATTCCCACAATGCGTCATTTTGGCGAACATACCTCTGGTTCTTCCTAGAAATGTTGGATGAGTACTGACTCGAAGAATATCTTTGCATGGAAAAAATCCGTATCAGCTTCTCTCAACCCCAAAACCAAAATCTGTCAAACAACCTCGGCACGCTGAAACTGACAGTAAAATAAAGCCTCGTCCCTCAAAAATGGAATGATTGGTAAACATAAACGATCTATTGTATTGTGTTTTATTTTGTTTGTCACCGGGCACTGAGCTCTGTTATATTTGTATTTTGGTTAGTTGATAGAACGCTATTAATCAAACATTGCCTTGGGCGATCGACATTTTATCCATCCGTAACATGTATGTCAGTACAAGAGGTGACTACCCCAAACCATATATTTTAGTCATAGAACATCGGCTATATTAACATTGCCGAAACGCGAATTAAGTAACATGATGGTGTCTCGCAAAGGTAAATTTAATAAAACTCAAAGAACCTATTAATCACTATTACACTAAGAGATGCCGCTCAACCACATTTCGGAATTTCCGCTTGGTATTTAAAAAAGCTGGGAAGGTTGGATAGCTAGTATCCACTTGAAGAAAACCTGGGACACCAACAATGGGCTGTGGTAAGCGACAGGTTCCGGGATGAGTTGTTTACATATACAAATCATTCTAAACTTAAGGATTCTAAAAGACGGGTTAGTATAATAGATCTAATGGAAACATCTTGAGGCTCTCTCAGCACTCAGGAGTGTGGAAAATTTCCAACAATGCTTATATTACACACCACACCTTGTGATTCTGGGCTATATGGTTGAAGGGAAGTGCACCATTGACGTGCAGTACGCCTTAACCCACAGCGCCACCATATTCCACTCGCACGATCGATATCAAGTGCCTTGCCCATGGAAACAACGCGGTTATCCCTGGTCAGAATTGAAGCACCGAGTTCTCGGTTTGAAGCTGATACTCTGACCACTGAGCCACCGTGCTCCAAACTGTATGTTAAAGTATCTGTTTTAAGACCAAACAGGTTATCAAGTTCGTATAAAGAGATTTTACGGTCAACAGCTCCCAATGGATGATATTATTTATTTATTTATTTATTTATTTATTTATTTATTTATTTATTTATTTGTGTTCAAGGTCACATAAATGGATGGTATTAAAGAATAATCTATGGTACATGGTCCCCCATTGTGAAATGACTTTTATGCTATAGAGTAGTCGCCCCTGGACCTTTCCGAGGAGGGCGTTGTTCGCATTCCTGTAATTTTCAAAACGACAGGCCTGGATTTGACAGTTACTTGCCATGTCCAGGTTTTTGATCGTTGATGACGTTTTCTACTTCAATATTTATTCTATTACATATTATTATTACGTGTTTTAATTTAATTGAAACTATGCTGAAAAAAAACAGTTTCATGTCAGTTCAAAGTACTTGTATAGAAGTGAAGTGAAATAATTTGCGATACTATCTGAACGGGATTTCATTTCTTTTGGGGTTTAGAAGCTTGGTGTTGAAATATTTCACAATTTCACAATTCACCTCTATTGGTGCCGAGTTTCTGGACCAAATATATTGTCCTGAAGGTGAGATTTCCTCATCTCACATCCGCCCCCATCAGGGATATGCCCCCCCCCCCCCCCTCCCAATCAAAACAGTCTGACGTCATCAAAAGTAATTCAGGGGGCACGTTCAGCCATATCGAACAATTGTGTTGTCCATTTCTGAAAAAAAAAACTGATTCGGATAGAGCGCACAAAAGTTCTGTATATCCCACAGGTATATACCACAAAATTAAATCCGAACGCCAACAAGCGGGAGGTTAAAGGTATGTAGCGAAATGAACATGATACATTCCGATGACGTAATATTATGAATTCTGCAATGTATTCGCATAACATTTCGTCGGGAATTTCGTGCAACTCGCTCCACTCATGAGGGCGTTCATCCAAAAATTCACATAAAAGAGTTTTGCGGTGTTTGTTTTTATTTCTATTTTCTTCGACAAACGTTCGTCTGCTAATATTTTCGAAACATGACACCATGTTGTCTGTTTAAGAAGAACGTGTGATAATTGAATAGTCCTGCGCTCATTAAATATGCTAATAAGCCAATATAGGTGGGTAACGTGGGTGGGGGTGAGATAGCTGTCACGTGGGTGTGGTGAGACAGGCATATCTCTCCCAGCTGTCTCACACGACTTTATATATGTCTTCATCTTATTTATCTTCATTTCTGTGTCTTTTATACGTAATTACATCTCACCATTAGGTAGTCAGGATTTTTCGCTGCCATCAGTCGTAAAATAGTCAGACCCATGCAATATAATGTTACTTGTTGGATGTTTGTGAAAACAACAGAAAACATACAAGCAATACAACTCATTGTTGTACGAAAGATGGGCGATTCGAGAATAATTTAAGTATACCTGTCAGCGTTTGTGACATATCACATATTAACTATATTGTTTGTCATATCGCCACAACTTCGTTATAACGCGAAGCGTAACCCTTTACCCAACGTAACGACCAAAACTGGCCAGCGCTATTCTCAAAAATCGCCAATTAATTTTCATTATTTTTTTCATATTTGGTCTCAAAAACATAGGTTATGACCCCTCATTGGAATGATCTCCCAATGAGGGGTCATAACCTATGTTTTTGAGACAGAAAATGAAAAATATTAGTTATTCAATAATTTTATTTGCAAGTGTCGTCTGTTTTTCATGTTAGGTAAAGGGTTATTCCAGTTCAGGACCGAGCGAAATTTCGAAATTCTATTCGATTCGAAGCCTTTCAAATGATTCGATTCGAGTGGCCCTGATTCGGAAATTTTCGAATCGTTCAGATATTCTCAAAATTCTATCAAGTGGTTCCTGTTGATCACTTCTGCTATCAGCATGTCTCCTGTACACGAGGGGGGGGGGGGGGGGGGGGGACCTGTACAGTAGGGGGATGGGTGCCCTGTACAGGAGGGGGAAGGGGTGTCCTGTACAGGAGGGGGTATCCTGTACGAGAGGGTGTGCCCTGTACAGGAGGGGGTGTCCTGTACAGGAGAGGAGGGGGTGTCATGTACAGGAGGGGGAGGGGTGTCATGTACAGGATGGGGAGGGGGTGTACTGTACAGGAGTGGGAGGGGTGTACTGTACAGGAGTGGGGGGTGCCCTGTACAGGAGGGGAAGGGGTTCCTGTACAGGAGCGGGGGGTCTCTTGTACAGGAGGGGAGGGGGTGCCCTGCACAGGAGTGGAAGGGGGTGTCCTGTACAGGAGAGGGGGGTGTCCTGTACGTGAGGGGAGTGGTGTCCTATACAGGAGGGGAGGGGTCTCCTGTACAGGAGGGGGAGGGGTCTCCTGTACAGGAGGGGAAGAGCGTCCTGTACAAGAGAGGGGTGTGTCCTGTACACGAGACCTTGATAGAGGAAGAGATCAAGGGCTTTCTGCTCACGAAACCACTTGGAATCCGTTTCAATAATATTCGATTTTTCAATGACTTTTCCAAAGAGACAAGACGCCATTAATGCAATACATGAGTAGAGACTGACAATGTTTCACGGGTGTGCGAAGGTGCCATATCTATAGTTTGAAAAACCGTGATATTCGTGTCGATTCGAGATCCTTTTCCTCATAACATTCGAGATTCTATTCAACCCGAAATTTGATATTCCTTGGGCCATAATGCAATTGATGCCGAATTGCATAATGGCGCTTATATATTGCCGTAAAATGGTGCTCTTTTGTCCCTTTTCTTAACCGACAGTTACCGTAGACAATGTATTATGTGAACCAAACATCCGGACACGGATGACTCATTGGTTAGCACAGTGGACTTTAGATCGAAAGGTCTACGGATCGATCTTGACTTGCGTCATCTACATTGTGCCATTGGGAAAGGCACTTCAACCCGATTACCTCTATTGGAACACAGTGGCGGTGTGTAGGGGGCGTAAGGCACGACGGCGGTATACCTGCCATCAACCGATGCACGCGCCAGGTTAGTACGCTGGAGATCTCGAAAGTTACTCGCCATTGCTCGATGCATGGTTCTCCCCGACTTCCTCCACCTGTTAAACTGTCCGACACAATGTGACCCAGGTTGTTGAAAGTGTCGTTAAACTCCAATAAATACACAAACATCATTCGAATAAATTATCAGGTTATACCATTCATATATAAAATTACATACAGTAGATGTTGGGAGTAATTCCTCTAAAGGTACCGCGAGAGGGTCTTCACCCTGCAAATTGTTTTTTATACCAGGATTACCTACTCTTTTATATATAAAAAGCCTATGACATAAATGTTAGCTTTATACATCAACCGTGATGAACACGCCAGCAATGGGATTTCAGTTGTTAAATTTTACACCTGCAGTAGAACTACATCCAGGATGACCTTTGGTGACGTCGACCTGAATGCAAACTTGTCAAAATTTACCGCACGTCGCCTCGCGATCAGTGAAATGAAACCGGCAATTATTTATTACGTTTTTAAATGGGTTTACCTCATAAGATGCCAAAAATTAACAAGCATGCATTGTCTCATGCTAATAAAGCATCAATAACTCGAAATAGTATGTTATTAAAACCAAAAAGGCTCCGTTTCTTTTTCCGTATCATTTTGGCGATAAAATTGACGGCGGAAGTACCGCCTACCGATGCTTATGTAAACAAAAACAGATTCGCACGTTTGTACGCCTGCTGTTCAGTAAAATCGACAAAAATTAATAGCGACTCTTAAAAATCTGACGATCATGGTATAAATAAAATATATCCATAGTAGCTTGGTGTACCAAATGTTCACCACTCGTGCTGAAGTGGGGTTAACCGCGCGCCGAAGGCTCGAGGTTAACACCACTTCACCACTCGAGGTGAACATTTGGTACACCAAGCTACTATGGGTATATTTTATATATAATTTGTGAAAGGAAGGGCAGGAAAGATTAGCATCATTTCAGATCATGGACCACCGGGTTACACCCGGTGGTCCAAGAGATAAAAGGTACTAAAGCATCTTGTTCCTTTGTATGAAATCGTAAATTATTATAAGGCGAAAAATCCTGTCCACAGTATTTTCTATGGTGATTTGCGCCTGACCCTTCGTATATAACATCCTACGGACGCCCTTATTTTATGATATATCGATGAAAACGGAGGAGAGGTTAAAATCCGGTAGCTTTCTAAATCGGTGTTGTTAATTAACCTGAAAAATTAAACTACCATTAAATCAGAACGGATGACCAAGCATAAAAACCAGACTAATTTTATAACAGATATTTAAGGGACTGTCGCCATTTGTGATTCAAGGGATTATCTTTAACATCCTTTTATTTTCAGAATTTTGAGACAGGCTATTACATAAACTTAAATACTGTTCAGATAATAACTTGAGCAATTGTGACACCATCGGCGCGTATGTTACGGTTATAATAGAGCTCTCCTGTAGCTGCTCTTGGTCTGTGTTCACGAATGTGTGTGGACCTTTTGTGTTGATAATATTCGTCGAACAGCGGTTGTCTCTCATTTTAAGCTGTTTTCAATGGTCAGTGTTGTTGGACAATGGGCTATCCATTACAAGTTATGTACAGGGGTGGCGTAGTCGACACAAGGCACACAGGTTTTGTTGTTTTTTTTTGGGGGGGGGGTGGGGGGGAGTTGTTTGGAAGGGCCAGAGGTGACCCTTCCCCAGCCCCCACACACACTTGTAAATTCTAAATTTCTGAAAGGGGGAGGGGTCGGAATCTCGAAGAGTGGGTTTTAGAAATTATTACTTTAAATTGAAAAACCGCTTGAAATCAAATGTATATATTGAAAATGGTCTATGGTAGATTGAGAGTGCCCCATTATCCCAATGTTCTTGTTGGGAGATACTATTATACGCCAAGCTCCCACGCCACAAATCAACTTCTGTTAGGAATCCCACGCAAATATGGGTTGTTTGTTATCCTCATTTCACTGAGTTTGCGCGCATTCTACCGTTGGTTTAATGTAATGTTATTTTGCTCTGAAAATATAAAGAAATTCTTTCGAGCTGCAGTAATAGATATTCCAATCAATATTTTTTTAATTCGCCAAAAGATCAAGATATTAGCACATTTCGTGGAAAGTGAAACTTCATAGCGTATTGATAAAACTATGGCTGTGATGAGTCTTCACTCATAATTATTTGGCCAACAAATACCTAGAGGTCACTATAGGTATGGGGGCTGGTAATGATGATGGGTGTGGATTGTGTAGTGGGGACGAGAGCGGGCAGAGCACCTCGACCGAATTCCAACGGTACCGCAAACCGGTGGAGTCTGCATCTCCGCTTTCCTTTCCACGGGACTGTGAAGTGCCCTTATTCCAATGAAGGGTTTTCCATGGTGTTGTGGGAAGGAAGGCGGAAAAGTATTTGCGAGAACAGTAAATCGGATATGCTAACTCTCGTCTGTCTATCGCTACGCGGTGTTGATTCTACATTATTTTACTCTATGAATATCAGCCCATTGACATATAGATGAGTCTCGACGTGATGGCGACGTAATCGAAAAAAAAATGTCATTCCTATTACCACAGTACTGCATGAGTGAGTACACAATTATAAAGACAAATGTATATTCTGCCACCAACAGTAATGCGCTTACGGTCGCTCCTTCCAACAATGCATCCCTTACGAATGCTCGAGGAGAAATATACGAAACAATACTGGGGCACTGAAAGAGCGGCGCGGAGCAAGTAGATAGCAGCGCTGCTCTGTCTGTGCTCGAAGTTACCCATGAATAACTTTTTAAAAGGGGAAAAAAGAGAAAATATAAAACCGGAGGGAGTGCATTGGAAACTTCTACCGCAGTCTATGTTATATTTATATTTTTTTGTTATTTTCACCATTTGTACAACTTAACCCTTTACCTAACATGAAAAGCAGACGACACTTGCAAACAAAATTCTCTTGAACAACTAATTACGTTGGGGAGTCTGACAGTTGCTCGCCGTTGCTCTGTGGTTCTCTCCGAATACTTCGGCTTCTTCCACCCGTATAACTGTCCGACACGAGGTTAGCCCGGCTGGCGAAGTAACGTTAAGGGGACGTCCAACCTAACTTTGGTCAAATTTCATGCAATTTTCTTCCAAGTCTAAAAAAGACCCAAAATGAATAACCCCAATAAATTTTTTACCAATATGCTTGGAATGAAACATAGAACATGTGGGAAAAAATTTGCCATGGAACTGCTGTGTAGATAACTCCGCCTAAAAGTCTGCTATGGCCTAAGTAAGAGAACAAATATTTTACAATACAATACCTCAAAATAAAATAACAGCTGTATTCTATAAACATTGAAGTACATACTCGAAGAAATCTTTTCCTAATTCTTGAAATTAATAAAGATTGAGACCAAATGTTATAAGTGGAGTGCTCACTGACTGAAGACAGACATTTTCTTTTGTTTATGTTTTGATTTGGGGAGTTCAACAAAGGTCAACTTGAAGGAGTCCACCAGAAGAAGTATGGAAGGACAAAAGAGTGTCTCCCAATATAAAGATGTACGTGTCACTGTGGTGGTTTGGAAAGAACTATGATATTCTCCTATGTAGAGTGCACTGCAAAGTCATACATTGTAGTTGAATAAATATATTTACAAACCCCTTGCACTGTAACCCCTTTTATCCCATGCATCAGTTTGATAGTGATTAAATTGTTAAATTTGTCTGGTTTATCAATAAGTAACATGGCTTCGTTTTCTCTTTGACACCAATACTTTCATGGTATCTGTTGGAGAAGAAATAAGAGTAGCTGTAACCTGTCACTGCAATAAACCATCTAATGTACATAAAAGTACATTGTTATTCAAAACACATCAAATCTACCCTACATAACCATTATTGCATGTTCTTTTCCAAAGATGCTTATTGGCAAATTGAGATCAGGAGGGCACATCCAGTAGGTCTCACATTCATAGGTGTTCACATATTTTTTCAAGAACGCAAAGTAATCCCCAAAAGGTGACAAGTGAGCTCCAATTGACAAAAAATTTCCCGGGGGGGGGGGGTTGCTCTCTTCCTTGTATGACTCTACCTCCGGCACTCATGGCATATGCCTTTTTTTCTCAATGTTTAACTCTTTTTTCTTTTTTAAAGATCCTGGCGACACACATGTTCCAAACACTATCCGACAGGTAACCCTCCAAATAAGTGTATCTGCAAAAATCATGTTACATTGCAAAGCTTTCTTTTTATACTTTAAGTTCTGGACCTTTCATGCTTCTTACTTCTAACTACAACACTTAATTTATCGATTAATGGGTGAATAGAAAAACCCTGCCATAATCAACATAATGAGTTCCAGAAGCCTCCATAAAAGCTCCGATAAAAGTGTCAAACATCAGATTGGTGGCTTTACAGAATATTCATTAGCTTGTTGTTTGATAAGTAATAGGAACAAAATATTCACAAAAAATATTTTGTTGCAATTAATTTGAAGGTGTCAGCAGGCACGTTCCAACAAATTGTAACAAATCAACTAGGAAAAAAACAAAATTTTCTAACTCGAAAGAGTGAAAAAGGACCATAACTCTGAAAAAATGTGTGGAAGAAACACATGCTACAGCTGCAACACAGGCATCGTTTCCCTATGATGCTCTATCACAACACCAAATATCCTTCAAATTGGAGTAGCAGTGGTTGAGATACAACGGAGAATATTGGTATGGGTTAGAGGACAGAGGTCTCCACGGCACTAGATGTGCCTTTGACTTTCCAACTTCCAGGTCCGGGGCATAATAATCACAATACACCCACCTTATCAATTCATAATTTCAGTAAAATAAACGGAATTATCAATTTTAATTAATTTATAGATGATGGGAAAATATTGGCTTATTTCGCCTGCTCGTACTATTATTACCACAAATTTCTGCACTGCAGGCAGTATGATGCTGACAAACGAAACTGAATGCATGTGGGCTGGTTAAAAAGTGACTGGGCACGGATAATGAAGAAATTGCGAATATTTCATTTGTTTGCAGTTAATTTTGACCGTGGATTCGATAATTCGTTTGGGTTTTGACCACCACGGTCACGCTGACAGCGGTTATGTTTATTATGATATGCAAATTGGGAGATAGTTTCCGGTAAAGGAGATTTGTCACATTTGTCAGTGTAAAACGATGACAAAAGACACTGATCGACGCTTGTGTTGGTATAGTTGATTACAAGAAAAAACTAAATTCACAGCATCGTCCAATCGCACCTTATTGAAATGCGCGAATGCATCATTTTCAACCCATCTTCAATCGGTCCTTTGTGGACATCAAACACAGTCGCGGCATATTCCATGGTTACTAGGAAGTAAATAACTTCACAACATCGGGGAAATCAACACGCTCAATATAGTTCCAGGTCACTTGGAATATACTTCGAGAAAAGGTGATTTCTGAAGCATTCTGCTTACTTTGTTATGAATATTGTCTTATTTTCTGTGTATCGTCCCGATTTTATACACTCGGTTATTTTTTTACAAATGGTTCATGTTGTCTTTTTAGTGCGTAATAATTCAGACTTTTTGTTAACAAAAAACTTCAGACGGCCTTTAAACACTGGAGGGAATTTCCAACCATATTTTGCAGTTATGACATTAACAGCTCAAGTATTTGGTGTAACCTGTTTGCAAATCCGCTCATACATTGTCACGAGCAAATAAAGGACGTGATCACGTCCTGTCATTCTGACGATCGCCCAAAATGAGTATTCCTGTAAGAACCACATTGTAATCACATGACCGGAATAAACATCATTGAAACATGGCCACATCCGGAACATCCAAAATTTGTGTTGGTGGTATTGCATTCTAACATCAAAACACACCAGAGTGTGTGTCATAAAAATGCTTTCTCCGTGTCTATAGTATGTTAACATTACATTGAGGACAAGGCTTTCGAATTACCGATCATTTTGTGGTTTTACCGGTTCGTTCCTTATGCCATTGGCAAATTAATGTTCATAAAATTCACTTTTTTTCCTGAAAAAAAATTATATGTACCTTTTCCATGCACTTTACTCATTATTTTGATATATAATTTGCCTTTCCTTACTTCTCTTATCTGTTTCTGAGGCATAGGGGAAAATGTCAACAAATTGACCAAAGTTACGTTGGACGACCCCTTAAACCACAATAAATAAATAAATAAATAAATAAATAAATAAATAAATAAATAAATAAATAAAGGACGACAAGACGGGGATTTAATAAATAAATAAATAAATAAATAAATAAATAAATAAATAAATAAATAAAGGACGACAAGACGTGGATTGGACGACAAGACGGGGATTGCCGTGAATTCATCCTGCAACTTATTTCAGCTCCGACAAACATGTCGACGGATCCGGATTCTGATTTGCGAAAAAAAAAACGCAAACACGAATAGATGTATCGCCTAAAATGTTACAGCACGTGAGAGGTATCGTGGTTTGATTAACGCCGAGACCTTAGAATTTGTACTAGTCGTGTAGCTGTTGTTTTTGTATGATGATGAAATGGTCAGCCGGAAATGACTGAAATTCGTGGCGCATAATGCTACTATGTGCATCGTGGAGGTTGTGACAACTGGGGCGTAATGCGTGCAGTGCGATAAAGTGAAAATTATAAATGACATTTTCTTCTCATTTTGCGATATCGTCACTGTGATAGCTCAGACTTAATTTTGTTCGTAAAACATGCACAAATTGTATTGAATGCATAGTGCAAATCATGCCTGTCGTATGATGCGAGCGATCGCCCTAATACTCCTTGGCCCGGATAATTTGAATATAAAGAGAGCAGCAAAAGCCCATTTGAAAAAGTCTTGATAAACTAAGGGATTCTGAAAGACAGGTCGGCATAATAAATTGAAAGGAAATATACCGGGTTTCTTTTAGCATTTAATGGTCTGTGGAATTATACGGAATTTCTACTGCACAACACACCTTATGAGTCTAGGGCTTAGCAGTAGTTTCTAGCCAAGTCTTGGCTGCCTCTAGCGGCAGCCAAGACTTGACTAGAAACCACTACCAAGGTAACTTCATTATTGTCCACAGGATTTATTCTTGTATGTTAATGTACCCGCTCTAAGATTCAAAGGGTTCTTCAATGTCCCATAAAGAACTTTGACAGTATGTTTGTTTTGTTTTGTTTTTTTGTTTTTTATGTTTTTGTTTTGTTTTTTTTTTGGGGGGGGGGGGAGTAGCGACACTTTTCAACAGCCAGGGTCGGACAGTTTAGAGCTAGAGTACCCGTAGAGAACCACGGAGCATCGGCGAGCAGCTGTCAGTCTGTCCAACGTACTAACTCTGCACAAGCAGGGTTAGTATTGGTTGAAGACAAGTGGACCATCGACGTGCAGGGCGCCTTAGTACACAGATCCACTGTGCACAAACTTGGGCAGTGGTAGTTATTTTGACAGTTAATTGCTCCCAATGAATAGTGTTAAAGAAAGGTCTGTGGTACGGGGTTTCTCGTCACAGAGCAGTGACTGTTATATCATTGTATATTTCTTCTGGACCTTTGATTTGGAGGGAAGGAGCAGCCGCTTCCCTGTGATTTGGGCTGGCAAATTGGAACTTTAACTTTTACAATTTTGATAAAAATTATATTCAGTTGTTGTATTTTTTACTTTTGTCTGTGGACTCAGATTGTTTTATTTTATTTTATTTATTTATTTTTTTTTTGGGTCTTTGTTCGAAAGCACGAAACAAATTATTTGACTCACATGGTGACGTTTCAGACCCTTACCATTGTCAATGTGATAGCTTGGATTTTCGAGTTTGTTGTTTAAAAGTGTATATATTTTCGATAATCTTTCTCAGTCGGGCTAAATGTAAAGCGTAAAGATAGGTATATGGCGGACCCCGAAAACCGATTTGTCACTTAAACAGACCAGCAATAATTCAAGCGCTGCTAATTAAGCATGGAATTTAGTGTCCATTATGGCGCATTTGTTGAACGCCACATGGACTATCTGGTAACTGATTAAAGGAGTAAGAGAGGCAGTGTTCTCCCGCAAGTCGTTATCTGTGTAATTATGGCCAGTTAATAGGTAATTGTAGTAAAAACAGTACATCGCACATGTTCTGGACACACACCCACATTACGTGTCTGGTCTGTCACCGAATGTCAATGTGTACCAAAATGCCAGATTTTCAAAGGAACTTTAAAGCGAATATTAAATTAATATAGAATTGAGCGGCCAAGTTCAAGAGAAGCAATTAAAATGAGAATTAATGTGCTGGCGTTCTAAATAAAAATCAGGGGATTTCTCGAAAATATCATTCCAGTCTGAAGGTGTGTAAGACTGTGGGTCGAGGCGAGTAGATCGGGATGTCCCATGCTATAGGTTAAAGGAGGTGCCACATCGGTGCGAAAGTATAGGCACGTTGTAATGTGGGGGAGCCACAGAGCTCATATTTAGAATAGGGGCAGTCGCGGGCTAAGTCGATGGCCATATCTGAATGTAGGGTCTGAAATAGGAAGTACGAGCTCAGGGAGCTATTAGTATTTAGAAATACGGCATACCTGTTGTAGAAGGCAAGACATACTTAGGCAGAGTAGGCTTGCCTGTATGAACATTATTCTGAGATAAACGTAGGGGAGCGTTTAACCCCATTGGTGGTGACTGCTTAAGTGAAAAGCGTTCAGTAAAGTGACAACACGTTACTGACCGTGCGACGGCACTGGTAGAGTGACATTCCGTCACTTGTTAGAGAGAAAGCGATAAAGTAAAGTGACAATACGTTGGTGGCCGTGCGACGGCAATGGTACAGTGACATTCCGTCACATGATAGAGCAAAGGCGTCCGGGGAAGTGACAATACATTAGTGTCCGTGCGACGGCAGTGAAAGAGTGAAGTGAAGAGGCGACCAAAGAACAAACACTAGCGAAAAGGAGGAAAACCAGCGACAACAGAGAATGCGGGCCCGCAAGTGACTCAAAAACTGTGTGGGTAGGGGGTGATTGACGTTTTGTTTTCTGATTCGTTGGATTTTATGTAAGTCACAAATTACCATATTCATTATATATATATATATATGTATATATATTAAAATTGTTGTTTTCAGTGAATTCCTGTTGATTCATGCTTTGTGACGAAACGTCACAGACCCCTTCAGGATAACAACCACCCCCATCAAAAGTGAAACGGGCGGGTTCGTCACGGTGAGACATACGTTCACGCACGGATTCATGCGACACTCCTTGAATTTTGGCCGAATACGCGGCGTGAATTTATTTCCCCCATCAACGATAAAGCCCCGGTTTCCGACAATCATGACAGATGAGAAAATTACTCCCATAAACCTCTCATAAAGTCAACATCTGGAAGGCCTGAAAAATCTTCAATCGCGATTCTTCATTCGACAAATAATAATTATATTTCCTTTGCATCCCGGTGATGGGACATTGCTGTATACTAATTAGCGAGATAGATCGCTGTCGTCGCCATTATCAACGACTTTATTCACTTTACAGAACACCGTATTATTTTTTCTTCAAGAATTGTTAGTTCGCGTACTCTAGACCTAATATCTTCAAAACTTTAAGATTGTTTTCATTCCTTTTTATTTTTAAAACGAAAATTCCATTTTCTGCTTCTGAAGCAGTCTTGTACCCTGCCTGCCAAAGTTGTAAGGCAACAGAAAGGACACTTTTTGGCGGATAACATTATTTCTCAAGAAACGATTTTCCTCTAACGCCTTTCGAAGTGAGTTGCTAAGAGCCCACAAAGTAGATCTTCTGTTTCTAAGGCCATTTTTTGAATTGCATGTGGGCGGGCGTTTTTTTTTATTTTATTTTTTAGTTTTATAATTATTTCTTTGCCATCAAAAGTTTATGTTCTTGGTTTTGTTTTATGCTTTAGGCCTCATAATCTACAGAATAGCATGGGTAGTGGTGTATTTCGTCCCTTGAATCAAGATGGCTTTGCAGTGCTGAAGCATTGCAAAGCCTTGTTGCATTCAAGGGACAAATTTATCAATTTTATTAACTTGGGTAAAATATCAGACATGAACCATTTAATTTTTAATTTTGTTAGGTTTTAGGTTTGCATTGGTTATAAAATGGGAGCAAGCGGCAGCCAAAAAGATCAGGCCATAGGATTTCAGAAACAGACTTTTAACCCTTTTAGACCTAAAATACATTTTTTCGGGTGCCTCACGTCGCTAATTTCTGTCGGTAATTTTACAGCTCCTCATCTTACCTACTAAAAGAGCGTGGCTCCGAAATAATTACATCGCTGTTTTATTTTACTTTGAAAGGTAGCGTCGTTCAGTTTGTTTCGCATTTCGTTCTTTGGTAATGCTAAACGAGGATTTTTTTTTCTTTTGGGCGAAAAGTGCGGCTTGTTTCTCCTTTTTGGGCCATCGAGAGAACTTTTCGCGGAAAAAATAGATTATCCCCAGCCACCCGTTGGGTCAACTGAATACTTGACGTCACCTATTTGCACTGCTTCAATTTGTCCATTTGCATCAGTGAATTAACAAAGAGACATGCATGTCATATGATAACCGAGAACTGTTAAACATCTCGGTTGATAACACACGGTAGACAGATCTTTACAAGAACACTGACGGTTATCAAATTAACTACTTTGTCCTTAAGGAGATGGATTCGTCTTTAGAACTGTAACATTGCCAGATGTCACTGTCACCCCAGGGCACAACTCTCTGTTGTTCCCTAAACTGCAAGGCATTTTGTTACAATTCTTTTTGACGTTCTACTGATTACTTCATTAGGAATTTGTCATAAGAAACAAATCTCACGTCACAACACATATGATTGGAGCATTTCGAAAATTGGCTTTTGTCTTAATCAATGCCCCGCTGTAATCAATTTCCTATTCTCTACATAGAGGACACTCCCACCCATATGGCTTCGGTAGAGTTTGTACTGCTTAGAAATGCAATATGGTAATTCATTCTTCTACGGACACATGTTTCGGTCTCTGATTGTCTGCGGTTCTGTGCAGCATTTTAATGCCGAAACAGTCCAGCAGTCCAGAATATTTGAGGGAGTGAGGTGGCGAGAGGAAGGACTTTAACCCTTTACGCAACATAACGGCCAAAACCGGCCAGCGCTATTCTCAAAAATCTCAAATTAATTTTCATTATATTTTCATTGTTTGTCTCAAAAACATAGGTTATGACCCCTCTTTGGAACGAGCTCGTTCCAATGAGGGGTCATAACTTATGTTTTTGAGACAAAAAAAATGAAAATAGTTAGTTATTCAAGAATTTTGTTTGCAAGTGTCGTCTGCTTTTCATGTTAGGTAAAGGGTTATTCGAAGTTTAGACTACTGTCGAACATTTTTTTCTGTTTGAATGTTGGTTCGTTCATGCTAAAACATTCACTGGTTGTTAGAATCAAAGAGATTGCGTCTTTGACGCTTCCAATTCTCATCAACTACCTATATTGGGTGAAGAGACCCCATTGTTAATAGGGGGCGAGGTGGCGTTGCGGTAACCGGTTCTTGTCAGATCAACGAAGTTAAGCAACATCGAGTCCGGTTAATCCTCGGATGGGTGACTGTCTGAGCGATCGATTCGGACTCCCGCTTTGTGTCCTTGAGCAAGGCACTTAACCCCGATTGCCCACATGGGGGGCACGATGACGCCGTGTACTAAGTCGTACTGCACGTCGGTGGTGCGCATGTCTTCAACCAATCTAGCCCTGCCTGTGCTGCAGTGCGAGTTACGATGTTGGGGAGTTGGCAGCTGCTCGTCGTTGCTCGGTGGTTCTCTCCGGATACTCCGGCTTACTCCACCCGTAAAACTGTCACGGCCATGATTAGCCATTGTGCATAAGATCGGTTGATAACAAATGGCGAATAAGGAATTGGGAATAAGTAACGATTGTTACTTTCCCGTATGTTTCATACTTTTCCTCTTTCTGCAGTAAGGATATGTGAACCATAACGTCGCGAGAACTGCAACTAATTACATGATTTGAGCAGTTTTTTTTTCGGCAGTGCATGCGATTTGGTCTCGATGTTCAGGTGTCGGAATTTAAATATCACTATTGCCGAATGTTCCATTTCTGGAACTGGGCACAAAAATCCATTTTTTCGCCACAGTCGGAATTTGAAAGAAACATTACAGTATTCCTCTGCACTGTAATGTCTGCGTACTTCTTTCATTGCTCTTTCTGAATCCAGATGTTCGGTAAAACGGTTACCAGAAATAAAGATTGCCTGCAAAAAATTGAATGACTGTTGCTTTGGTCGTCCAATGCGCGACAAAAGAGTTGTATTGAGCGTCGCAATAAGGTAATAATTCCCGATTTCCTTTTTCGTCTTAATTGGAATTTCACATTTAGTGATACACCCGTTTTGAAACTTATAGTCACATGAAGACTATACGAGAATAGCATGGAATGTTAATGGGTTTTTTTTTCGAGGAAGACCCCGGGCCTTCTCTTAGGGTGGGGTACACATTGTTAATCCATAATTCATTATAATGAAGTGGGGGAAATTTCTGATGGCTTTACCAGCTGAAAAATATTTTGTGCCCTCCCACACTTCATTTAGTCTGGCTACTCCTCGGACTAATAGCTAAAACGAGGACCTATACTCTATTTCACTAAAAGATTTAGGTGATTGCTGGACTTGCTGAAGCAATTGCTGCATTTTTCTAAGTTGCAATAAATGCGATGTTTAAAATACAAATGCTGTGTTTATAGTGTCTAAATGCGAAAAGTCAGTGGTTTACTGGTTCCGATAAAATAATGTAACTAACATTGATTTTCTAAGCAGAAACCAATAACTCATCTCCTTGGACAATGATGGTACAGAAAACGGAATTATTACACAATATTCCCCGCTACACTGCGTTGAATATTTGAAAGAGAGTGCAGCATAACGAAAAAGTTAGAAATGTGGAGGAAGAGAGCGGGAACAAAAAAGTTCTTATACGAGACGAAAGCACGTCACAATATGTGTCTGCAAGAGCATAGTCTCACCACCAAAATATACGCGATCCATAGACAAAACTACATGTATGTTTCAATGAGTCGTTTTGTATTCAATGAGTCAGATGTGCGTAGGAAGAAAACGTCGAGACCGAAGGTCGAGACGTTGTCTTTCTACGCACATCTGACGAATTGAATACAAAACGACTCATTGAAACATACATGTGGTTTTGTATTTATTACACGACCCAAGCACCTACTGACCTAATTTTCTTTTCTATCAACGGTGGTAAACACCATGCACTTTATGCAGTCGCATTGCATAACAAAAAGTCCCGGTTGGAACAGGTTGGTGTGCAATACGGAATTCCGTATTGCACAGCCGTATTGCACGCCGTATTGCATAAGAGAGACTGCATGGGCATGTAATAAAACTAAATATTCAACGAACTGCTGTTTAATATACGTTTTACGCATCTATTCTGAAACAAATGTTTCTGGGCTTTTATTTTTCAGTTTTCATCGAACTAAAATGTGACATTAAATTTGTATAGAGCTAATGTGCACTCGACTTTGGCTTGGAGCTTCTTATGGGTGGTTTATACGAGATGACCTCTATGGAAGCAAGGACTTTGTTGAACCTGGTTGAACCAAAAATATCGAAATACATGCACAGAACGACACACATGTGTAAATGGGTTAATCTATATGCCACTAGTGCCAGCGCGGAAGGATAGAACGAGAGGCAGCAGGCCTCGAGTTTTATCCTTCCGCGATGGCACAAGTGCCATGTCGATTAGCCCATTCTCACGCTCGCGTGTTGTTCTGTGTTTATTACACGCCTTCACATATATAACAACATTTACTAGAGGGACACTCAGCAATTCATTTGACAACTATCGACAAAATCAACACATTTTATCGCCAACCAAATTTGCGAGGGGAACCCGTGGTAATATTTCGTCCCTGAGTTCCAATGTGTTCTATGTGCCTACTGGCACATAGAACACATTGGAACTCATGGAATGAGTTTAGCTATTGCCAGCGATTCAAACTGTAATTGCGTTGCGCGATTTTTAGACAATTCCAGTGAAATTTCGCTTCTATTTAAAAATAGTCCGACAACGATTTCCGTGTGCGGAACACATTTTCATTTTCCGCATAGTTTAGTGTTGATGTAGAGGGGGATTTTATAGAACAGGCATGTAATAAATTAACTTATAGAAAGATAAATCGTGAAAAGCCCATCCTACTTGTTTTATTGCTGTAGAGTAAATATCGACACGGTAAGGTGAATGGCAGTTATTCCTTATATTCGTGCATTCTTCAGCATTTGAGAGAACTGTTATACCCGTGTCAGTACAAACAGTACACAATCCATTGTAAAAATCAAATCTCACATTTATATATTTACCAGAGTTTACCCCTTCCAGATCTAGATGCAATTTAGGTGAGTTTCTTGTATTACGTGTACATGTAAAACACATATTCTAATATACAGACTTTTGGTGTTCTTGCTGGTGAAAGTTCGGGTACTTAGGCAGTCAAAACGTCACTAGATAGCACTACAAAATCAAAGTGGTACGGCCGACGAACGCGCCATTGCCGTTTCTGCTCTATCCTCATTTTCCAGAAACTGGGAATGGAAATTGTTAGAGTTCGAACTGGGATGTCCCGGTCTCGAATTAGTCTAGGTTCTGAGTAAGCTTCTTTTGTGTGCATGCACACGGTCTGCTTCTCTCCACACAGCGTTAGGAGTCTCTTCAACTCCCCTCTATTCGACGGCTGCATGTGACGGCATATATAATATTGCATATTTTTTCTCGACTTAGGATCGACTGCGGAACGTCTGGTATCAGTGACCAGCCACCTTTTTCCATGGCCTGGGGTCAACACTCACGTGGGTTGAAACGACTTAGACCGGCACACGGCGTACCCATGAATAATAATAATAATAATAATAATAATAATAATAATAATAATAATAATAATAATATTAATTTAGCCATTGCTGACCTGTCGCAGTTCTCATGAGGGAAAGCCTTAATTACCCATCTGCTCACGAATGCTTCCCTGTCCCCACCCCCCACCCCTAGCCTTCTCTTCTCTCAATACCCAGAAATGAAGTGATCAATAGTATTTCGTACCTGTTTCCTTCCATTTCATTTAGTGTAAAGGAATTGTGAAAAAGAAGCAGAATACCTCGACTAAACTTAATTGCTCCTTGGTAGATAGACGTTCTTTGTAAATCAGTATGAGACCACATGGGGTCTATCAAGAGTAGTTTGATTCATCAGTGCATACACCTAAAATGACTTCCAGATTATAGTACCGTCATACCTGATCTGCACACCATACCAGCTGCTAAATATGACAAACTCAACAATATATGAAGATGTCTTCAACTTTGAGGTGTTAAATATACCAAGGTGCTTTACAACAAACAACACTGTTGAAAGCCATGTTTATATTAAACAAAATATCTTGACGACACTGACTTTAAATATTGACAAGACAGTCTCTTCTAACTCGATATAATATCTTGAGAAAATCGACTTGGGAAATCACTTCATTGTGACCAATTCGATGACACTTCTCACTCTCAGTTTCAAGTAAGTTGTATAATGAAATCACGCTGCGGGGGTCGGAGAGGGACGGATATGCACAGGTGCTTTCAGGTATCTCGAACTACTAAAACAGGAGAAGTGTTTCTCTCTTTTCATTGTCAAAATAGGGTTTCATCACGACAAGCTCTTGTGAATATTAATGTAATAACTCACACGGGGAATCACGCTGATTCGATCTATTTATGCGTCCTGAACGTTTAGAATACTTTCTCTGCAAACAATGAAATCCTCACAAAACCCGTTGGAGATGTGTTGCTGCCGTTTGTAAGGCCATTCTTGATAACTGTTTGTGCAGTTAATTATTAGCCTCTTCTTTCCTGTAAAGGATACTCGAGATAAAAGTGTCAAAATTAAACCCGTATGTGTGGCAAGAGTCGCAGTATTCGACTAATATTTGTGGGTGTCACATGAAATTTGTATAAACATATTAACGGGGTGATATTATAACTTTAAATAGATGAGTGGCAAGGTGTTAGAAAAGGTGAGGATATTCACCTTAGTGAACGGAAGCCAGAATCTCTCTCTCTCTCTCTCTCTCTCTCTCTCTCTCTCTCTCTCTCTCAGTTTGGACCCAAGCTCTCAAGCCACCAGTCAAATTCTAAAACGAATCTGACGCTGCTACTGTTATGTCCTGGAACCAATCTAGACTTTAACGTGTCTATCAGCGATTTCAGATTCACTTGGACGGAATATTTTAGTTGGTAGGAAAACCGAACATGAAGAATTGGGTTTTCCGACCAACTGAAACATTTCATCCGACTGAATTTAAAAAATACCATAAAGATTTGATTTCTTCGAATCAACGAAAGAAATGTTTCTCCAAGAAGACTTGGTTTGACTGAATCATTGGTGGTATTATCACCGGGCAAAAGCCTGTGGCATTTTATTTCCCTGAAAAGCACGTAGAAGTTTCAGAACATTTTCTCCTGCATGTGTAACTCGATACGTAAATCCGCCTGAGGCTCCAATAATATAAAACTTTTACAATTGTATTTTTTTCCGACAAAGATTCTAACATACCACGAAGTGCAAAACAAAGGTATGGGAGGATTTGTTTTCCATTTGTGAGGTTTTGGGGTTTTTCCAAGCTCTCAATCCACCAGTCAAATTCCAAAACGAATCTGACGCTGTTATGACCTGGAACCAATCTAGACTTTAATATTCACTTGGACGGATTATTCTAGTTGGTTGGGAAAACGAACATGAAGAATTGGGTTTTCCGACCAACTGAAACATTTCATCCGACTGAATTTAAAAAATACCATTAAGATTTGATTTCTTCGAATCAACGAAAGAAATGTTTCTCCAAGAAGACTTGGTTTGACTGAATCATTGTAGGTATTATCACCGGGCAAAAGCCTGTGGCATTTTATTTCCCTGAAAAGCACTTAGAAGTTTCTGAACATTTTCTCCTGCATGTGTATCACGATACGTAAATCAGTCTGAGGGACCAATAATATAAAACTTTTACAATTGCATTTTTCAGAATTGTATTTTCTATTTATGAAAACAACAAATAGAAATGAATCATTAGCATTTTCAAAGATGTGGCAATTTGCCAGTTGGCAAATTGCCGTATCTTTTAAAATGATAATGATTCATTTCCGTCAATTATATTCACTTCTAGAAAATACAATTCGGGAAAATACAATTGTAAAAGTTTTATTGTATTGGTCCCTCGGGTGGTACGCAAATTAGTTTATCCACTGTGAAGGTTCAACAGATTGACGAATTCAAACTAATCTTCATTTTTTCACAATAACAATCAGTCATTTCAAGTTTCGTCCAGTTTGTTTTAAAACTTATATGTTTTTGTTGTATAGTTTAATAGTTGTTGATAGTAGCCACAATTTATATATACCAAGTAATTAATGTAAAACGAGGAATTTTGGAAATACCAATTTGCGCTGTGAGTCTCGCTCTTAGTACAGAAATATCCTACTTGTGACGAGTCGACTGGACTCTAGTTTTGTGAGAATAAATTGTGTTTTAAATGCAACAAAAGACTTTATCACACACCTATTAATGTAAAACACGAGACTTCCACTCTTCTGTCCATACGATAAAAAGAAAGTTGTATCGCACATGTGGTGATACAAAACACGTTCGATTTCGTTTCCAACGTAAATGGAGAAGGAATCCGTCTGAATAAATGACGCCAACATTGGTCGAATGCACCAGAGTCGAGATCGCTTGGAAATTCCAAGTTCCTTATTTAGATTTGTTTACCTGCATGGGAAATTTAAATAATCAGATTCGAGTCAAAAATCTACAATATAAAAATAACATTCTGACTGCTAGTTCCTTGACACATACTTTCCACCACTGGTAATATAGTTATGGAGTGTGCTAAACCTATTCGTTATTTTAAAAACTTTTTGTTGTGTTATAGACCTCAGTTCAGTCGATATATTTTGTCGGAAACCGGGCTTCGTCGCTGCTGGAAGAAATAGATTCACGCCACGTATTCAGCCAAAACTCAAGGAGTGTCGCCTAAATCCGTGAGTTGACGTATGTCTCACCGCGACGAACCCACCCGTTCCACTTTTGGTGGGGTGGTTTTTATCTTGAAGGAGCACTGACTTTTCCTCGAAAAGCATAAATCAACAGGGGTTCACTGAAAACAACAGTTTTAATACATACACAAATAAATAAATATGGTAATTTGTGACTTACATGGAATCCAATGAATATGACCCACACAGTTTTTGAGTCACTTGCGGACCCGCATTCTCTGTTGTCGCTGTTTTTTTCCTCCTTCTCGCTGGTGTTTGTTCTTTGGTCGTCTCATCCCTTCAACCTTTCACTGCCGTCGCACGGCCACTAACTTATTGTCACTTTACCGGACGTTTTTACTCAACATGTGACGGAATGTCACTCTAGCGTATTGTCACTTTACTACGTTGCCTTCCCTCTAGCAAGTGACGGAATGTCATTCTCCCACTGCCGCTGCACGGCCACTAGCTTATTGTCACTTAACTGGGCTCTGTTCACTCAAGCAATCGCCACCAATGGGGTTAAACTGTCCCCTACGTTTATCTCAGAATAATGTTCACACAGGCAAAACCAACTCTGCCTACGTATGGCTTACCTTCTAAAACAGGCAAAGCCGTTTACCTAAATGCAAATAGCTTCCTGAGCTCGTGCGTCGTGTTTCTGGTCCTACTCTCACATATGGTCACCGACTTGGCCCGCTACTGCTCCTATATTCTAAATATGAGCTCTGTGGCTCCCCTACATCACAACGTGCATATACTTTCGTACCGATGCGAAACCTCCTCTAACCTATAGCACGGGACATCCCCATCTACTCGCAACGACCCACAGTCTTACGCACCTTCAGACTGGAATGAAATTTTTCGAGAACACCCCCCCCCCCCCACCTCCCGACTTTTATTTCGATAGCCAGAACATCAAATCTCAGTTTAATTGTTTCTCTTGAACTCGGCCGCTTAGATCTATCTTAATTTAATATTCGCTTTAAAGTTTCTTTGAAAGTTTCGCATTTTGGTATCTCCTGACATTCGTCTGACAACCTAGATGCGTTTCATGGGTGTGTGTTCAGAATCTGTGGGACGTACTGTTTTTACAACAATTACCTATTAACTGGACATAATTACACAGATAATGACTGCAGGAGGACACTGGTCCCTCTTACGTCTTTATTCAGTCATCAGATAGCCCATGTGGTGTTCAACAAATGCGCAATAATGGACATTAAATATCATGCTTAATTAGCAGCGCTTGAATTATTGCTGGTCTGTTTTAGTGACAAATCGGTTTTCGGAGTCCGCCATATACCCATCTTTACGCTTTACATTTAGTCCGAGTAAGAAAGATTATCGAAAATATACACATTTTTAAACAACAAAATCGAAAATCCAAGCTATCACCTTGACATATTTGAAGTTCGATCATCTTGACCGTGACACTGACCGGCGTCAAATGGTTTCGACGAATTGAATGCCATAAAAATTAAAAAGCAAATTAGGGTTGGTACCCCACCCCCTAACAGTGATGTTTCGTTGGCGAAGAAAACGCAGCAATTATCCAGTTGAAAAATGCCTTTAGTTCAATTTCCGTGTAGACTGGTTGTTGCATGAGAGGTTAGTGATATATACAGAACTGCACACACTTTAGAATGGGTTAACTCTTTGAGACTTTAATCATTCTGACGTTCAAACGTCACTGGGAATTCAGTTTATCCAACGTTTTTCAAAATGCGACGTCAAACGTCGGAAAGTACAAATAACAAGGTATTTTTCACATTAGTGATTATCTGGTTGAGGGCTAGACTATTTTTGGTGGTCTGAATTTGTTATTCAAATCTTGATTTATTACAAATTATTGGAGAGTGCCCACAGGCACTCACCAATAATTTGTAATAAAACAAATTTATATAAACAAAATAGTATTTGTGTTTGACTGAATATGATATATAAGCAAGGAAAGTGTTGGCTTTTGCTCTGGTATCCTCATTTTTTGAAAGCCCTGATAGTGGCTTCTTGCACTCAACCAGTTAAGAAGTCTTGACAGCACGATTATAATAGTATTTTAAGCTGGGATAATATTTAGCTCAACGGTTGTCGCTGAACACTATTCGGGAGAAAATAGGAATTGAGGTTAAAACTTTAAAAAATCGAAAAATAATAACAAAACAAATGAGGCGCTATTTGATTTCGTACGTCATAAGACGTACAAAAGTATCGACACGCTGTTTACTTTCGTACGTCATAAGACGTACAAGAGTATCAAAGGGTTAAGAATTATCGCACGAGATTGCTTTGGCCCAGGATTATGATTACGCTGCGTAGTTCCACAAATAGTGTTTATATATTGATGGTTTCATGGTGAATTGAATACTTAATGTTTGTTTGGAAAGTCTATGCTTGGAGCACAACAGAATAATTTAATCATTTGCCCCGCCTCTGCGTTTGATTGGTTGGAAGCATACAGCGTGAAAGTCGTCAAAATCGTATAAACCAAATCGCGTCATGATTTGGAATGTCGCTACACTTTCGCACATCCGATCCAACTTTGAAGACTCTGGAAGCCCCACCCACTCAATCTAATTGTCACCGTGAGGGCGTGACGGCAGACTGATAGATGGATAACAAGCTTGTAAAGAAAGATCAATGATCGATTTTTCATCGCCTCCAGTCAGCGAGAATATAAAGATAATTTTTCGGGAACAATTGAATTTAATAAAATATACCGAAGTGGGAGACGAATAAAAGATCATACACCCAAACATGATTTTGGGGGAACTTGAAAAAAATGTTTTTAATGATATTGTTACGTGACGTGCTAAATATCTGTCGTCTGCGATCGAAAATCAAAACAACAAACAATTTGACAATGAATGACGTGACCGTTTGTGGCACACTTTCCTGAGTTTTACTGTTGTCTTTTGCGAAAATTAAAAGTTTTTCGTTCACGTACACATAGTTTTTATATTTTAATATTACAGCCGGATTAAATTATAAGAAATAACTGTTGTTTTCCTTCGGTTTATGCGATATAAACCGAAAATTTTCAGCACAAGCTTAATCATAACTCGCTACGCGAGTTATGAAGCTTGTGCTGAGAATTTTCGGCTTATATCGCATAAACCGAAGGAAAACAACAGTTATTTCTTAAATAAACTGGCGGTCCGAGAGCTCGATGTCTCTTGTAGAAAGCGGATATGCAGTTAACATGGGTGTCTAGTTATATTAATTTTGCAACACACATCAGAAATTCATCTGGAACGGTTTTTCATATTCCATCGAATGAAATAAGTTTCTTTTTATTTGCCTAAATATTGACACATTTCCATAGTCTCACATTTGTCTCCGATGTAACATCGTGTAAACATCTATTTGAAAACGTCGGGCAGGAATGTACCCCACCCCCGTGTCCAATGTATTGCCCATCTCCCTTCAACCACCCCTGGAAATTAGGTAAGAGTTCCGTGCTGTTTGTAGAATTTATTGGATTTTTTGTCGATTGCGTAGCAAACAAGATACAGAAGTATATAGGTTGAATAGTTTTGGTAATCACGATTGCAAAATGTCTCATTTGCATGTGCGCGTTTAAGGCTTCTGGCCTCTTGTAGCGTCCTCAGTCAATGGTCTTGTGTATACTTGTTTGTTTGGGCGTTTCAAGGCATACCCGGATCCATTGCCAAAATGAAAGCAGTTAATTCGCACATTATGAACTGTAACAAACTACCATTAAAAATAATGTAAAAGTGCTGGTAATCCAGTTGCCTGAACTTCTACCGTGAAATATAAGGTGAAAATACCGCTTTTACAAATATGACTAACAATGTCGATCTTTTTTGTTCGATCTTGGGCAAAAACGGAGGAACTGATATTTCGTTTTACTTGACTACATGACTATATGTAGTAGACAAATTCGAATCTTTAACCTGTAGCCGTATGCTACAGGTTAAAGATGTTAATTACTGTACCTTAAAAACGGAGTCTTCTAAGACAAAGCTTCTATCATCATGAACGACTTTTTCGTAGAAGCAGGCATTGAATTATTGAATGCGTTTGTTCTGAAAAAGGGCTTTGCTCCTGTGTATCTGAGAACTTCTCTTTCAGTTTCCATATGATGTCAATTTGAGCAGAATCTGTCATTGTCGTAAAAGTTCGTGCGCAAATTTCTTGTTTGCCATCCGGTTTAGAGTCTAGTCCATTCTCTGTTTGGTCTGTTTGTAATTATATCAGATGCGGGAGAAGGTCACCGAAAAAGGGAAATGTCCAATACTCAGCAGCTGATCCTGGTACAACAAGGGTAAGAAAATTTCAGAAACTAATTTAATAGAATGAGTGGCTTGATTCTCGGGAATTGACGGCTGAACAGAATCTGCTGAGAAGAGTGAATGGGGGATGGAAGAGTGGGTTGGGGGTGTCCGTTTATCAGCAAATGTAGACCTATACCCACAGTCTGTCTTTATTGGACTACGCACCACCGTTTAGTGCTGATTCAGTCTATTTCTTCTACGTAAGTCACCTTCCAACGCAAGGGATTTGGTTTTAAAGATGGTCGGAGTAGACGAAATAGACTGAATCAACAAAGGTTGAATTCATTGGGACAAATGAAACTAAATTTGTTTGGATTTTCGGATAATATAGTCCAAGATTGCCTGTATACACATTTACATAATCTCATATTTGTAAAGCCAATGTGAAACCATGTAAAGTTCTATAGAGAAAAGGGGAGGACATGTGTTAATTGCGCCCCAACACTTCCTCAAGATATGTTGCCTCTGGAATGGAGGTAAGACCACCGTGTTGATTGTAAGCGACTTGAGTGTAACTCTCCCAAAGTTTCTGTTTGTACTTGTTGGAGCAAACTGAACCCCTCTCTCTTATGTATTGTTTTATATAATTTCTATAACTACAACAAATAGTTTATCAATACCGCCGTCACTTGGCCATCACGAAACACCGTATTGAAAGGGTTAACCATTTGAGACTTTAATTATCCTGACGCTCAAACGTCACTGGGAATTCAATTCCTTCAACGTTTTTCAAAATGCGTCGTCAAACGTCGGAAAGTACAAATAACAAGATATTTTTCACATAAGTGATTAACTTGTTGAGGGTAGATTATTTCTGGTGGTCTGAATTTTGTATTCAAAACTTGTTTATTACAAATTATTTTAGAGTGCCTTCAAGCACTCTCCAATAATTTGTAATAAAACAAATTTATATACACAAAATATTATTTGTGTTTGACTGAATATGAAATATTGGCAAGGAAAGTGTTGGCTTTTGCTCTGTTATCCTCATTTTTTTGGCTTCTAGCACTCAACCAGTTAAGAAGTGTTGACAGCAGGATTATATTAGTATTTTAAGCGGCAATAACATTTGGCTCAACGGTTGTCACTGAGCACTATTCGGGAGAAAATGGCAATTGAGGTTAAAACTTTAAAAAATAGAAAAATAATAACAAAACAAATGACCACAAAGTATCAACGTGCTGTTTGATTTCGTACGTCATAAGATGTACAAAAGTATCAACGTGCTGTTTGATTTCGCACGTCATAATGCGTACAAAAGTATCAAAGGGTTAAACGAGGCTCGCGTGACGTCCCTGACGTACGCAGACTTTCGAGGCAATAATTTCAGAAACTCCAAATAAAAATGGCTTTCTGTTGAGGCTGAGCATTCTGGACAAATATTCCATGATTTCATTTCTGTTTACATTTAAAGGCGTCGTGTTTGATCTGGCTGATCAGATTCCGTCAACTTTGCGGAATGTGACAAACACGGCGTTGTGTTTGATCTGTCTGATCTGGTCTCGGCAACTTTACAGAATGTGACAAACCCGGCGCTATGTTTGATCTGGCTGATACAGCAATTTTACGGAATGTGACAAGCTCGGCGTCGTGTTTGATCTATCTGATCTGATCTCGGCAACTTTAAGGAATGTGTCAAACACGGTGTCTTGTTCGATCTGTCTGATCTGGTCTCGTCAACTTTACGGAATGTGACAAACACGGCGTCGTGTTTGATCTGGCTGATCAGGTTTCGTCATCTTTATAGAATGTAATAAACATGGCGTCGTGTTTGATCTGGCTAATCAGGTTCTGTCAACTTTACGGAATGTGACAAACGCGGCGTCGTGTTTGGTCTGGCTGATCTGGTCACGTCGACTTGACGGAGTATGACAACTCAGATCAGTTGACTGCTGTAACAATCTGTATTTATTGATTTCTTACTCGGGACTCATTAACACGTTACGTAACGTGATGGCCAAATGCAGCCGGTGCTACACACGAATATCGCCATTCAAGTTTTTTTTTCTTTTTTGGCTCCAATACGTATCTTGTGATCCCTCGTTGGGGCGATCGCGTACAGCTCATTCCAACGGGGGTCATAAGCTTTATTTTTTAGGCAAGACTGATAAGTTAATAAAGAGTTTGTTGGCAAGTGTTGTCTTTTAGTCATGTTTGCTAAAGAGTTAATCCTATACCTAACGTGTCGGTCGCATCCGCCCGCGTAATATGCAAAGTGAGCAATTGAAAACATGTTTTATATTATTTTATCACAATATTTCAACAAAAACCATATCATGTGACCCTCAATGGTACGGGCTCTACGAGGGTCACATAATAATAATAAATCTTCCGCTGATTTGTCGTGGTCCTCTAACGAGGAGGCCTACATTAACCCAGTGCCCCGCTGAGATATTCCTCCCCAATCTCTCGCTCTCCTAGAATCCCAGCATTCAGTCAAAAACTGTTTCATAATTCCTCCCATTGGCGCCTTCTCGATCTCACCAACTATAACATTGACCCTTTTACTCATGTCATTCTTCATCATCTTATCCTTCATATTTTCATTCCATTTCTATAAGTTTCCCAAGGAGTCTTGTTCTACTTGGCAAATATTTGGGGCATTCTAAAATGAAATGTTCCAGGGTCTCCGTTACACCTAAGTTACACATTTTGGACACACTTTCCTCGCCATTTTCGACCCCCACCTCCAGTGACTTGGATCCCAATTTGAACCACAATGCCCCCCCCCCCTCTCCCCCAATATAATCCACCCAGGTACTCCTCAAAAGCTGGCGCATCCTGTTTATATAACCCGTCTAAAGACCTCTTGGTCCTAATACCAGCTCACCAGTTTCTGTACAATCCTCAAGCCCCCTTTCCCTTATAAAGTTGCTCCCCTAATGCAGTCCCCCTTCTAGATCTTCAGTCTCTACAGAGGAGTTCTCTATTAGCTCTCATGCCTGTTTTATCCATCCTGCCTGACTGTGATAGTTCCATGCATGGTTAAACGTCGTTTTACATCATCTGCTGTTTGGGAGGTTTACTAGGTAATTTAGATAGCATAATTTGCCTATATCTATTCTATCTTTAACCGGCATCCACCCGATTTCCCCTCTGACCGCTTTCGGTGCGTTACTAGATCCAGTTATCCACCGATCCTCATCATTTTGCAGAATCTCCAAGTTCTTCACACATCTGTTTCATATGTTATACTTGGTAAACCCATCTCTCCTAAATAGTTTTCCTGACGAACACCTTGTTAAAGTTATTTCTTCCCAGAAGTTTCAACTGATTGAGTATCCTTTTCCCCTTTGTCTTGAGTTTATCTATATGCTTTCTGTATTTTCCTCTATCTGCAACACATAGATTCTCACCAAGTATTCATATTCGCCCGTTTCTCCCACTGTTATATCCCTGCTTTCCTCTTCACCGAGGAAGAATTTACCCACTCTCCACCTTCTCGACTCATTTACCTTACGGCCCACAGGTATTACCTTTCTTTTGTTTTCGTTAAATTAAGTCGCCATTTATCCCCGTACTTCCCTACTATGGTTAACAGTTTTTGTAGTTCCTTTTCACTCTCGGCTAATAAAACTATGTCGTCAGCAAAGAAAAACCCTGGGATTTTTATCTCTCCGACGTTTACACCCTCTGCGCTTGCAATGAACTCATCTCCAAGACCTTCTATGAACAATGCAAACAGAATCGGTGACAAGATGCAACCCTGTTTAAGTCCTATCTCCATTGGGACCCCTTCGTTGTGATGTTTCCCAGGTTAAGTACACTCGGCACATCTTTGTGCAGTGCTTTCATGATTCAAACTAAACTCCCTTCGAGTCCAAGGCCGCCAAGTTGTTGCCACATTCCTTCCCTCCATACTCTACCATGTGCCTTTTTCACACCAAGAAAGACCAAAACATCTTCTTCTTGATATGGTTTTGTTGAAAAAAATAATATATAACCCTTTACCTTGCATAAAAAGCAGACGACGCTTGCAAACAAAATTCTTGAATAACTATTTTTTTTCATTTTTGTCTCAAAAACATAGGTTATGAACCCTCTTTGTAACGAGCTCGACGAGCTTGTTCCAAAGAGGGCGACCCCTCTTTCTAACGAGCTCGACGAGCTCGTTCCAAAGAGGGGGCATAATCTATGTTTTTGAGACAAAAAAATGAAAAAAATCATGAAAATTAATTGGCGAATTTTGTGAATAGCGCTGGCCTCTTTTGGTCGTTACGTTGGGTAAAGGGTTAAAGTAACAAATTTTGATATGCGCTGGGTAAAGGGTGAATAAAAGATGTCATACCAACCGGATGCTGCCTAGCAGGTATATAATTTTTAGCCGTGGGTATTCTCGATAAGGAAACCGCCTTCCATTGCAGTTGAGTTGTGGATATCTATTTTGTTCTTGCTCGCCAATGCGATTCAACGAAAAATGAAACAGATTTTTGTCAATTAAAATTGCTCGCATATTTCCACCCCTTGGAACTTCAAAAGGTTTTAAATAAAGGGCCAATAAGAAATGTCCTTAACTAACAGATTCTCACGGTCACGGGTCACAATGAAATAGACAATTAGCATTTAAAGTGATCAAAAGGATGTGTTGATTAAAAGAGCTAATTTCTGTCCTACTTTGACCTTTGACTACCTGAGGTTAATAAATTGAGCGTAATTAATAATTCTACCTCTGTTGTAGTCAGAAAGTCAGTGAATTCAAATAAAACATTGTTGATTTTATCTCAGTTTTCACCCGAAGGGAGAAAAAATGATACATTTGAAGAGTATCCGGCTGTTAAGTTTACAATCAAACATTTTAACACCATCCCTAGAAATCATATCCACCCAGTGAAAAGATAGATCAAAGTAATAATGGTCTTCCTAAAAAAAAATTAACTATTTTAAGACAGTTTCTGGATTACAATTTATGATTAGCATACAAACCAAGCAAGTTGTTTCAGAAATTATTGGTGAGAAAAGTTACAAAATGTCTTATCAATATTTGATGGGTTAATTTGTAAACTGTTTTCTCCGGTCTTCCTTTGATAATATTTTTCTAATCTGTTCAATAAAATATTGTTACCGGCGATTTAGATCAGGTGTACAATGAGAGCATAGCACCGAGTCCTGGAGTGTTTAGACTGTCTAATTGAGTAATTCTAGAATTAAATTAAACAGTTTATAAGTTTATTAATGTTTCATTAGATCCCTGTTCAATGTTTATTGGCCTATAATTTAGAACTAGACGTCTTTGAGAAGGAATTTGGACGCCGACATATGGAGGCATGTGAGCTGCTGCTGTGAGCAGAAAAACGGACAGCGATTTTCAACCGGGACCAATGCTATAAAACGTTTACAATTGTATTTTCTAGAATTGTATTTTCTAGTTATGACTTTAAATGTTTTGAAATGAACCATTAGCATTTTTAAAGAAACAAAACTGGTAAATTACCATATCTCTTAAAATGCTAATGATTCATTTTAATCAGTTATAATACCCCCTTACCTAACATGAAAAGCAGACGACACTTGCAAAAAAACCCTTGAATAACTAATGTTTTGTCTCAAAAACATAGGTATGACCCCTTATTGGAACGAGCTCGACGAGCTCGTTCCAACGAGGGGTCATAACCTATGTTTTTGAGATAAAAAAATCGCGACTTCGACGCCGTAGCTGCGACGGGTGGAGTTATCTCATAAAATTGTAAGTTCATCAAGGGCCATAACTCCAAGAAAAATATTTGGAACAACACATGCATTGAACGGTGGCTAGACATTAATAAGATACACGTACATGCCAAATATAAAGACATTCCATCAAGTATTTCAAAAGTTATTTAGTTTTGAAACTCGTTGGTCACAGACAGACCGACAAATTCTAAGGTCATCAAGGGCCATAACTCCCAGAAAAATATTTGGAACAACACATGAATTGAACAGTGGCTAGACATTAATAAGATACACTTACATGCCAAATATAAAGTCATTCCATCAAGTATTTCAAAAGTTATTGAGTTTTGAAACTCGTTGCTCACTGACAAACTCGTTGGTCACAGACAGACCGACCGACAGACCGACCGACAGACCGACCGACCGACAGACAGACAGACAGACCGACATTGCCACTTATAGAGCTGCTAGTCGCAGCTAAAAATGAAAATTAAATGGCGAGTTTTGAGAACAGCGCTGGCCGTTTTTTACCGTTACGTTGGGTAAAGGGTTAATAGGTTGAATACAAGTTCAGAAAATACAATTGTAAAAGTTTTATAATATTGGCTCCGGGTTGGGACTGAATCGCGATCTGGTCGAAATTGAAGTCCGCTCTCCTTTCCACAATACTCGATAGAATTTCATCTGAATATCTTGAATTTTATCTGTCAATTTGCCTCCACCACCCGACACCCGCTTACACAACTTTCAACATCACCTTCGGTCGCACTCGTCAATACTGAAGAATCAAAGAAATTGCATTTCTATGGATCCATTTTATTTTTTTTTCTTTCAAGGGAGAAGGGCTATGATAGGTCATGGACGTCTTGGATATTTATTCTCTTTCATTTTCATTGAGAGCTTTTGCTACTTCTGGTAGAAAATTGTCAACACAAGAGTGTGTCCTTCGAAAACGCACACAGGTTGTGCCAGTCTTCGTCTGAGGCCAACCACAGCACTTTAGTCGTACTGTAGCTAGCGCTGCTGCCGAAAGCAGGGCGAATCAAGTTATGAGAACTTCATCTAAAAAGCTAGATTACAGCCATCGTTTTGGGTGGTGGGGAATGATCTAGTGGTTTATGTGTTGGACTTCTGCTTGCCAGGCGGGGTTGTGGTAGCTTCGTCTCCCGGCAGGGGATCAGGAACCAACATTCTAAATTCCTCTAAAACATGACTGTGTCCTTCGAACCACATACTATTAGTTACACAGTTTGTCGGTGGCCTAATATGGTATATATGGTGTCAGTTAATTTCATATTGGACGAGAGTGAAGCTCGAGTCCAATATGGAATTAACTGACACCATATATAACATATTAGGCCACCAACAAATTGTGTAACGAATATATCTTACCGACTGCTGTATCGATGCACAGAACTAATAACAACAGCGATCAAAATTAAATGAGAGAATTCTCACAATGTGTTCGCGTGTCTTTGCCTAGTTACAATTTATGGGAGAGTGCCTGCAGGCACTCTCCCATAAATTGTAACAAGGCTAATTCATACATACCAAACAGTTTCATTTCGAATGTAACATGACACACATTCACAGAATATGAAGCCTTTTAAGTTGCCTAACCTGCACTTCAGACCAAATATGGGCTTCCAACACTCAATCTTTCAACTTGAAGCGTCTATCGGCTGCCGCCATTTTGAATAATAAATGAACAAATGGGAGATTACCCATAGCTGTCAGCGTACATTGATGTTGACAGGCAGTAGATGGTTTTATATGCAGTCTACATGTGACGTCTTTGAACCAATGAAATTCCCAGATACGTGTAGGAGGTAAGATACACACACATATACACATACACTTTCTTCTAGTGTGCTTTTTGAATCCACAGAGTACTAGGAATGCTTTTATTTTCATATCAAAATGATAAATTATTTTCATATTCTCCACACTATAGCATACCTTAACTGATAGAAAATATGGTTAATTTCATTCATTTTTAGTTTCAAAGGGGAAATTTTAAAATATGCTTGTGGAAAACCCCATCCATTTGAACTAACAAATCCTCTTTAATTGGTAGAGTGCTAAATTTTGTTTGGACACCAAAATGTATTTATTTGTCTTTGCTTTGTTACAATTTATGAGAGGGGGCATGCAGGCACTCTCACATAAATTATAACAAGGCAAATCTATACTGACTAAATAATTTCACTTCAAAGTAAGGTCCTGCGAATATTCAAAATTCGATTCGATATCAATACCGTACGTCTGCTTCGAGATCGATCCCGAATCAGTCTCAAGATTCGATTTTTTTTAGCTCAACTTTGGCGAAGCCAAATTTGAGCTTATGCCATGGCCCGTCGCCCGTCTGTCCGTCTGTCCGTCTGTCCGTCAACAATTGGATACGGCTCGGGCTAGAGGCCGTATTTATGAACCGATCTTTACGAAACTTCTTGGGTACCTTTGTTATGACCGTGGGACGAGAACGAGTGTTTTGGGGTTTGGTCCGAAATTCAAGATGGCTGCCAGCCGCCATTTTGTACCGACGATGCAGAAATCTGATTTTTGTACAGAACTTCCATATGAAAGCTATGATTTGAATAATTTTTTGTATGAATGTTTAGTACCATGGGATACATCACATATAATACGGGTTTTTTTCTCGTGCGTTAATTATGCAAATTAGACTAACTTTGATGTTTTTTGGTGTTACTTTCAGCACTGTAAGTGCAAATGCCAATACGGCTCGGGCTAGAGGCCGTATTTATGAACCGATCTTTACGAAATTCCTTGGGTACCTTTGTTATCACCGTGGGACGAGAACGAGTGTTTTTGGGTCCGGTCCGAAATTCAAGATGGCCGATGGCAGCCATTTTGTACAAAATTTGGTGCAATCAGATTTTTGCACAGAACTTCCATATGAAAGCGCTGATTTGAATAATTTTTTGTGTGAATGTTTAGTACCATGAGATACATCACATATAATACGGGTTTTTTTCTCGTGCAGAAATTATGCAAATTAGATGAATTTTGATTTTTTCAGTGCTACTTACACACAGTAAGTACACATGTCAATACGGCTCGGGCTAGAGTCTGTATTTATGAACCGATCTTCACGAAACGTCTTGGGTACCTTTGTTATTACCTTGGGACGAGAACGAGTGTTTCTGGGTGCGGTCCAAAATTCAAGATGGCTGCCAGTGGCCATTTTGTACCGAAATTAGGTCTAATCAGTTTTTGTACACAACTTCTATATACGGCTCAGGCTAGAGGCCGTATTTATGAACCGATCTTTACGAAACTTCTTGGGTACCTTTGTTATCACCGTGGGATGAGAACGAGTGTTTTGGAGTGTGGTCCAAAATTCAAGATGGCCACCAGCAGCCATTTTGTACCACAATTAGTGCAATCAGTCTTTTGTGCAGAACTTCTGAATGAAAGTTCTGATTTGAATATATTTTTGTATGAATGTTTAGTAATATGGAATACATCACATATAGTACGGGTTTTTTTGTCGTGCAGAAATTATGCAAATTAGATGAACTTTGATTTATTCAGTGCTACTTATACACTGTAAGTGCACATGTCAATACGGCTCGGGCTAGAGGCTGTATTTATGAACCGATCTTCACAAAACGTCTTGGGTACCTTTGTTATCTCCTTAGGACGAGAACGAGTGTTTCTGGGTGCAGTCCAGAATTCAAGATGGCTGCCAGTGGCCATTTTGTACCGAAATTAGGTCCAATCAGTTTTTTGTCACAACTTCTACACAGCTCATATTTGTGAACTGATCTTCACGAAACTTCTTGGGTACCTTTGTTTTCACCTTGGGACAGGAATGAGTGTGTTTTGGGGTGCCTTTGTTATCACTGTGCTATGAGAACAAATATTTTGGGGTTCAGTCAGACCCACTCTGGGACTCAAAGATTTTTTTCTAGTTTAGCATCTGACTGTCACCCACCTTTACAATACTTTACCTATACATTTGTTACAGGTAACGGTCAGTATCTATGTACAGACCGTTACAATACTTTATATGTACCTTTGTTATCAGGTCATTACCTAGATGTTTATCATTGCTGTGTCACATACTATACATGTACATGTCTTTGTCTTGACAAGTTGAGCTACAGTGTCATTGACACTTTCATTTAATCTTTCGTACTAACTTCAATTTGTTACATTTCCAACAAAAATTGGGTAAAATTGTCATTAGAAAATTAATTCATGTAGGCTCAATTCCTGTTTTATTACGTAATTGACAATGTTTAATTGTTAGGAAAGTAGAGACTTTTGCCCAGTACATTATCCATAGTTTAAGTTTTTGAAGGCTTAACTTGTTACTATTCACGTTCTTAAGAACGTGAATAGTAACAAGTTGAGCCTTCAAAAACTAAAACTACGGATAATAGGCCTAGCTGTTTCAGCGACGATGCTACAGAGAATATTTATTTACTGGTGCTTAAGTTGTTCACTCAGTCGTGTAAGGGTCATCACAGTGTTCCGTAACTTCCGTTTGGGGCAATATGAAATAACTTGTCTTTTAAGATTCGATTCGGGATTCGATTCGATATCGATATCAGAGACACGATTCGATTCGAGATTAGATTCGAAAAAAAAAATTGTGATTCGCAGAACCCTACTTCAAAGATAATATGAAGCATATCTACTGAAATTAAGGCTTTACGTTACGGTACCTGCACTTCAGGGTAAAGCCCCGATTTGGGCTTACAGCACTTTACAGATTAAACGAGCTATTATTATATACATGATGAAAAGAACATAGATTAACCAACAATTCACGTAAGCGTTTCTAATTATATATTCAAGAAATATATTTGTCGAAAATGATTCAGAAAACTGTTGAAACATAGATCAAACTAACGCCATTAAATTTTGTGCTAAGAAATTAAGGTGGTGGCTGCCTGACAAGCGTCGCCTGATGAGAACGTTGGACTAACAATACGGCAAACAGCCAGGTGAAGAAACTTCAGACCCCAGAATTTGAAACAACACAATTTCGAAAAATGTTCGGTTTACCTCATGGAGTAATACCTTGACTCAAAATAACCCGAATATTTTTTTATTTATTCAAGAGCACCCTTTTTTCACATAATAACGATTAAATAGCCCATCGCGGAAAAGTCGTCTGCAACACATCCAATAAACGAGTGGCGTCTGAAGTCAACGTCACGTCGTAATATTGTGAATGCGTTGATTTGGGCTGGAGAATTAAATCAATCAATGCAATTAACTGCATGTTGATACGTCGAACAAACAACATTTGTACAATAATTGCCCGAATAACTAAAAAAAACAGTTTTGTTTCGAAAACCATATAGCTTTTGAGCCCCTCATTGAAACGAGCTAGAGGAGCTCGTTCCAATGAGGTGTCATCTGCTATGTTTTCGAGGCAAAAATTGAAAAAATAATAAAATATGGTTGGTTAATTTTATGAATATCGCTCTTCAATTTTTTGTATTACGAAAGGTAAAGGGTTAAAAACATATGCAGTAAAAAGAATATCAAATTCATCACGACTTGATATGAAACTTCTTAACCTCGTTCACTAAAATCGATCTGAGCCTCAGTACAACAATGGCTCACGTCGATTTCGGTGAACTACATGTGCTCAGAAATTTGGTATCAAATCTTGGCTCATCAGAGTCCCTTATTTTTGCATGTCCTTTTTCCCAGTCGTGTTAGGTAATATATAAAGGGTTAACATCTATCATAGATATTATCAATATCGCCCGGAGGGGCACTTACCCATCCGCAAGCCACTACCCCGAAAAAAGCTGGTCACCATTTGACTTAACCTTTCACCTATCACGAAAAGCAGACGACATTTCCAAACAAAATTCTTAACTAATTTTTTTCTTTTTTGCGTCAAAACACAGCTTATGACCCCTAATTGCAACGAGCCCAACAGGCTCGTTCCATTTAGGGTCCATAAGCTATGTTTTTGATATAAAAAATGAAAAAATAATCAACATTGAATGGTTATTTTTGTGAATAGCGCTGGTTTGGTTTTGGCCGTTATGTTGGGTAAGGGGTTAACGTTAACGTGAATGTAGCTCGAGATGGAACGTGAAAGTGGTGATGTCACAAGCGTTTTCGTGGGATTCGCGCTGTTAAACAACAGAATACTCTTCGCAACAGCCGGTGTGAAGTTTCGAATATTATTTTTGATGTCATGGAAAGAGATTTTGAATCTCACATTAACTCTGTTTATTTTTTCTGATATCTTCGAAAGTCAGATTTTTTTTTATTTCAGTTCTAAGCTTTTGGGCACTGATAGTATATTCCCTGTCAGTTCAGATCCACCAACTGGTAGAGTCTACAGTACGGTCGCCGTGGACTGGTCACTTTCCACGGTGGAAATATTTTCACGGACGTAATAATATTAGATTCTAAACACTAATTATAGGAATAATCATCAACCCGGTGCTTCAGTAATTAAAATTTTGCTGATGATGATTTTTATTACCTGGTAAACGCATCCGTGGACATCACTGCCTACGCGTGGATTACGACCAGTCCATGGTCGCTGTACTGTATATTATTTACTTGGGGAAGAGCAATCAATATTTTTCCGTGGTTAGCAATGCAAACATTCCAATGCAAGTGTTTAAAGATGAAATGGTCGAACCAAACTCTGTTGCCAACATATTTTTGAAGAAAAGAGTAATACGGCTCCGTTTCAGAGAATAATGTGTAGCTGGACGAACACACACATCTCTCCTCTCTCTCTCTCTCTCTCTCCTCTCTCTCTCTCTCTCTCTCTCTCCTTACAAGTCAGACAGGTGGTAGCAACGATAGCTATCTCAAGAACGAGTACAAATTACAAAATCAATTTCTCGCCCAAGACCAAGGTAAATTTTGTCCGAAAAATAAGATTTCAATAATTATCTTTGTTCCGTTCTTCTTTCACTAACTTTGTATCTAGAGGTTTTTGACCGTACATATATAGCATGCTAACGACACAGAACCCTTCAAATTCCACTCGATGGCAGATGGTTGCTGTAAGATGACTCGGGCACACGCGGTGTCGGTGTGGTGTTACTTCTTCAACTTTTCTAATTGTTACAGCAGAATGAGGCTAATTTAAACCAAAGGATCAAATTGTAGCCATCCTTTAAGCAGTGGATTTAATGAAGTGGAAATCGAAACGTGATGACACGATAATGTTGACAAAATAAGAAACCTCACATCGATAATCTCCATTTTTAAAGAAAAAATATCTTCAATTGGTGTGACGTCACTGATCAGGGCAACCTGCTGTGTCGTTAATACTTCTTGTAGTATAGAACAAAGGCGAACAGAAGTTGACGTGATGACAACTTTAGTTTCTTTGATGGGTTACTTTCTGTCGGGTAAAGTAACATAAGATGATTTGTGTCAGTCCCAAAAGACAGTTATATTGTGAAAATGATCAAAATGCTTTTGTATTCGTTAGAATCCATTTTCTAACATGAAAAGCAGACGACACTTGCAAAAGAAATTCTTGAATAACTATTTTTTTTCATTTTTTGTCTCAAAAACATAGGTTATGACCCCTCGTTGGAACGAGCTCAGCGAGCTCGTTCCAACGAGGGGTCATAACTTATGTTTTTGAGACAAAAAATGAAAAAATAATGAAAATTAATTGCCGATTTTTTTAGAATAGCGCTGGCCGGTTTTGGCCGTTGCGTTAGGTAAAGGGTTTTAAATCTCAAAATCTTCCCGAGAAGGATATTGATCAATGTCCACACATCTTTCGTATTTTTGCTCTCTAGACAGTAGGTGTACCTGGGAAAATTGTACCACAGAAAGCGTCGTAATCACGCAACATTCTGTGGTGGAGGTTTCGGAGATCATATTCCGGATTTTTTTTTAGATATTCGGTTTATATTTTAGCAAGACACATAATCCCGATTGCCCAATTTGGTGGGTGGGTAGTGAGGGCACGGTGGCCCTGTGAACTGAGACGTACTGCACGTCGGTGGTGCACTTGCCTTCGACCGTTGCTAACTCTGCTTGTGCCGGCTAGTAAACTGAAGGGTCAAGCAGTAACTCGTCGCTACTTGGTGGTTCCCCGGGTACTCCGGCTTTCTCCACCCGTATTACTTTCCGACAAGATAAGATCCTGACTATTGAAGGTGTCATTAAACCCCAATAAAGAAATAATCAAGCATAACCGACCAGTAATTTTTTCACAACACTCGCCCATTCAAATTTTATTATTTGTTTCAACTTTTGACACCAAAACAAAATTTATCATTTCTCAATGGAACGAGCTCGTTGCCATGAACTCCGTTTTTGAAGTAGTAGTACCCTTGGTTGATATTGGGTGATATCAGCGTCATATCAGCCGACTTGGAAGTCATATTAGCCGATCTCGACAATGGGCAAATCGGAAAATAAAACCATACCTGATAAATAATTAGTGTTACTGAGGCTATAGCTGTATCGAGTACCGTAGACACGATAACGAGACGATGAGAGATGGAGAGGACGTCGCATCTCGTTGGTGGATAGGGTGACGCAGAAGTTCTTCCCGAGCGATTTGTTAGACGAGATCCGAGAATGCAATCCAAGAGCTTTTGGCTTGATACTGCAGGCCGAGCAGTTCTTGATTATCAATTGCTGGGCTCCACTCCCCAACTCATCCGTGATCTATATTTCATTGCATGCGAATTGAAGGGCCTTTATTTTAGATCTCACAGCATTCATGGGACATTTATTTTATATGAACAAAACATGTCAGTATATTTTGCTCTGTGCGCATCGGGGCCGAAACAAAATGCTACTAACGGGATAAAGACTCATCATCCACGCTAATGAATAAACTCCGGAGTGAGATACAGATGTTTTCTAGACAGGCTTGGCAGCTTATTCTTGTGGGGACATTTTACCATAAAATTTCCTGTAGAAACTAGTGTGGATAATATTTTATGCTTTTTATCGCCATTTCCATTTCTTGTTTTCTTACTCACCCTTTAACCCTTTACCTAACATGAAAAGCAGACGACACTTGCAAAAAAAATTCTTGAATAACTAATTTTTTTCATTTTTTGTCTCAAAAACATAGGTTATGACCCCTCGTTGGAACGAGCTCGACGAGCTCGTTCCAACGAGGGGTCATAACCTATGTTTTTGAGACAAAAAATGAAAAAATAATAAAAATTCATTGACGATTTTTGAGAATCGCGCTGGCCGGTTTTGGCCGTAACGTTGGGTAAAGGGTTAATAAACATATTAGGCGGAGGTGTCTTCATTGTGATCTGCAATGTTTTCCCAACGTGGATACCTGAAAGTCTTAATATTCCCGGCACTTTACTGGCAAATTGGCACTTATTCTAAATCCATTAGATCACTCTGTAAGTAAAAGGTTCGACAGCTCGTTGGTCGGTGAGCAGTCGTCCCACTACTTTCATCCAGACCCCCACCCACAAACGCAAAGACACACCCGTATTGCCAGTGGCGTGTCCAGGCTAAATGAAGTAGGGGACATTTCATTTTACCTCGCCATGGGTAACGAGGGTCTGCCCTAAAAAAATCAACCCCAATCAACAGGGTTGAGTGAATATGAACCCAATCAGTTGGGTTAAAAATCAACTCCAATCAACTGGGTTGAGTGAATATGAGCCCAGTTGGGTTCACATGCACTCAACCTAGTTGACTGGGGTTGATTTTTAACCCAACTGATTTCAGAGTGAGTGTGTACCCCATAGGTGAAGCCCCAGGGTCTTTACAGGGAAGACATCAACTTTTTCATTCCATGTGGGACACCCAAGTTCTTTTTTCGGTTTAAATGCCAAAACAGTGGAGGCACAACTGTAAAAAACACCCAAGAAATATTAAGGCGAGAATATATAAACTAGTGTCCGGGATTTCAGGCATGTGTGGCCGGTAATGTTCACATTTTTGTTGCAAGGTGGGGACGGATTTCCATCACCACACAATGAAATGCCGATTTTTCTGCTCCCCGACAACTTATCGGGAAGCGTATAGTAACCGTTTTGTCCATCGATCCGTTCGTCCGGTTTAACTTTGTCCGGTCTATAAAAAATTATTCTGTGCCATGGATGTATATCTTGTTCATACTTCTCGCGATTTTAGCTTGTGTCTCAACAATGTATCATGAGCTTGACATAAGATCAAACGCCTATGCCCAGGTCGCAGACATTTTAATGTATTCTAACTTTGTCCAGTTCATGGAAAATGATTCGAGGCACAGATTTTGTTTATACTTCACATAAAGCTTGCGCATGACTGTCGTGTGTGTGTCATAGCCTTAGTTCTTGGCCTAACTTCAAGGTCGAGGTCTTAGACTGTCCGTGTGTTCAAAATTTGTCTGGTCCATAAGAATTGATTGAATGGACAGCTCTTGTTCATACTGCACACAATGCTTGCTCATTACTCGGGGTGTGTCATGACCTTGACCCACGGATGTGTCATGATCTTTTTCCAAGTTATGTTATGAAAGTTGACAAACAAAGTGTTATTATGAAAATGAATATGGTTTGCTTTTGAAAAGAGGGGGGAATCTTACTACTGATATAGACTGATATGACGAAATAGCACCACAAATATTAATACAATAGTTCGATTTTTCGGGTACAAATTTATATTTTTAGTTTCAGAAACGTTCCGTGCGTTAACTTTCAGAATCGTGTGGACTTATCAATATGATATTCATGCACAAGAACAGTAACAATATAATAACAATAACTCGTTCGCAGTGATGCAATTGTTAAAAAATCTTTCCGCAATCCATCTCAAATTAAAATTTGTCAACTATTGTCTGTGTGTTTATCTCCAGTGGTCAAACTGGAAAAATACTTTAAATGCGCATTTCCCTTTGAGGGTTTCCTCTGTGCTAGCACCGATATTACAATTTGAGAAAAATTGAATAAAAAATCACATATTTTATGTGCAGTATTGTACTCACAAAAGCGGACTGAGAATTTTTACTTCATCGCGACTTGGTCGCGATCCGGTCCTAATTCTCTGTCTGTTTTCCTCGCCGCAATTTTGAAGATTCGCGCCTGCCGAAAACGAAATGTGAGAATATTGGATCTGAGATGCCATTTTCGATTGTTTTTCTTGGTGTGGTCTTGTTTTCGTAGTATTTTATTTACGAAATCTCCACCCTCTGATTTAAGTGTGTCGCGATGGCATCATGATCTGATCGTGAAATCGACCACTTTTATCACAATTGTGTATATAAAAACTCATTCGTGTCGACTCAGAATGAAAGGCGAATATGTACATAAGTGATGAAAAAACAATTTCTGAAAATTGGACGATCGTACGGGATGATGTAAACAACTCAAAATCATAGAGGAAGAAATGTGGAGTGGCCCAACTACGGTTACTTTGCGCAATATTGAAGTATAGTTTTGTATTATTGATTTCGTATTGAAAATTCCTTAATCCAAATACAAATAATTATTGGCTTCCACGCCACAATGTCAACCTCAAAATGTACATTTGTATCTTAAACAAAGACATCAATTCTCATGTAACAAAAATATTTGTAATCAATGTCACGTGTCTCCGCTTAATGCTCACATGAAATAAATTAATTTGTTTCATTTCATTTGACAGAATTCATCACCCAATTTCGTGTTTTGAAACAATTCATTTATCGTTTTACTGTTACAAATGTGTCCATGAACTGGTCAAGGCGCCGTGACATCATTGTTACAATCATATTAACAATGACTTAATAACAGTAATTAAGTTTGAAATATGTAAACTATCTGTAAAATAGCATGGATGAAATCAAGTCTAATGTGTCGCCATATAAAAGAAATAAAGAAATAATTTGTTAGCTGTGTTCGCCATCTTGTGACGGTTGTTTACAAAAGAAACATTGTTTAACAATACACGAGAGACACGAGTCGAATGGTTTGTCAAACTGCCCCGAGGGCGTTTAACAATTCAATTTCAGTCTGTGTATTTCCTTAACCACTGTCTTACAGATCAGTCGATCCCATTAGGGTCCTTCGAATATCCAATTTCGGGTCGAATTTATCCTCGAATCGAATCAGGCACCAGATTTCGAATCGAATCACGAATCGTCGAATCTCATCGGTTTTCAAATTGTGGCTATTGCACCTTCTTACAGCTGTAAATATTGTCAGTCTCCACTCAAGTATTGTGTGCAATGGCGACTCGTGCACATCAAGCCAAAAAAGCGGAATATTCTGGAACGGAAGCAATGTAATTTCGGAAGCGGAACCTAATTGAAGTCTTCTTCTATGATCAGGTCTCCTGTATCTGATGATACGAGAAGAGTTCAAGAGGAGACACATTGTATGATTTTAAAAACATCTCAACCTCAACAATTCGAAAATATTCGAATCGCCGCTATTGAAACCGAATCGAATCGAATCGAATCATGGGGACTATTTCGAATCGAATCGAATTTCGAAGCTTCGCAGGGCCATAGATACCATTTATATGAAAATGTCGCCTTGTAACCTTCTATATATTGATGTCAAAATACCGAAATTTCAGGTGACTATTTTCTGTCATAATGCAAAAGGAATTTAACCAAACTTAATCTTTCTCATTGAGCTTAGGATAGAAACAGGATTTTAATGGATAAATTCCCAGTTAAGTTTAGGAAAATATTTGCAGGATGAAATTCTGATATTTCGATATCAGTGTGCAGGGGTTAAATATTCCTATTTTTCTAAAACAATTCTCTTTTGAATATTCCTTAATTTCGATTTTTTCTCGTTTAAAGCTTAGCTTCTTGCCGTGCGGTGAAAATATAGAGAAAAACACTCCTCTTCAGAACAGCTAAATTTATGAAGAAAGCACAACCCTTTTTCCAACGTAACGGCCAAAACCGGCCAGCGTTTATTCACAAAAGTCGCCAATTAATTTTCATTATTTTTTCATTTTTGTCTCAAAAACATAGGTTATGACCCCTCTTTGGAACGAGCTCGTCGAGCTCGTTCCAATGAGGGGTCATAACCTATGTTGTTGAGACAAAAAATGAAAGAAATTAGTTATTCAAAAATTTTGTTTGCAAGTGTCGTCTGCTTTTCATGTCAGGTAAAGGGTTAACAAACATCTGGGTCTAACCTGAAGATCCATCGACAGAAGCTTTGTTACTGATTTTTAGTGTTTTCACAGAATATAAAATTTTGTCTGGTTGGATCCACTCAACAGGTGTAATGCATCTGAGATGGTTCTTCTCTTGTCTCGAGATCATTTTGGGCCTGATCAAGCGAGAGTAAAACGCAGCTAAAATTATGTTCTAAAATAAATAAATCCCATAAAGCAACTTGTAATTTAACCAAACTTAATCTTTCTCACAGTGCTCCGTCAAACAGGATTTTATTGGGTAAATTCCTTGTTGGATTATAGGAAATATTTACAGAATGAAATTTTAATATTTCGGCATCAGTGTGCAGAGGGGTAAATATTCCTATTTTTCTTGAACAATCCTCTTTTGGGGTGTTCCTTAACTTTTATTTTTTTTTCTATTAAAACAGCTTTTTGTCGCGCAGTGAAATATATAAAAAAGAACAGCTCCTAAATTTTGTGAAAAAAGCAAAAAGCACACGGAGTATGAACAAAATTTACGAAATTTTCTGATCAAACCAACATCCATCCGAGTCTAACCTGAATATCCACTGGCAGAAATTGTGCTACTTTTTTAGCGTTTTCACGGAATACAAATTTTTGTCTGGGTGTAAACATCACTTCACAGGTGTGGCGAATCTAAGATAGTTCTTCTCTTGTCCCCATTTCCCACTGGATCTGATGGAAGTGATAGGAGAAGCAAAACACACCTAAAATGATGTTCTAAAATAAATAAATCTCATATTGTTTATTTCAAATGGGATTAGTGACTATTATTTTTTCAGCAAGACAATTTACTCCACGTAAACTAGTGAGGGCGTGCTGGCAAAGTGAACTTTTACTCGGCGGCCCCAGGTCCCATCGGCTAGGATATTCTGATCAGATAACAACCCACGGAAGAATGTTAAATTATATATAACTAAATTTCGGTTTGTTTTAACATTTTTATTGGTTGTAGAAACCATTCGATTGTAACATTAACAAGCGTTAGTTTTCTACCAGTTCGTCGATAGATTTAATAACCACCACAACCAGCGTCTGAATCTCCCAATATATTGCGCTTGAGGTGCGGCGCGTTGTGGGTTGGTAAATGCATGTAATATTATGTTCAACTTATTCCCACGAAAAGGTGGGGACACAGCTCTCTCACTCTCTCTCTCTCTCTCTCTCTCTCTCTCTCTCTCTCTCATCGGGAATGCCCGTACTCCTGGAACCTGTGCGTCTCTCTCTGTCTGTCTGTCTCTCTGTCTGTCTGTCTGTCTGTCTGTCTGTCTGTCTGTCTGTCTGTCTGTCTGTCTGTCTCTCTCTCTCTCTCTCTCTCTCTCTCTCTCTCTCTCTCTCTCTCTCTCTCTCTCTCTCTCTCTCTCGATCTCTGTCTCTCTCTCTCTGTCTCTCTGTCTCGCTGTCCCTCTCTCTCTGTCTCTCTCTCCATCTCTCTATCGCTGTCTCTCTGTCTATCTTCGCTCTCCCTATCTCTCTCTCTGTCTCTCTCTCTCTCAAGACAGACAGACAGACAGACAGACAGACAGACAGACAGACAGACAGACAGACAGACAGACAGAGAAGAATATAAACAGATGAACTCATGATGAAAAAGACTAACCGATTGTTCCAACAATGCATTTTCGAAAATGAGATTTCGATATTTTATGCATCAAAAACAGGTATGATTCTGTCCTTGAGAGTAAACAAATATGCAGGCCCGGTTCCATATTCGTCTCATCCTCAGCACTTTCGTCGTACTGTTGCCAGCTCGTTTCACGCTGTCGTGTAGCTGCCGAAAGAAAAGTGAACCACGTAAGCAAGAGAACTGCAGCTAAATTACCAGATTCCAGCGATCCATTTTGCCAGTGTGCAATTTGGTGGCTTTGGTGTTGGACTTTGATTGCCAGGCGGAATTATCGAGGGAGCGATACATTCGGGGTGGGTCAGTACCAACATTCTTTATTTCTCAAAATATGATTGTATCCTTCAAAAAAACACATACCTTCTCCCCTGCAACGCACCATTCGGGCTGTATGCACTTTCAGTGTCAAGTTTGCTATGAAATATACTTGTGCATTTGTATTGTGGAGTGTTTCACACATTCATTGGCACCGCTGATATTTGGAGACAAACAAAATTGAACTCTAATTCGAAAAGGTACAGTGAGGTCAAACGAGAGCTGCCAAATTCCGTCACCCTTTCATGAACTTTCCGACAAGCAATACAAATCTGACAGCAGACCTTATCCCAACAAATAAAGACATGTAAAGGCCTTTAAAGGGTCAAATTTGATATGTCTTGCACAAGATGGCATCACATTTCTGACTGAATATCTCATTATCGTTCAGTTTGTCCATTTGCTGTGCAACCAATTATTGCGTAATCATTCCTCTGAGCTATCATTTTCCTGTAATAAAATTTCAAATATCGTTGTCAGAAACAATTGGAGACATTAAAACATACTGTGACAAAAACCCATAGACATGTGTCCGTTTGTCCATCACTGACGCACGTGTCAACGTAATGATGAGATTTTAATTAGAGCGTGTGGATCGTTTCGTGTACTGTCAATATAAATAGAATGTAAAGGATTAGAATGTAACTACCGGAACTTTGTTAACCCGTGTGCATCTGACAGAGTGTGGGGAGACCAAGGGCCGGTGTTTAATTCCAGAAATGAAGATTGGGGACAAATTTACTTTGAAAGTGATGGTGACCGGTATCGACCAAAAGGGCGCAAGAAGCATTAGAGGGCAAAGGGGCAGGGCTACAAAAATGGCATGGGTCGACACCGGGAGTTTACAACGTATCATAAAATATTTCGTGATAGTCAATGGTATTGCCATTATATAATTATATAACGTCTCTTGAGTTCAACACGGTGCCGTATGCAATGTTATTGCATTCCAGATGGCTCCTTATTGCACTAAAGGGATGATATAAAGCTTTGGAACTCACCCCGCCGATTGTTTGTTTGATGGTTATAGACCAGCCTCTGTCGTTATACCTGTTTCCACGTCGTCCCCCCCCCCCCCCCACACACACACACACGTGCACACATACACACAAACACACACCTCGTCGTTAGCACACGTAAAATACGTTAGGAACGAATACCCGAGAGTTTCTCATTTACAGTTCTGTGAAAATAAAGTCTTTTCCACTGGTGCAATTCTGTCAAAAAATAGCATGCGCTGACCACTTTCCCCAAACACCAGCCCCAGGGCAAACAGCATTATTGGTTTTGTTGAAAACATTCCAGATCTCTGGTCTTGGTATAGACGGTGTAGAAAGTTGATAACTGGCATTCAGAAGCAATAAGAGTGCTTCTTATAAGTATCTTTTTATTAAAACAGTTGCCCTTGTTGGGTAAGTATAAACCCTCATGGAATACAGGGTCCACGTTTTAACATTCCCGACATAAATTAACAATGCAATACTTCACCACACTAAGCTACGGCCGTCGTGGTCTGGTCACTTTCCAAGGGTGGGCATTTTTCTACTCACGCAATTATATTAGATTCCAAACACTAATTATAGGAATAATCAATAAATATTTAATTAATGAAGCACTGGGTATTACCCTGTGCTTTATTAATTAAAATTTTGCAGGTCATGTTTTTTATTACCTGGTTAACGCATGCGTACACTGCAAAAAATATAGGTTCTCTTTAGAACCAAAACTGGTTCTAATCTTGTCCCTGAGATGGAACCAGTTCTGTTTAAACAGTATTTATTTCAAATCAAATAAATTTACCAAGATTAGCATTCAATTTTAACAGAATATTACATGAACTGAAGTAGATTCAGCAGTAAACTTGAAGCTTATTCAAGGCAGTCGCCAAACATTTTGAAACAAAGGAGATATGAACAGCTGGCATATCGAATCAGTTTTGGTTCTGTATAGAACCAAAACTGGTTCGATATGCCAACTGTTCATATCTCCTTTGCTTAATAATGATTTGAGACAACCTCGTATAAGCTCTGAATTTACGGCTGAAACCCCCTCAATTTATGTTTAATTCTGTTAATATTTAACCCTTTACCTAACGTGAAAAGCAGACGACACTTGCAAAAAAAATTCTTGAATAACTAATTTTTTTCATTTTTTGTCTCAAAAACATAGGTTATGACCCCTCGTTGGAACGAGCTCGACGAGCTCGTTCCAACGAGGGGTCATAACCTATGTTTTTGAGACAAAAAATGAAAAAAATAGTGAAAATTAATTGGCGATTTTTGAGAATAGCGCTGGCCGGTTTTGGCCGTTACGTTGGGTAAAGGGTTAACGTTAATCTTTATAAATTTATTTGATTTGAAATAAATACTGTTTAAACAGAACTGGTTCCATCTCAGGGACAAGATTAGAACCAGTTTTGGTTCTAAAGAGAACCTATATTTTTTGCAGTGTAGACATCACTGCTCACGTGTGGATTACGACCAGTCCACTGCGACTGTACTGTACACATCGCTCATTTCCGTCTGAAATTTTAAGGTTTCGCCTCAACACCAGAAAACATCTTTTACGGCACTGGCGGGTCCAAGGACATCATCATGATATTTCGAGCACCTATACATGTTTGGACACGCATTTGCCATGTCCGAATGAAGAGGAGTACCTGGTGAGATTTTTCGTTTCAGATATATCCTCTTGTGTTTTAGTGAAATAGAGAAATATACATAATGTTAAACCCTTCCAATGCTGGACGAGTATACACTGAGTTCAGACCACCCAACGGTTCCACATCTCCGAATACACTGACTTCTCAGTTTAATGGAAGCGTGAGGCGTCGCCAAGAAAATGTAGTTTTTAGTAGTCTACCCACTGCTGCGCCAACTACCCATTTGCCAGTTGTGTTTTTTCGACTACCGAGTAAAGGTGCAAACAAATGTACTTCATGGACAGTTGATGGCCAAGTGCCATATCAGTACTGTATGTGAAATGTTATTCGCGATATGACAACCACTTGTAGATAACCAATATCGCTGTAGTTTGCTCATCAATTCAGGTTCGTCGGAACACGAGAGTCTCAATTTTTCATGAACAATTCCAGGCCATGCCTGTCCCAAATGGGACTCACGTTTCATCAATGACGTGTGCAGATTTTCGAGGCGACAATTTTATAAACGCGAAATAAAAACTCGAGTGCCTTTGTGGTGAACACTCACAAACAAATTGCCCATAATTTCCTTTTCGTTCAGATTTCAGGAACCGTATTCAAATATTGAAGTCCACCGTCATATAATGGCCAAAATATTACAAGAGTCAATTAGTCTGGGTTGCTGTCATCTGTCTGTTGGCGAGGTCAGATCAGCCAGATCGAACAAGACGCCTTTGGCGTCTTGTTTGATCTAACCGATCTGATCTCGTTAGCTCGATAGAATATGATAAGACAGATCGATGGACTCCAGTTAGTTGGTTATATCATACATACAGGAATACACACTCGTGCCGAGAGGGAGGGGTACGGGGTGCAACTGCCCTGGGTTTTTGGGCGTTTTAAAAAAGTGTAGGTTGGTTTATCGATACGTTTGAGCTGAAAGTCGTGGGAAGGCATTTCGTACGTGCCTCCGACGCTGGTGGCTTTGGCAAGTGTACGTAGATGCATTGCTGACCAGGTTCCATTCTTCTTCCATTGTGTTGGTTTTCCGCCGATCTTCCCTGTCTCGAGGTGGTCACAATTATCCTTGGGGAAACAATGCAAGATACACACAGAAATACAGCTAATACATTACCAAAATTGGAAGGAAATAATTGAGTAGATATTGTCAAGAAAATGCAGGAAAATACTTCTTCTAGCATCAAATTAAAAAAGCTTTCTGAGGGAGGACGTTCAGACTCCTCCGCTTATCGCCTCCGTATAGCGCCTCGCGCCTTCGGCGCTCGCAGGGCCCGTAAGCCCATTCTACACATTGCTCTGGTGCCCGTCCTCGCTCTCGGCGGCCCTGGGAATACAGACTACCAAGGAAGGGGAAATAGCATAAGCAATTTCACTGGTTGCTCCATAAACATGGAGTAGTACTAAGACAATTACATGATTAAATTCACTGACTCCACGACTTTCAATGGAAGATTTCGCTCTTTTCAAGACGTTACGAATATAAATAAAGTGGTGATCGTGTAGACTACCCCAGCAATAAATGTAGACGGGGCGTATTTCCTCCTCTCAACGTCCATGCACACCTTTTCCTGTTCCAAGTGTTGCATAAAGTGTGAATGAGTTATTCATTTTTTTGTGAAACACATCTGTTTACTTCTTTTTCTTGGTGTTGCTATTTTGTGAATGTTTACAACAAGCACAAATTTAAAAGAAATTCCTGATAATTTCTTAAGAGCAGCGGCATCAGAAGTTGCAGCAGCAGGCTGTTGTACTGATGGTGGCGGTTGCATCAGCAGAAGTTACAATGTTTTATTAAAGTGTCACGTTTCGCCGCACCCTGGAATATAATGAGTATATTGCATTTTACTGTACACAAAATCCAAACAGATATTTTCCTGCACATGAAAAGAATCAAAGCTTGTAAGATCGTACTCTGTTCAGTTGTTAACCCTTTAATCAACGTAACGGCCAAAACCGGCCAGCACTATTCTCACAAAATCGCCAATTAATTTTCATTATTTTTTCATTTTTTTGTCTCAAAAACATAGGTTATGACCCCTCGTAACCTATGTTTTTGAGACAAAAATGGTGGTCATAACCAATGTTTTTGAGACAAAAAATGAAAAAGTTATTCAAGAAATTTTTTTTGCAAGTGTCGTCTGCTTTTCAAGTTAGGTAAAGGGTTAAAGAAAATCTTTACGGTTTGTTACCGAAACTGAAACGAAACATGGCATTCAATTAAAAAATTAATAATCAAATTTCAGTAGATGTTTTTGAGAAAAGTGCCATTTTCTCTGTGGGCTTCGTAGTTTATTACACGATTTTAGACAATTTTATATGGGTTCAAAGGAAGCATTTCTTGTTCGATCACTGATTGTTACAGGAACCGTAAAACATATGTCATATACCCTCAACTTATTAGCAGCACTCTTACTGGAAAATATGCCACATGTCTGCAGGAAAACACACATGCCCAGAAATATAGTTTTGACAGTTTTTTCGTTTTTCTCTTCATAATTTTATCGACGTTGTGTGTGTGTGTGTGTATTCTGGGCAGTTGATTTCTGAGCAAGATCGAACAAAAACCATAACTTTCACATCAGAGCAACATCCATCATCGATGAATCTGTGCTTATAGAATTCAAATATTATTATCACATTTAATTATTGAGAAGTCGTTGGACACCAGACACATTTTCACTTTTGAGGTTGAAACCAGCCGCCTTCAAGAACATAGAAAGAGAAATCTCTTTTGAGACTGAGACAGGAGGTCTGTGAAATTAGTTCGCAGTCAATTAACCGCTATATATCTTCACTCTTTCAATTGTTATACCCGAAACGAGCAGGTATATGGCCAACATTAAACGGTTTTTAAATAGTTTCGTTTGACAAAGCCCGATGTTAATCCGCGATTTGTGTTTTTCTCGGTATTGGGGAAATCAAATCGACATGAAATTTTATTATGCGGATCAAGTGGTTTGTAAAACGTGGTAACAGATTGGACGTCGAAATGAATGTAGGAACAAGAGAGGTCAAGGGATTATTGTCAAAGCTGCAGACAGGAAACAGACAGTTCTAATGTTAGCATTTTACTTGCTAACATCTGAACACTTTGCATATTTTGAGTCGTATTGTTATAAACGTATATTGGCGTGTGCATGGCTGACAGTTTTCGTCATTGGAAGAGATTTACAGGAACGTTAGTTCCCCTTCATTTTCTGAAGCTGTCAGTAAATTTAACACTGAGGGAATAGGGATTTGGTGTGTTCTCAAAACGTCGAAAAACTAAAATTCACACCTCGGTAAGGTTTGATTTGATAGTAATTATAGTTCATATGTAATTAGTGGTCACTCGTGAGGTGTTTCCGTGTTCATTTTCATTCATTTATTTAATCACTTTTAACCATTTATATGGTGTAAAACTAGGTGTCGATAATAAAAATATAATAGACTGCATGTCCGGGGTAGTCACTATATACATGCAACCCCTCCAGCGCTGTATGGCGATCATTCAGCATACTGGCATTACGACCGCAATCCTAAGATTAAAGAGAATCAAGGAGTGTTGTCAACAGTACCGTCCCACAACCCATTGGAGTTATGGGATCGCACTGCTGCCAAACCTCCCCACCTTGAAAGTACAGGGTCTTATTTGTCAGTACAAGCTGCTGCGCAGGGTGGGGGGGGGGGGGGTGCTAACATGAATGAAGTCTGTCGGAGAAGGTATATAAACTCTAATTGCCTAATAAATCAGGTTATAACGTGTTCGGTGTGTGAGTGGGGGGGGGAGGGGGGGGGGGGGTAGGCAGTGATTAAGAATTCGATCGGTTATATCAGAGATCAGAGATAGAGACGGTGGGTTTTATGGGTACGGTGAACAGAGTTTACTGAGTTGTGTAAGATATATACAGTGCGTGGAGAGTGGATTGTAATTAAATCACCCTGAGAACAGTGTTATCACTCAACGTACCACTTTCAAATTCTGCACATGTGGATAAAAATACAAGCAATGTTTCAGCCAATGGACCTCCGGGTATAATCCGGAGGTCCATTGACTGGAACTTTGCTTGTGCTTGTTATGCTTTGCAACAAATTTGCAATTATTGCTTGAGTGGAATCGCCACTCTGCAGGTGATTTAGTGATAATAAACTCCCCATGTATTGATATTGGTATCCATATAAATCTTCTGAACATAATCAGAGGTAAAAATTGGGGAGCAAATAAAGATGCTCTTCTCAAGCTTTACAAATCATTCAAACGTCAGTGAGAATTACACAACAGACACCCATGATTACTCCCCACGGTTATAGATCCTTCCCACAAAATACCCGATGCTAATTAGATTTTGCATATAGTCTTAAGCCTATTGTTCTCTTGTGTAAACACACCGGTACAGATTTTCATTTTTTCGACGTTTTGAGATACAGCCGGGAATTTCATATGAAATTTAAAATTTCGAAATGTTAGCGAATTTGTATCATCGATGTGCGCATCATTTCACAAACTTCAGGCCTTTTTTCTGTACAGTAGTATAAAATGAAGAAACTGGCTGTTCACAACTTATTCCCCAATCAGTTGGAACGTTTGTCTGTTATTTTCTGTTTAAACCTATTTTAAAATAAGTAAACGGCGCTTTCATCACCTTTTGTTCTGTATTTTTTTTTCTGTTCATTGTATTAACAGTATGCGCATCGTGACATAAAATATAGGTACGGTCATTTCCGTTAATAGAATAGTCTAGGAGATAAGATTTGCTAATATTTTTCTCGGGAAGAATAAAAACTTGCAAATTACTGTAAAAATACATTTGCTAAACAAAGAGCCAAAGTTGGCAGTTACCCAGAGGTCTTTGGGTGGTCTGCGTGATAAAGAGAAGCCTGGTTTTGAAGAGTACCTTGATGGCACCTTTGGGGGATCACTGTTGTTCAAGCTGAGGTCACGGTCCCTTGAGCTGAAGGTGGAAATTGGGGAAAACAGTGAAAAGAAGTGCCAGATGTGTAATTTGGGCGTGGTGGAGACCCTAGAACACTTTCTTCTAGAATGCCCCAAATACCAGTCTAAAAGAATAAGATTCACTGGGAGTATAATGGGGAAGCGTGATGGGAGAATGAAGTATATGTGGTTAGTGGGAGACTCAAAGGAGAGGGTTAATATGCTAATCGGAGAGATTGGGAAGAATGTGGCAAGGGATGTCATCAAGCAGTTCGTCACCGAGTGTTGGGAGGAGAGAAGAAGCGTGGGAATAGAGAGGTAGTTGGGAGTTCAGGGGTAACCAAGGCCTTCTCACCCGAGAACCGTGACAAATCAGCGGCCGGCCAAAGTGTTATTATTATTAGCTCGTCATAAATGTCGAGTTTCTTATTGTTGCTTATAATAAACGAAACAACAGACAGCTCTATGAGGTGTCTGTTGTTTTCGTTTATTAAAAGTAATAAAAGGAAACTGTGGGAGGGGGGTGTTCTACTGATACCATAGGTGTTTTTTCCGATAATTGCATGTTTTTATTGGACCTTCCTCGTCCGTCTAATAATTTCAGGGGAGATAACTTTATCGAAAGCAGATTTTTTTCCTGATGAGAACAGCCAGGGGTGGTTTATCAAAACCAGACGTGGTAATGCCATTGTCAGGCCTGTTACTATCTTTAGATATCGATAGGAGGTGGCCCATGTTGGGCCGACCATGAATCGAATTTTCCCGATGGTTCTTACGTACAAGAACCTGTGCTTCTCTAACCTCTACGAGCTATTCGGACAATGGGTCAACAATCAGCGTAAATAGGCACGAGGCTAACAACAATCGGAAATGTCATTGTAGAAGTCTTGACGAGTTCCACGACTTTCACAATGGCGTTCCATTTAGGGGTCACATGATTTGTTTTTGTTGAAATATTTTGAATAATATATTTTTTTCAACTGCCTAATTTGTAAATCACGTGGGTGGATAGGGTAGATTCGTTAGGTAAAGAGTTGACCTGCAGGCTTATGGCTGCATGTTGAAGATATTATTTAGTTTAGTCTGCCTTAAAAATGACTCTTCTAAAATAATGTAAATTTAGACATGGACGAAGCGATATTGCAAAAACAAGAATTAAAGAGTTGGATGCGTTCGTTATGAATAAAACTTTGCTCCACCGTACATTATACCGTAATATTTAAGGCACAAGTTACGACAATTGGGTCAGTTATTTCTCCTGTAATTTAGCAGACTTTTACAGTATCGAGATTTTCGTGATTTTCACATTCGTGTTCAGTCTGACATTTTTCAGGACCATGACTCAAATATAATGTAATATATCTGGATAGCCCACCTGTTTGTGACAGGGGACCATGTAACAACCAGTAGTGTAATAATCAACCAGTAGTGTAATATTAACCAGTAGTGTAATAAACTTAACCAGTAGTGTAATAAACATCCATGAAAACCAACAATTTTTCAACAAAATGTGAAAAAATTTTGGGGTGGCTCAAATCATAGTTTGGGTACATCTTATCGATTTTTAATCATTTTATAGTACATTTAAAGGAGTCTTGCGGATCAAACATCATTTCGGGGGTTCAATATGGCGAGGAAAGGTATTTTTATGATGTTTATGTGATGTGCGTATTTTCTGGAGTTTACTGTCACCTTCTTTGAATTTACATAAAGCCACAAATGTAGAAAGTGGCATTAAACACCAGAAAATACGCAAATCACATAAAAATCATAAAATACCTTTCCTCGCCATATTGAACTCACGAAATGATGTCTGACCTGCAAAACGCCCTTAAACGTACGATAAAATGATCAAAAATCGATAAGATGTACCAAAACTATGATTTGAGCCACCCCAAAAAAATTTCAAATTTTGTTGAAAAATTGTTGGTTTTTATGGATGTTTATTACACAACTGGTTAAGTTAATAACACTACTGGTTGGTTTGTATCACACTACTGGTAGATTATTACATTACTTGTTAATTTTTATTACACTGCTGGTTGATTATTACACTACTGGTTGTTACAGACCAATTTAGTGAAATATATTGTGCTTAAAAAATAAATAATTTCTATTTTGACCTTGCTCTTAAAATATGGGGTTTATTTCCTGACATACATTCACACACGAAGCCTCACCACAGGTTCTTCAAATCGGTAAGCTGTGGTGGACATGTTCTTCACGAACAAGACACTGAAATATGGGAAATGCCAGCCCATGTTACATGAAACATGGAAAATGTTTCACATTTTTCACCCAAAAAATCAGATTTATTTGTGAAATCCTGTTCAACAGAAAGCCGGATATAATTTGATGGAAACGAAAGCTTCAATTTGGTGAGAAAATCATCAATGGTAATTCATTGTCAGTGACAATTATACGGGGACATAATACGATAGATTAGAAAGAGTCTCGACCATTCTCAAATGTGACGAAAAAATGTTATTTATATTTTGAATGCTACTTAATTGGATATTGGTTAAATGAATGTCAACTCTGCGTCAACATCATCCACACACTGTAAAATCCATTTAAAATACATAAAAGTTTTGGCAACCAGATACTTAGGCGTCAACTGTAAATATTACAGTAATGACGCTTACTACTTGAAGTTTAGTAATTCGAAATACGAACAAAGAAGTGCTCACACACAGAAGAGCAAAACTATTTTTCAGGGCGAACGTATTCAACTTTTTTATTCCTGATTTTGAAAAATGGCGTAGGCCATGTCGTAAGATTCCTTAATTTGGAAAGTGCAATTGTTAAAGTACACTAATTAATATTGTTAACCTGCAGCCGTTCGGCTGCAGGTTAAAGATATTAATTAGTCTGCTCCACATACAATTGCATTAACAGCCTCTGGTGTAGTGAAGAGAAATCAAATAAGAGTTCCACTGTTTTCCACCAAGGTCGAACGGACAAATGTTGGCGTAGACAAAAGTAGTTTAATATGGCATTTTCGATGCAATATGTTACGTTGAACAGCCTTCTGGTGTAACGAAGATAAACCAAACGTCCCTTACTCGTTTTTGCTTCTGGGGCCGAACAGACAATGGTTAGCATTGACAAACGCTTAGTACGTAATTCTCGCCGTAATATTTTACCGTGAACAGCCTTCTGGTGTAATGAAGAGAAACCGTACAAATGTCAGCTCATCGTTTATGCTCCGAAGACCGAACAGGCAATGGTCGGCATTGATATGGCAGTTTAATCTGGTATATTAGCCGTAATATGTTTGGAGAGAAAGCAAATTTTAGTTCCTCGGTTTTCCTCCAACATCGATCAAAGGTCTGCGTTGACAAAAGTAGTTTATTTATTTATTTATTTATTTATTTATTTATTGGGGTTTAACGACACTTTCGACAGCCAGGGTGACCTCGTGTCGGACAGTTTTACGGGTGGAGGAAGCCGGAATACCCGGAGAGAACCACCTAGCAACGGCGAGTAACTATCAGACTCCCCAACGTACTAACTCCACACAAGCAGGGTTAGCACTGGTCGAAGACAAGTGCACCGTCGACGTGCAGTACGCCTTAGTACATAGCGCCACATGGTCAGTTGGGATGAAGTGGCTTGCCCAAGGACACAGCGCAGTTACCCCTGGCAGGTATCGAACCGTGGAATTTTCGGTTTGAAGTCCAATGCCGTAACAACTGAGCCACCGCGCTCCCAACAAAAGTAGTTTAATGCTGTATTTTTACCGTAACATTTTACGGTGGACAGCCTGTAATAAAGAGAACCCAAATATCAGTTCATCGTTTTGGCTCCTTGGATCGAACAGACAATGGTCAGTATTTACAAAAGTAGTTTAATACTGTATTTTCGCCGTAAACTTTTACGGTGAACAAACTTCTGGTGTGATGAAGAGAATCCAAATATTCTGACGAGAACCGGTTTTCAATTATTTATTTATTGGTGTTTAAGGTTATATACTTATGCACAATGGCTAATCATGACCGTGACAGTTTTACGGGTGGAGGAAGCCGGAGTACCCGTAGAGAACCACCGAGCAACGACGAGCAGCTGCCAGCTCCCCAGATTGTAACTCCGCACTGCAGCACAGGCAGGGTTAGATTGGTTGAAGACATGCGTACCATCGACGAGCAGTACGTCTTAGTACACGGCGTCATCGAGCCCCCATGTGGACACTCAGGGTTGAGTGCCTAGCCCAAGGACACAACGCGGGAGTCCGAATTGATCGCTCAGATGGTCATCCACCCAGTGATTAACCGGGCTCGACGTTGCTTAACTTCAGTGATCTGCTGATGAGAACCGGTTAACGCAACGCCACCGCCACCGCCCCCGCCCCCCCTCCTCCCTCAGCATTTTTTAAGGCTCTGCAGTTCATGGATATTCAAGACCACCATCTCCACTAGTTCTAGCTAGCCCTCCCCCCCCCCCTTTGGTAGTTACCCCACCCTGCCACTTCCCTTGAAGGAAAGTGGGAGGAAGGGTAACGCCTGCATGGAGAGGTCTTAGTTGGGGGCTACGTCTTCGCGAACTATGGCATCTAAACTATATCGCTATGATAATACGCTTGATCGTCATTTTTATTTCGTGAATATTCAAGGCCTTTCATGGCCTCGTGGATCCTTTTCCAGGATTTTAAGGCCTTGACTGTCCTCAGCCAAATTCAAGTCAATTCCTTGAATCGAAAGCCTATTTGGTATTAGCAGTGATAATTTGTAATTTAATCTTACGGATCCAGGGATCTGTAGGATCGAACTAATTTTGAAACCCTGTGTTTCATTAATTAACATTTTGCTGATGATGATGTTCATTACCTGGTAAACGTATGCGTGGACATCACTGCCCACGCGTGGATTACGACCAGTCTATGGCAACTGTACTGTAAGAGGTATGGAAGAACCTCTATAGGAAAAAAAACCTTCCACTGAAATCAGTTGGGTTAAAAATCAATCCAAACCAACAGGGTTGAGTGAATATGAACCCATTTGAGTTCATATTTATTCAATCCAGGTGATTTGGGTTGACTTTTAATCCAACTGATTTAAGAGTGTGTGGAAAAATCCCACATGGAAAAACTGAAACAAAAATAGCATTGATAGAAGTAAAAAACCTAATTTCTTTTTTTTTAGTTTGCTCATGATTCGAAGAAAATAAATAAAATGAATGAAAATATTAGAACTTAAATCCATAAAATTATACGCCAAACTAGTACATGATATAATATAGAAATTAATCTACATGTCAATGACCTTATTCCAATGGCATCCATATTTGTACAGGTTGAACAATACGGTTCTGCCGCTGTGGATGACCGTAATCCACGCGTGGGCAGTGATGTCCACGCATGCGTTTACCAGGTAATAAAAATCATCATCAGCGAAATTTTAATTAATGAAGCACCGGGGCCTACCCGGTGCTTCATTAATTAAAATTTTCATGATTATTATACGCCCGTTTGAAAAACGGCCGTATTATGTAATCAGTCTGTCCGTCTGTCTGTCCGTCTGCTAACATGTTTGGTTTCCAACTGATAACTCCAGTTTTGATTATTTGATCTCCACCAAAGTTGGTATGTGTATTACCTAGCTAGGTCTACAGGCCAAGTTCGAATATGGGTGCTATTCAATTATTTTTACATGCGTTACAGCCCTTTTTCAACTTGGAATTCTACCGTCTGTTAACATTTTTGGTTTCAGTCCGATAACTACAAATTTGGTTCATTTGATCTCAACCAAAGTTGGTATAATTGTAAATGGATGAAGGTCGTATTCAGCCACGCCTGGTGGTGCCCTTGTTCCTATATAGTATAGCATATCTTTATTTCCGTGGCATGTGCTATCGTAATTTAGTTTTAAACACAAGTTTAGTGTTAAAACAGCACCCGATCCTATAATTAGTGTTTTAAATCTAATATTAGTGCGTCCGTGGAAATATTGTCGACCCGTGGAAAGTGACCGTACTGTAACAATAACCTTTCCATTGTATATTTGCTATATATTGTAAAGAAACGAACTGAATATTTTAGTTATAGTTTAAACCATAATAACGATGATTTTTTCCATATGTGTTGTACATTAAAGAAAAGAACGAAGTGTTCTATTTATAAAATAAGGCCATATTAATCCTTAAAATACCGATTTTAAAATAGCAAAATTTGAAGCCTCAAATTATTCCCATAGTGCAACAAAAAATGTAAGCGATTCAATCTTGCTTGACAGAGCTCAATGAGTTAAATTCTAAGTTACATTATGAAGGTACCAGAGATCACAATAAAAAGGTCCTGTAATAATGAAATAATAATAACTAACTTCGAAAATCGAAATAGAAAATAAATAAAAAATTATGTAAAAATATTTGCGGTATCAACAAGAAAAGACAATTTAGGGGTTTTTCCTACCCATGCATGCGATTTTTGTTGCCTTTTTTCCATAGGAGTTTTTTCGTTTGTTTTTTTATTCCTGTACTTGTAAACTAAACAGGGGAGTGGTTGGGTTAAATGAAATGGGGGAAAAATATTTTTCTGCTGCCCTGGTGCTGGGTTAACCCTTTACCCATACCCAACTTAACGGCCAAAACCGACCAGCGTCATTCACAAAAATCACCATTTAATTTTCATTATTTTTTTATTTTTGTTTCAAAAACACAGCTTATGGCCCCTCATTGGAACGAGCTCGGGGTCATAAGCTATATTGTTTACTCAAAAAAAAAATGAATAAAATAGTTATTCAAGAATTTTGTTTGCAAGTGTCGTCTTCCCTTCGTGTTAGGTAAAGGGTTAAGGGAGTGTGTTGTGTGTATTCCCCGTAAGGGAAGGTCTAGAATCACCGGGGAAAAATAGGTTTTGGTGCTAAATGGATCACCCTGAGTATTTCTGGCGGTTTAAGTACTGAGAAAATGAAGAAATAAACATAGCAAAATGAATGAAGAAATATTAGGATAACAGTTCATGTACCAGTTTTAGGGATTTCAGATATGACTGTATATAAGTTTGATATTTTTTCAGGAAAAGTGGGGGCGAATCTACTCCCCCCCCCCCCCCCACCGATCCCCCATGGCTACTCCAATGAGAAAATCATTATGTATTGTATCACCTTATCGTACCGCGCAACGTTCATCTGGTGTCTAATAGACGTAGAATTTGTATTTTACAGACGTACTCTTTATTACACAAGGATAACTGTGTTTTGGTTTGAAAAGACTGAGACTGCGGTAAAGTCCTCAAACTTCAGCCTTGCGTTCTTCAAAATAAATTTATTTATTTATTTATTTATTTATTTATTTATTTATTTATTTATTTATTTCCCGACACGATGTGACCCTGGTTGTTGAAAATGTTAATTAATTAATTAATTAACGACATTTTCAACAACCCTCTAATTTATTCATTTATTTATTTACCGATATTATGTGACCATGGTTGTTGGAAATGTAGTAAAAGCACAGTAAACAAACAGACATTTGAGAAATGAAATTATTTATCTTCGTGAATAAGTTTATAACCAACATGTTTTGATCTTAACGAAATCTGTTTTTGTATACAAATTTCCAAAGTTCACACTTTCTTGATCATAATACCCTTGTCACAAAATGACAAGACGTTAAGTTTGTCTCTTGTGTTACTCCGCCTTCTTTTCTCAGCTGTCCAATGACTTTAACACCTTCGATTCTCGGTAGCTGTTTTATAGTGTAACTATTATCCTAAACTTTTGTTAATAAATCTGTCTCAATCATTTTAATTGTCATTATTGGTACTTCAGTAAACAGATCAAGTTCTTGACACCCGATTGGTCAGGCCTAACAATTAGTTCAAGACGGCAACTCCTCTTGTTTGTCTGTTTTCTGATAAATAGTTAAATACCGATATATTTCTTTAAACTAGTACAATTCGATAAAAGCCACCCCATCGTTACCAGAATTCGGTACAAGTGCCTGCAATGGAAGAACAAAAAGATCTATGTATTTCGGAGGGGAGAGACAGCATTATCTCATCAGATGAGGATAGTGAGACAATCGATGTTTGTGATTTGAGCTCAGATGGTTATGAGAGTCGACGTTATGTTTCGAAACTAAAACGACGGGGAGGTATGATGAACAGTTCCATGAATGAAACTGATCTCAGAGACCTTAGACTCAAAGTGAATGGCCGTGAAAGAAAAAGGATGCATGACTTAAATTCTGCTTTAGATGGACTCAGAGAGGTGATGCCATACGCACATGGACCTTCAGTGAGAAAACTGTCTAAAATCGCAACTTTGTTGTTGGCTAAAAACTATATTATGATGCTGAAGACTTCAATAGAGGAAATGAAGAAGTTGGTGAGTGACTATCATCAGTATCATCACACTCGTCTGTCTAGTCCTCACTTGTTACCATCCCCACATCCAGCTGTCCCTTCTGTACCATTATTACCTGTTATACCTACAACAGTCTCAGGTCTTCCAACCGTATCGGCACCAGAAGCTATTAGAACACATATCGTTGCACCACATCCGTCACCAGATCGCCACGCGTTGTATAACTGTCGTTCCGTGCCGTGTGCGTGCTCACAGTGCAATGTGGACCCTTCCAGAGGAACACTTCCACTGTATTCAAAGGCTTTCCATCCTGTAACATCGACATTCTCCAAGTGATCTACACATTGGCAAATGCTGCAATAGCGGTTGACTGCAACAGTTACAAAAGTTCCATTGAACTAGAAGGAAAGCGTGAAAACCATCACGTAAGGAATGCTTAATGCCAAGAACATCAGGACGGAATATGTAAGAAGTGTTTCCGTTCAGACAAGAAGGATTCGCTGCTCCTCTCGGACTTCGGAAAAAGTATTTCAAATAGACTCAGAATTCAGAACATCACACTGTTAAATAGACAGTTAAATATTGCGAGGTATTCTGTATGCTGTAATTGTTTGAATGATTTTGTTGATTTATTTAAATACAGGGGAGTGCGTTTTTTATATATTGACTTCAAAGGGGTTGTGAAGAATGTTACACAAAGACTCGGTGTGAGCAATGCAGTAATGTTATAATTAACTATTTTTCTTCTTGGAATGCAATTTCAACTCTGTTTGGTGTCTGTGTCTTGAGTCTGCTTGTACAATAAATGCAATACTGGAACCAATAGACAAGCAGAAATTTTGAATTATTGATTGTAACTTTGACGCAACGAATCTTTGCGTCAAAACTATAATCGGCGAATTCATTATTCACCTTAGACATTGGGTTTGCGTAAATATTGTCTTTGTTTGACAACACGACACAAAGTACAAGCCCCACACTACGTAAAATTTGAAATTTAAAAGAAAAACCCTATAAATTTCAACTTTACCGCATCGCTAATATTTTTAAAGGCTTCATGGAATATTGGCCTCTGGAAACTATTTTAACCCTTCACCTAACATGAAAAGCTGACGGCACTTGCAAAAAAAATTCTTGAATAATTTTTTTTTTCATTTTTTGTCTCAAAAACATAGGTTATGACCCCTCGTTGGAACGAGCTCGCCGAGCTCGTTCCAACGAGGTGTCATAACCTATGTTTTTGAAAAAAAAATTAAAAAACAATGAAAATTAATTGGCGATTTTTTTAAAATCAAAGACAAAATAAATTCACGTCGACAGAGATAAAATATTATTCTGAGAAACAATAATACCATTCCTTCAGCAGTGTACTTCAAATGCCTAGATTGGTGGTTCTACTCAAGTTCAGTTCGGAATATTGGTATTTAGATCTGATACAGCTCAAAGCCAATATCAGTTAATCTGACCAATGTCCGAAGAGAAACATTCTCTCAATGAATATAGATTTGACGTAACAATTTGTCGACTCAAATTTATAATCAACGACGTTATGTTCCAGTTTTCATATTAGTGGTATCTCACTGTCGAAAGGGAGAATTGAGCAGAAGAAACGGTAACTGTTACCAAAGGGCAATGCTTGCAAAGTGTAAAGTGCGTTAAAGCCTTTACTCTCTCCAGGGATTTGGAGTATTTTGCAAGCTTAAATATCGCAGTTGTCCATATTTTGGCGAGCAAGAAAAGTACGTCATGCATCCTTAATATCTGTCGGAAAATTCATGACATTGACCGGACAGCTAAAATAGATTTTTTTTTTCATTCATATCAAAAAGACGCAATCACCCCTGTTCGACCACCATGCAGCCTTTATATAGAAGATTCCTACTGAGTCACGATGCAGCGAGGCTCAGACCGTGTTTAGTGAACGAGGTTCAGAAATTTCATATCAAACCGTGACGAAGTTGAGATTCTTTGTCTCACCTAATTTCTAATTTAACCCTTGCCTAAAGTAACGTTTAAAACCGGTCAGCGCAGTTCATAAAAGTCTCCAACAAAATTTTATTATTTTTTCAATTTCGCCTCGAAAATATTGTTTATGACCCTCATTCGAACGAGCTTGAAGAGCTCGTTCCAATGAGGGTCATAAGCTATGTTTTCGAGGAAAAAAGGATTGTTTTAGTTATTCAGGTCATAGCTTTTTTTTGGGGGGGGGGGGGGAGATGTCCGCTATTCGTATTTGGTAAATATTAAAAGAAAGATGAGGCCATAAATTCAATTCTTCTTCCGAAACTAATTCAATCACAATGTTACAACGTCGACGTTAACTTATGACGTCATGCCTTTATTAGACGTATTGTGAACGATCGTTCCGTAATTAACTGTTTGGGAATTATGTGATAAATTTGAGTTGAGCGGGATTTCGAAACAAGTGATTTTATGAAATCTCGTAAAATTGCGTAATTGCTGTGTTTCTTAAGTATTCTATAAAATTCCTGAAACCTATCTTTAGGAGTTTCATAGAATCCTTGAGCTGAATGAAATTCACTGAATTTCTAGAACTAACCGACACAAGTTCTGTTCCCTAAAACTTGTTTATCTGATAAATGCAATAGGTACCCTTTTATTGTTATTGTTGATTGTTTGTTTGTCAGTATGTTAACCACTTCGTAGCCAATATTCTACCAATTTCAAGAAATCACTGGCAGTACTGTTGAAGTATTTGACAAAATATTTTGGGATGCAATATAATTTTTAATTTTTAAAAACTAAGTAACTTCATAAAATCACAGAGCTGATCAATAATTACCCAAATTTACAAGAGATTTCGAAAAAAGCACAATTTTACTGCAACGTAATAATATGGAAATATAAAAATAGAACAAAAATCAGACCACTCTCTTGGGCAAAGAGGGTCTGTCTGTTCATGGACTCTTTACCATCCTAATATATCAGATCTAAATCATGTTGGTAAATTAAAATACAATGTTCAATTTTTCTACCATAGACTATTTCCATTGGCGCTGGAAGATTTTTTTTCTGGTGTGAGTCAAGATCACGAGGTTTCCTGTAAAGATTCGCAACACAAAGCATCGCCGACTGCTGTTGGTAGCATTGGGCGACACTTTGTAATGTTATTTTCTTTCGAAAGTCTTCTGGAGCCAAATACTATCAAACTTTTACAATTGTATTTTCAAGTATTGTATTGCCTACCTATTAATATAACTGACTAAAATGAATCATTAGCACTTTGAAAGATCTGGCAATTTGCCAGTTGGCAAATTGCCAGATCTTTTAAAATGCTAATGGCTTATTTTAACCCATTTAAAGTCCTAACTAGAAAATACAATTCTAGAAAATACAATTGTAAAAGTTTTATAGTATTGGCCTCTGGTCTTGGTTCTAATATCAAGAAAATGCCCTTCCCCACTGAACTTAATTTCTTTTTAATTTTTATTACTAGTTTTATTATTTTTTGGGGGCAAAAATGGATGTCTAAAATGTGTACTTTTTCTGTTTCTAGTTTAGTATTGGAAACCTTGTGCTAATACTATCAAGTTTTTCACAATTGTTTTTCCGGAATTCTCTTTTTGTCCTGCGAATAAAACTGTCTGAAAGTGGCCATTAGCATGTTGAAGGATGTGGCTAGGTTCCTACCGGTAAATTGTCACTTCTTGTAAAATGCAGATGATTAATTCCAGCCATTCATTGTCAGAGAGAAAATAAAATTTGGTGAAAAAATATTTTTATAGGCTTCATGGAATATTGGCCTTTGGAAACTATTTTAACCCTTACCTAACATGAAAAGCAGACGGCACTTGCAAAAAACATTCTTGAATAACTTTTTTTTTTTCATTTTTTGTCTCGACGAGCTCGTTCCAACGAGGTGTCATAACTTATGTTTTTGAGACAAAAAAAATGAAAAAATAATGAAACCTAATTGGCGATTTTTGAGAATAGCTGACCGGTTTTGGTCGTTACGTTGGGTAAAGAGTTCACGTGAACGAACTATTGCAAACGTCCCCCACAAATGTCACTTGCCCGTCTGCGACTTCTTTTTAGAAACAAACTCCCAGAGATAGCATTACTGAAGGTGTCGCGATATGTGACGGCAGCTATATCAATATTATTTTTTTTTTATATTGTGGATAGTATCACTAATAAAGTTTGAATCATTTTGTACTTTTCGATCGCCTGGGTGACAGCCATGTTTTCATGCTAAATAGCAGTTGATGTTTCTTTTTATCTGAGGTATATATGATGTTCGAGAGATTTTATTGATGACTGAAATTTACTTTGTCATTGTTATTCTTCATTCTGGACAAATTTTCAAGTATGGCAAGGTGAAGGCTCGTTCATACAATCAAATAGATATCAATTAAATGTGTTAGGTAAGATACTCCGTAGCCTTATCACAACAACTGTTGATGACCGAAATTAATACCAAACTCCGTTTACCCGCAGGCTCTTTGCAAATTTTCAACGGAACTATGATGGGTTTCTGAATCAAACTTTTTGTACTTGCTGGTATGGAGGCTAGGGAAATAAATGAGATATATATTTGTTTCCCTTCGTTGGCGTCATTAACCCTTCATCTAAGACGAAATGCAGAAGACACTTGCAAAAAGAATTTTTGAATAACTATTTTTTTCCACTTTTTTGCGTTAAAAACATAGCTTATGGCCTCTAATTGGGACGAGCACAATGAGCTCGTTCCTATGAAGGGCCATTAGCAATGTTTTGAGACAAAATTTGAAAAAATAATGAAAATTGAACAGTGATTTTTGCGAATAACAATGGCATGTGTAGACCGTCAGTTTGGGAAAAGGGTTAAATCAAACAAAAAATATATCCATGATCACTTGGTATTTGGGGAACCATGATTAGGTCATCCTGGGTAATCGGAAATAATCACTGATTTTATAAACAATTTTTTGTTGGTGCTTAAACTATTTCTGCATCTATAACTATATTATGAATAAAAAGATGAAAACACTGATACATTTAATTTGATTGAATTTAAAATGACTAAAATGTAAGACTGACTGGTAAAACATTATTCTTGAAAAGTAGAAGCGATTTAAAACTGACCAGAATTTTTTCGTCTCCGTGTGCCAAATTTCACGAAATAGCATTTGATCATTTACAGACCCATTTTTCATGTACCAGTCTATTTAATTTTTTTAAACGGCTGTATGTTTTGAGAACAGGTGAAAAATAAATTAAATAGAAATTAAAAACGGAATTTTAAATAAGCAACCAAAGATAATCCTGCATGTGGGGAGTTAGTACATTGGGTAGAGAAACAGTTGTTCGCCGCCGCTCGGTGGTTCTCCCCGATTACTTCGGCATTCTTCACCCGTACAAAAGCCCAACACGGGGTGACTCTGGCTGTCGAAAGTGTCATTAAACCCCAATAAAAATTAAAACAATAAAAAAAATAAAAATAGAAGTAGTCCCTTATCAACGCTTACTTTTCATCAGTGCTATTGAATGTCCCATCAGTTCAAGTCGTGGCTGCTTTAAAGCAGCGATGACTTGATTTTATGAGAAATCCAAGACAATTGTTAGGAGGGTAGGCTGTAGATCCAAAAAGAAAAGTGAAAGTCAAGTGCTTTTGAGACTGGACGTGATGCGGGCGTTGCACTGGATACGGTAATGTAAAAATTAATACTTTTCCTCCACCTTTTTGCAATTTCAACACAGAGTGAAACATATTGAATGCACTGGAAACACTTTACAAACAAAAAAATCACTTTAATTTTGTCGCCATGGGTCGCTGCGTCAAAATTATATTCAGTGTTTGTTCACCTTTGACATTGAACTGGGTTTAATTTCTTATCGACTTTGTTCGACAGAAAGGCTCAGATAAAAGTCACCATATTATTATTATGAAATTGCAAACTGAGGAGGAATTCTTACTTCATCGCACCGCGTGCACGCTCGCATCACATTCAGCGGATAAATATAACTTTAAAATTTACTTTCAGCCCCATTTATTGACGTAAATTTACACAGGTACTTTCCCTTTCTCTCTCGAAGAATGATTTGGCGGGACATTTAGAGTTTGTAGAGCTTTTTTTTAATTTTAAGAGTGCCCGATTACGCTACAATATTTGTCATTTGCAAACTGAGAGTCTTGTAGAATACGTTTCTTAGACGTTCAATCTTAAAATGTAAAATGTTTAACCCTTTACCTAACATGAAACGCAGACGACACTTGCAAAAAAAATTATTGAATTACAATTTTTTTCAGTTTTTGTCTCAAAAACAAAAGGTATGACCCCTCATTGGAACGAGCCAGATGATATAGCTCATGTCTATTGCTGTGAAAAGGTTGGAACTTATTGTTCAAATAGATTAAAGATAAACAGACCAAGTAAAACTGTGAATTAAATTTGCAATTCTACAAGAAACTTGTGTTGGATGGACGAATAACGTGGCCATTGAAGAGAGTTAAAAAAATTTCAAACTTTCCCCTGTGTAAATGCTTGAATGAGTTACATCTTTTTACAGCCCATTGGATATCTTTCTTCGCTTGAAAAGGTGTTGTTTTATTAGTTATGCATTAGTTACGCATTCAGTTTCCTTGACAAAAGGTATTCATATGCGCAAACTCATTAATATTTTACAAACACATTACATTGCCTTATTGTTATCATTGAATTGTTATATTTTATGGGTATTCTTTTGAATATTATATTTTTCGTAAATACAAATAAAAGTTGTATGTATCTATTTTTCAAATTATCTTTCTTATTTCTTGTGATGCCTTTGTTTTTTTAGGATGGTTGATCCAATTTTAATATTTCACACACCCGTTGGTAGTTTCCTTCTTTTTACCTTTTAGTAAAAATAGAAGTGATCTTGATCTTTGAGACTTTTCGATCGCCAAGCATTAAAAATGCGCAAACAATTTACATAGATATATATGAAATTCATTGGGCTCTCGGGACCAATTTTAGCCCTTTACCCAACGTAACGGTCAAAACCTGCCAGCGTTATTATCAAAACTCATCAGTTAATTTTCATTTTAATTTCATTTTTTGTCTCAAAAACATAGGTTATGACCCCTCATTGGAACGAGCTCCACGAGCGCGTTCCAACGAGGGATCAAACCCATGTTTTTGAGACAAAAAATGAAAAACATTAGTTATTCAAGAACTTTGCTTGCAAGTGTCGTCTGCTTTTCATGTTAGGTAAAGGGTTGAAAAAAAACATTGACGACACCATTCAAGAAGAGGAGAGGGTGTGGACAGGATTTTTTGTTTTAACTGGGTAAGTACACACCCACACCAACATGCACTGTATGTCCAAAGTTGTTCAAGACCCAAATCTAAGAAGGACTAATACTCAATCTTCGAGCAGAAGAGTCAGTCGGCGTCGTGCTCCTCCTTTGACGAAGCCATACCTTCAAAACAGGAACAAACAACAACAAAAACACTGAAAAAAAACAGACACCGACGGTTCCTTAGGCTCGGACGCCCACCAAAAAAATCTATTTGATCGATTGGTGACCCCAGGTTTTTTTAACAGAAAGGAGGCCACAATGGGAGTCGAAATCTTCGGAACAGTGATCACATCAGGGAATAGATTCCACTCACCTTCACCCGTCCAGCTTTGATTTCGTTTCTTATTGGGGTTCAGGTTACTTTCAGTAGTAGCTATATCCAAGCCTGGAAATAAGCAGACTGCCATCTGCAGAGTGAGGGCCCCAGAAGGTAAATTTGGAGATTCTAACCTGCACAGCAGGGTAGAATCACTAAATTTACCCTCCGTGAACCTCAATCTGAATCAAGGTCTCAGGCCAAAATAGAAAGAGTTACTCAGAACTTTATCGTACCAATAAAGCAGCATGCTTCGGCATGTCATGGCGGGGCTGCTAGTGCGAGTAAATTCCCTTTTCCGGGGTCTAACCCACCCCACCCCGCTCTGAAGTGCTTCCGGCACCCCTGTGTGGTATACACCATAAAAATCGCGATCACAGATGCAACCTTTATCTGCCGTTTCTCCTACAATTCCTCAGCAACCAAGAAAACCCTTAATTGATAGAATGTTTGTCCTGCCAAGGAATTACCCCTTGTCGCAACAAAGGTAACCGAGGATAGAATTATGCATTCTCTCCAAAGATTATACACACTATAGTCTCTTTAGTCTTGCGTTAACCCTTTCAAAAGATATTGAACCATTTTACGCAGGAAGACGAAACGATGGGCAATAAATTGGGCAATACACAGAGGTTTCTGATAGTTTTACCCTACTGTGTTAGGAAACTTAGGCAAAGGCGTCGTACCCGGGTGGGTCATGCCCCAACACTCTCTCCAACAAAGATGTTTAAAAAATATGAAATATGAGGGAATGTAAATGTGTCAAATCCCCGTAATATATGATCCGAAGGAGCAAAATGTAGTTGAATGTTGCTAATGACCTTCACCTGTGGTCGGTTCGATTTGTTTCTTTTGTTTCAACCATCTTCCAAGCCGAAGGCTAGCCTTCGGTTTGGAAGATGGTTCAAATTGAAGATGTAGACGAAATGTGGCTACCCCGTGGCATGAATATCAACAAAAGAGACATGCTAGTGTTCGCACAATTCTTATGTACGATTATAAAAGGTGGTTTGAAAAGGAAGGATATCGACAGCCGTTTCAAAGATATATAATGTATGGGTCCCCCACCTCTCCAACGCACACATTTTTTAACATCTGCACTCATTAGAGTCTGAGAAATATTTATTTAATATTTATTTATTGGTGTTTAAGGTCACATACTTAAGCACAATGGCTAATCGTGACCGTGACAGTTTTACGGGTGAAGGAAGCCGGAGTACCCGGAGAGAACCACCGAGCAACGACGAGCAGCTGTCAGCTCTCCAACATCGTAACTCTGAACTCTGCACCGCAGCACAGGCAGGGTTAGATTGGTTGAAGACATTCGCACCATCGACGTGCAGTACGCCTCAGTACACAGCGTCATCGTGCCCCCATGTAGGCAATCGGGGTGAAGTGTCTTGCCCAAGGACACAACGCGGTTGCCGCAGGTGGGATTAGAACCGAGGACCTCTCGGCTTGCAGTCTGCACCTCTACCAACTGAGCCACCGCACCCCGGCTGAGAAATAAGGAAATAGCATTTCTGTGAATTCATTTTTTAATGTTTTCCCCAATGGATGGAACCATAGACTGAGGTCCAGTGCGTCTTGTACAGTTGTGTAGCCTCTCACTTTCCCTGAGATTCCCCCGCATCTGACTGTAGGATTGTATCTTTTACCAAGACTCTCAAGGGTGTATCCTACATTACAACCTGCTCCGTACCCTCCCCCAAAAATGAAATGTTCACAATTTAGTTTACGGGGTCTCGTTGTCGACAGTGATTGTAGTCTTTTACTATCCTCTAACCAATCTGGACGATAATCCAGTGGTTTAACCCTTTGAACACTGGTGGTATCTTCCATGTCAGTTCAATGTCAGCAATTCGAAGAGTCCATATACGTTATTTTGGGGTAGAGCACTTAATATTTTCAACATGCAGCCTCGGGGCTGCACGTTGAAAATATTGATTGGTCTACCCAACACTTTAACTTAGGAGCCATCCCACTTGATGAAAGTATGGCTTATAATGTTCCCTGGTCGGAAAACCGGCCTTTATGGTTCAAAGGGTTAAGGAAGATGTATATCCGGATTTTCCAATCAGATTCGCCGTGGGGAGAGCCCTCGGGAAGTGATGTCAAGGATTACGTGACCAGTGACGTGGCGTGTATGATCCTAATGCGCGCAGGATTGTCGTAGCATCATTACCTTAGTGCAACGTCGTGTTATAGTGCGCATGCGCAGCAATGTTTCCAACTTCCCGCGTTTGATGGTGACCGCTCTGTTGGTTTTTATGGTGGCACATGGTTGTTATGGGGCGCACTTTGTGCCATAGACATAAAGTCCAACATCACAATTCTGGCTGTCTCTACAATATTTGACTGTTGTATGGTTATCCAAGGTAGAGTTACCACTCGTTTTTCAGTGCGATTTATTTTGTGGAAAGAGAACAAAATCTGCAATCATCGTTATTTTGCCATTTCATTATCGACAGGTGCAGCCAAAGAATATCTGCGGGTTGCCTGAAGTTGGAGAATTTCCGGATAGATGCATCTCGTCGGACCTCTCTATACACATCAGTTCTCACGTACACCCCAAAATAAAGCTAAATGCCTATCTGACCTCCCCAGAGACCCAAAGTATACTCGATAACTTGCATTCGGTATGCATTGCGTGGAAACTGCAATAAGGACCTATGAAGTGGGGTTCCCATCCAAGCAATAACTCATGTTCCAAAGACGTTTACAGAAGCAAAGTTTCGGACATCGCACCAATCTGTGTGTTTGTGTTGACTAAAATTTCACTCGTTTGGTGTTTTGATGATAACCAATTAGCCGTGTTCTAGATACATATATTATTTGGGGCGATATCGTTTAGCAACCTGTAACTGCGGGAGTGGGGGGGGGGGGGGGGGTGGGGGGCAACTTATTATGCAATTGTATCTTTAGAACGTATATTCACTTGAACTGGAAGTGCTGTTGATGTCTGCTTGGAATGGAAGTTTGATATGTCAAATAAAAATCAACATGTTCCACGCTAACCTTAACACAACGGTGCTGTCGTTTCACTTTTTGTCCAAGATGTGTTCCCTCAATGAAGGAGCGCGGTGGCTCAGTGGTGACTGTTGGACATCCATGCTAGAGGTCCCGAGTTCGATCCCCGCCCGGGACGACCCGCGTTGTGTCCTTGGGCAAGGCACTTTATCCCGGTTGCCTACATGGGGGCACGATGACGCCGTGTACTAAGGCGTACTGCACGCCGATGTTGCACATGTCTTCAACCGCTGCAACCCTGCTTGAGCGGAGCTTGAACAGATTTAGTATGTTGATGACAGTTGCTCGTCGATGCTAGGTAGTTCTCTCCAGGTTCTCCGGCTTCCTCCACCCGTAAAACTGTCACGGTCACGATTAGCCATTGTGCATAAGTATGTGACCTTAAACACCAATAAATAGATAAGTTCCCTCGATGACGTGTGCGGGTAATACACATCAGTAACAACATGTTTTGATAATTATCACCGACGTATATTCACGTCTTCTTTTATTTTTTGAAACAAGTTCAGTCGTTTTATAATGTCGACGCCGGTCCTAAAATGTCAAAAACAGAATTAGAGATTAGAACAATTTCATCTCATTTGATACAGCACAGAGAGGTTTAATTGGGCTTTGTCAACATTGATCTAAATACTTCAGAAATATACGCAAATTAAGACTGTTGGTCTTTTACGAACTGGGCGCAATGTGAACATGATCCACGCTAAGATAGAGTACAATCAGGTCTCTCTCCAGCTTGTAATTTCGACAAAGCGTGATCGTCCACTGTGAGTCTAAAAGTCACTCAAAGATAACAAGAATTCAACTGCAGTCAACATGCAAAGGTAAACGTACATAATCACTGATATATAATTTTGTTGTAATAATTGGCTTCGTCAAAATTATAATCAGCGATTTGCGGACGTGACTACCGTTACTTATTCCCAGTTCCTTATTCGACATTCGTTATCAACGAATGTCGAATAAGGAACTGAGAATAAGTAACGGTTGTCACGTCCCCCGGAGATTTTATGTTGCAGGTTGCACATCGGTCTCACTGCAATTAATATCTTGTGTTGCTGCATTTTTTTGTTTACAATATTCATATATTGACCCGCAATTACCTGAAGACATCGTGTATCAGTGGCCTTCGATAAAAAATCAGTGTCCCGTAACTGCAGTACACAGGCGCGTGCTCAGTTACGATTTATTTACGTTACTATTTATAGAACATTGCGTGTTCCCCCCCCCCCCAACTACCCCACCCACACATTTATATTTCTTAATCATACACACATCTTTATTCTTAAATCTGTCAATTACGCTTATTGCATTCCTATTTAAGATAATTTGAAAAGCTGGATGACAAAATGTGTACACGTTGATGTAAAACCGAAGTAATTTAATGTGTTACAGTACGACCGCCGTGGACTGGTCACCTTCCACAGGTGGGTAATATTTCCACGGACGCAGTAATATTAGATTCAAAACACTATAATCATAGGAATAATTATCAAAAATTTAATTAATGAAGCACCGGGAACAACCCGGTGCTTCATTAATTAACATTTTGCTGCTGTTTATTTTTATTACGTGTTAAACGCATGCGTGGACATCCCTGCCTAGACGTGGATTACGACCAGTCCACGAAGACTGTACTGTGTTAAAATGTGAAATCAAGTCCCTCAAGGTGAAACGGAAATATATTAACTAAAATCGACTTATTCAGTAAATTGTAACAAAATTGGAATAAAAAAACGATGTTTATGATGGGTATTCAATACATATTTTAATTTAACACGACAATGGCGAAAACTGATTTTCCTGCAGGCTACTATGACAAGAGTATGTATGAAGTTCAACGAAGTGACAATTGAAGCACTTGTATGAATTACCTGCTCTGTTGCGGATGTTCGGTCGCGCCTTTGAAGATTATGTTTCGAGCCATCCGTAATATTTTTTGGACTTACTCATCATATTAGTTTCTTTAATTCACCATGAAATCGTAAACATGGTCTACATTTGATATTTACCGAAAACAACATTAGCTGAAAATCGACGAAGAAATTCAAAACCGCCTTTATATCGAACAAACGGTTGTCGTGTTGTATGTCATCAAAAGACACAATAGTGTTACAGGAGATACACCTCCATCAACAGAATCTAATCTATTAGGCTCAACTTTGAGGAAATTATATCTTGATGATGTCTTCCGTAGGAAAAGCAATAACTCAACCGAATTGTGAAGTTGGCCACACGCAAAACGACTTGGTGTATCTGAAAACTGGTGTTAGGCAATCACACAAGTCAATCTGTGTCGAAGCTATTCTACAATACATTGAGGGTGTATTATTACTAAATCACCCGTGGAGTGGTGTTTCCACTTGGATAAAAACTCCTTACCTGGGAAAAAACATTAGATCGACAAGCAAAGTTTCAGCCAAGGGTCCTCCGGGTGGAACCCGGAGGTCCCTTGGCCAGAACTGTGTTTGTCCTTATGCATTTTCACTGGAATCGACCGTTATTGTCCGAATGGAATCTCCAGAACAACACATGTTGTGCATGCTCATTAATATCACGTACAGCCATGGTATGGGCGGCCGACATGACCGCCCACGCGCTTTACTATGATAATCCATGTGATACATTCCCCATGTGCGAGCGCAATATGATCTCATTTCTTACTCATCCAATCGCGCAGAAAGGCGGGGGTCGATCTTATCGTCTACTATTGGGAATGGAAGTCAAGTGTAGAGATAACATGACAGTCCTTGTAAAGAAGTACGTCGTGTTTTCGGGCGGATGTTGTCTTCGTTTTCCGGTTGTTACCCTATACATTATTTGCGACTTCTGTTTCAGTTGCGCATCCGGAGGAAGGCAATGTGTCAGAGGGTGTTCCTACTTTGAGGGCCACAAACCGTGGGACTTACGAAATGTGTAGTCCAACGACGTCATAGACGAAGGAACTCCAAAACACACTGTCGGCGTAATTCGTTATACCCAAAGAATGAAATGCTTTAGAAATCATATCTTGTTTGACTAAGCTCCAGGTCTGTCAAAAAGACACCGTCAAATGAAACACTGGAAGTACAAAACATTATTGTTGTGTTTAGCAATAAGTACAAGGATTCAATGTACTGCAATTGACTAACAACACAAAACATAAATACGGAAATTATACGACAGCAGTCCGGGCGGTTTTCCAGAGATGGCGTAAGATTGAAATTGTTACTGCTGTACAAATGGGGCAAATGGTCGTTCCACTCACCTATCGTCCGCCTCAATAGTCCAGGCACATTAAACATAAAAATGAGAAAGTAAGGAAAAAAATCGGAGAAAGCTGATTTTTTTATATGTTTCCGGGACACACATTGCGGATAAAGTGTGAAAAGTCCCCGCGAATCCGAGTTGAGCTTTTTTAGTTATAGCGTTTTTTTGATGAAAAAAAAAATTCGACCCAGCTCCATATTTCTCATTCTTATTCGCCTTAGTAGGGTGAGAATCATAAATATCGTGCTGAATTATATTGAGAATACATATCCCCAACAGAAAATGCCAACTTTGTACCAATCCTCACACTCAATGGTGAAATATTCACGAAAATGTACAAAATTACGAAAAAAAATTTATTGTTTTCATACACACAACGGTACACAACGTCCATTAAATCAAATCTACGACTACTTTGGGAGTTAAATTATATATCAAAAAATTGCAGAAAAGCAGTGGCTTTATAATGATATATAACAATAGTCATTTATTCCATAATGAACTGGTTAAACGTGTGAAATATTAACCATACCCCCTAAACTCAAATTCAAACGGCATCGACTTTTCTCATTCAAATACCGTATTATAGCATCATTGTTTCAATTTCCATGTTCGATTAAATCACATAATGTGGTGTTCGCCTACACTCAAGATGCATTGGCATGTAATTGGGTACAATACTACGAGCAAATAGGTCTTCTCCAGTTGTTCTTGAGAGCAGAGCGCACAGGCGACTGGGAACTCCACACATATTGTGTTCGCAATATGATTCCAGTATTTCACGCAGGTGGTCATTTTGCATACGCAAAAAGTTCTCATCTCTATTTGCAGCAGATGAATGAGCTAACAGAAATAATGCAACAGGATGATTTGAAGTTGTTCACTGAGAAAGGTTACTTTACCATAAGGCGCTCAGATAAATTCTGGGACGGGATATATTCTGATCAGACCATAGAGCAGTGTTTAATGAGAATGTTCAAGCTCCCTGGTGGTCTCACACATGGCAGGGGAATAACCGATAGCACTGTTGCGAAATGGGTACATGGACTACCTCTTTGCCTTCCAATATGTAATGCTCTCGAAAATTTTGTACATGTTCACACTGGTCATGGCGAACAACATCGGGATCTCCGTCAAAGTTCACAATTGACTGATGCCAATGATATCACCAAATTATTGAACTGGCTCAGAGTGCATTCCCCCTTTCAGAACAGAGATCCACTACAATTAGTCTCTATAGCGACCGGGCTTGTGGCCGACGAAACTGTGAACTGTGACCAAGTTCGCAAAATTGGTGAATGTTGCGTATCGAATGTTGTAAGCAAAACGTTCAACAGCATCAAACTACGACGTGTTGACACTGTGAAGTCTTTCACATCGATGGCAAATAGCATCAAAGTCCGTGGAAGTAAGGTAGTGATTGACCCCACAATTCTGTTCAACCGCATCACATGTGTTATTCGGTCACAAGCAGAGATGGAAGAGTATCTCAAATATGAACTCGCCCCGAAACCACCAGCATTGTTTGATTCTGCTGGAATGAGGAAGACACAGAAAAGCACGCTCGGTAAGATCCTCAAAACATACGGTTCCGAGCAAACTAAAATCCCAGAACATTCTCTGTTTGTTGTAGATGGTGGATTTTTATTGAGGGCAGTTGTATGGCCTAAACAGTCGTCATATAAGGACATATGTACATCATATTCCAATTATCTAGTGAGACATTTTGGGGCGAACGTCGTGGTTGTTTTTGATGGTTATACTTGTACAATGTCGACAAAGGGCATGGAACAAGTCCGTAGATCTAAAGACAGGGATTCCATTGATATCAATATCTCACCCGAGTTACCAGCCACCGCACCCCAATCCGATTTCCTTGCAAATGCCAAGAACAAAACCCAACTGATCGATCTTCTAATGCAGGAGCTATCTGCTATCAATATTCAGTCCAAGCAGGCCGAGGCTGATGCTGATGTACTGATAGCCGAAACTGCACTTGACATCGCTCAAGATGACAACAATGTTGTCGTTGTGGGAACAGACACAGACTTGTTAGTCATTCTTACCTCTCGAGTTCAACCGGGATGTAATATTCACATGATGTATTCCATTACCCCAAACTTACTAGTTTCAGTTAGTGAAATAGCAACCAAAATGGGTGACCATAGAAGCAACCTCCTTGTAGCACATTCTATAAGTGGTTGTGACACTACTTCTGCACTCTTTCGAGTTGGTAAGAAGAAAGTATTCAGTACAATTGTCTCCGATGTTACTAGCGACTCACAACAGTATGTCAACACAATTTTGGCGGATGACAGTACACCAAGTGCAGTAGCCGCTGCCGGGAAACAACTTCTCCTGATCTTATACGGGAGTAAAACTGTTTCCTCTCTCGACCAATATAGATATGTCACTTACAAGCGTTATGTAGCAAAATCTAAACTGAATAAACCCATCGACCTAGCCTCACTCCCACCAAGCAGCGATGCTGCACAACAACATGTCTACAGATGTTATCTCCAGGTCCAACAATGGCTGGGCACTTCGCTTCCTCCGACGGATTGGGGGTGGTCGCTAGACAATGGACTTCTTGTACCGACTCCAGCCACAAAGCCATGTGCCCCCGATAACCTACTGAATCTGATCAGTTGTGGTTGCAAGAGTGCTTGTACAAAAAGGTGTGGGTGTAAGAAGGCAGGACTCTCTTGCTCAGGTTTGTGTAATTGCAGTTCGGATTCTTGTAACAACTACAGAAACACTGTCCTGTCGGAAATTTCTGAGTTCGATGAATAATATGTATATAGGTCATGTCATTTATGTGTTTAGCGTTGATAATAGTCAATGTAACTTAATCCATGTTGATTGATTTGTACATTCTGTAAATATTATTTATTGATTTTTGTACATTCTGTAAATATTATTTATTGATCTAATGCTGCCAGACACAGACGTGTCTGTTCGGTCCCAAGCCTGAAAATAGTTGAGTTCTCATGCTGACGAATTTTATGCCAAAAGGGGAACTCGGCCAGAAGCAGAGGGGGTCTTCCATAATGTCTCTTTTGTAAGCAATGATAAAAGTCTTCAAATGGTGGTGGATTTTTTATCGTCTGTCTAACTAACATCCCGTTCTGTACTACGACCCTTTGGGCGAATCCGTTAGGAAAATCGTCATTTTTTGCGTAAATCCGATACTTTTTTGTGAATTTTCAATAATTTTTCGCAGAAATTGTCACAGAATGCACATTTTCCTCTAGGTAAATGTATATTAGACATTATGTAGCTCGAAATACGCGTAAACAAAAAATACAGTTGGATCAATTCGAGGTTACAAAGTTCGTGCGATTTTTTTTGATTTTTTTCAAACGCGTTTTCGAAAAAAAGGCTGTAGAAAAAAAAGCTCAACTGGGATTTTAGGGGACTTTTGTCTAATCGTTCTGTGACATGTACTCGACATTCCCTGAAAAAATCAGCTTTCTCCGATTTTTTTCCCTAGTGAAACCTAATGTTCTTGGGCTACAAGAGAAATGTGTTTACCGACTTTTCAGCTTGGATAAACAGCAAAAGTTTACTAGATTCGAACTCGCTATTGATTTGTTATCGCTTCTGTAGACCAGAAACGCGATAAGTGAATGGCAACCAGTATCCAGTACTACTACCGTCCAATGTTAACTGAGATAAAATATCCCAACTCTTTTGCAGTTACAACTTGTTAGGTCTATAATGAAAACCTGGATCTGAAATTAGATTTGGCCTCAATTCACTCGAAGGCTACCCAGTAGTTACGAAGAGAAGAACAGTTAATGTTTATTCTGCAGCCGTACGGTTGCAAAGATATGACTACCTTGAAGAATGAACTCTTCCTTGACAAGTTGTCTTTCAGCAAATGCATGAGTGAAATGTTAAATGCGTTTGTTTTGAAAATAGCTAACTCAAGTGGACACGGGCATCGTTCCATCAGAATCTAGCATGATTACAAGTTAACTCTTTTAACACTGACGTCTGGCTGAGTATCGTCCGAGGCTCCGAGCTCTGAAGCCAATAGTCAAATACTTAAACGAATATGACGCGATTATAGGTTGGAACCAGTCTAACCCGTAAATAGTCCATAAAGTATTTTTAGATTCAATCGGATGGAATATGTAAGATGGTCGGAAAAGTGAGGGGAACGTTTCGCTTTTTCTTCCAATTAAACTAATGCATTCGATTGGATCTAAAAATAACATGCTCATTCACTTTCTTTGAAGCAACGCAATAAACGTTTCTCAGTGGATACTTGGTTTGCCTAATGATATACCAATACCATTCGACTTGTTTGTTTACTAAATTCTTGTCACAGCTGTAGTTTTATGATTGCGCCGCATAGTTCCACTAATAGTGTTAATACCTTGATGTCTTGAAGTGAATTAAATACTTACTGATTGGAATCTCTGTAAATGGATCACGACAGGATATTTTTATATCTTTGTGGGCAAAAGGACATCGCATCGCATTAACGGCACTCTGTGCACAAACACCTCGAAAAGTAGGAAAACAAATAGCCCCTAACAGCGTCGATTCCCTTACAGAATTTGATTCGTGGCCTTGGAGCTGGGGACGTGACAACCGTTACTTATTCCCAGTTCCTTATTCGATATTCGTTATCAACCAATTTTCGATTGATAACAAATGTCGAATAAAGAATCGGGAATAAGTAACGGTTATCACGCCACCCTGTGAGCTTGGATATCGTCTTCTAAAACACTACTCTTAACAGCGAAATGCGTGACGGACTTGTATTTTAGGGTAAGTAATACAAGAACTATTTCCATAAAATCCACACAGTGAAGAACCCAAGAGCGCCGGAAGAGGGGGGGGGGGGGGGGGGGGGCATGGGACAGCTGTCCTTATCCCCGAGGCTATGGAGCAAGGGGCAGCACGTGCCCTTTTCGGCAGAAGCGTACATGTGGAAAAGACTTTACTTTCCGAAAGCTGAACTTCTAATGCTTTATATGGTCCCTTGAGTGCAAAAGGCGCCGTTGGCGGGTTTTGTTTCACTGTGGCAACGCACTGCTATGAATTACCATTAATTGTGAAAGCCAATTTCAATAGGGCACGATGACGTCACATTCGGCTTATGGAGGCACATGGATCTTTTCTTTTGGGGTGCGACCAGTAGGCATATCATGGTCAAAATCTTGAGTTGGGGAAGGTATCTCGCTTTGGTAGGGTGGGAGGTGGGTGGGTGGGTATATTTTTCAAACTTTGAAAAATATGCCCCAAATGGCGCTCGAAAGAACGTCAATCCTGGTATGTCATTTGTCATTTTATTAGTTGACGACACATGCAGATCGTAGAAATCGGGATTTTTAAGAGATAGTGTTGATTTGAGATGGGGCAAGCGACCCCTCCCATCCACATCCCAGGCTCCGCCACTGTAAGGTGGTAGTAAAGCGGCAAAATTATTATTGTTTGTGAAGTTACTAGTATGGACATTTATCTTTAAGATACCCACTGTATTTCATTTTGGGTAATAAGTGGTACATATCTGTAACAGGACAAAAATGATATTAACCCTTTACCCAACGTAACGTTCAAAACCGTCCAGCGCTATTCTCAAAAATGGCCAGTTAATTTTCATTATTTATTCATTTTTTGTCTCAAAAACATAGGTTATGGTCCCTCGTTGGAACGGGCTCGTCGAGCTCGTTCCAACGACAGGTCATAACCTATGTTTTTGAGACAAAATGAAAGTGTCAATGACACTGTAGCTCAACTTGTTAAGACATGTACATGTATAGTATGTGACACAGCAATGCCAAACATCTAGGTAATGACCCGATAACAAAGGTACATACAAAGTATTGTAACGGTCTGTACATAAATACTGACCGTAGCCTGTAACAAATGTATAGGTAAAATATTGTAAAGGTGGGTGACAGTCAGATGCTAAACTAGAAAATAAATCTTTGAGTCCCAGAGTGGGTCTGACTGAACCCCAAACTATTTGTTCTCATAGCACAGTGATAACAAAGGCACCCCAAAACACACTCGTTCCTGTCCCAAGGTGAAAACAAAGGTACCCAAGAAGTTTCGTGAAGAACAGTTAAAAAATACGAGCTGTATAGAAGTTGTGACAAAAAACTGATTGGACCTAATTTCGGTACAAAATGGCCACTGGCAGCCATCTTGAATTTTGGACTGCACCCAGAAACACTCGTTCTCGTCCCAAGGTGATAACAAAGGTATCCAAGAAGTTTCGTGAAGATCGGTTGATAAATACAGCCTCTAGACCGAGCCGTATTGACGTGTGTACTTATAGTGTATAAGCAGCACTGAATAAATCAAAGTTCATCTAATTTGCATAATTTCTGCACGAGAAAAAAACTCTAACTATATGTGATGTATTGCATGTTACTATACATTCATACAAAAATGTATTCAAATCAGAACTTTCATACAGACGTTCTGTACAAAAGACTGATTGCACTAATTTTGGTACAAAATGGCTGCTGGTGGCCATGTTGAATTACGGACCACACCCAAAAACACTCGTTCTCATCCCACGGTGATAACAAAGGTACCCAAGAAGTTTTGTAAAGATCGGTTCATAAATACGGCCTCTAGACTGAGCCGTATAGAAGTTGTGTACAAAAAACTGATTAGGACTAATTTCGGTACAAAATGACCACTGGCAGCCATCTTGAATTTTGGACCGCACCCAGAAACACTCGTTCTCGTCCCAAGGTGATAACAAAGGTACCCAAGACGTTTCGTGAAGGTCGGTTCATAAATACAGACTCTAGCCCAGGCCGTATTGACATGTGTACTTACTGTGTGTAAGTAGCACTGAAAAAATAAAAGTTCATCTAATTTGCATAATTTCTGCACAAGAAAAAAACACGTATTATATGTGATGTATCCCAGGGTACTAAATATTCTCACAGAAAAATATTCAAATCAGCGCTTTCATATGGAAGTTCTGTGCAAAAATCTGATTGCACCTAATTTTGTACAAAATGGCTTCCATCTGCAATCTTGAATTTCGGACCGGACCCAAAAACACTCGTTCTCGTCCTACGGTGATACCAAAGGTACCCAAGAAGTTTCGTAAAGATCGGTTCATAAATACGGCCTCTAGCCCGAGCCGTATTGGCATTTGCACTTTCAGTGCTGAAAGTAACACTAAATACATCAGAGTTAGTCTAATTTGCATAATTTACGCAAGAGAAAAAAATCCGTATTATATGTGATGTATCCCATGGTACTAAACATTCATACAAAAAAATTATTCAAATAAGCGCTTTCATATGGAAGTTCTGCGCAAAAATCTGATTGCACGTAAGTTTGTACAAAATGGCTGCCAGCAGCCAACTTGAATTTCGGGTCGGACCCAAAAACACTCGTTCTCGTCCCATGGTCATAACAAAGGTACCCAAGAAGTTTCGTAAAGATCGGTTCATAAATACGGCCTCTAGCCCGAGCCGTATTGAATTGTTGACGGACAGACGGACAGACGGACGACTGGCCATGGCATAAGCTCAAATTTGGCTTCGCCAAAGTTGAGCTACAAATGAAAAAATTAGTTATTCAAGAATAATTTTTTTGCAAGTGTCGTCTGCTTTTCATGTTAGGTAAAGGGTTAATGAAGAAATTAAGAAAACGGAAAAGTTTCAAACTCACCCAAATTGATGTTTTTGATTGTATAAGACATTCCGAACACAGCCTTTAAAGGTGGCTGAATATTTCAAAATTTGTGACAGAGGATGTCCAATAAAACAAGTTAGTTTTATGGTGTCACAAAATAGAACCCTGTGAAGCTGAGAAATTCGACTCGATTCAAAATCGGCCCGATTATTCGATTCGATGCTTGCCGAACTTTCGAATCGATAAAATGTTATCAAAATCTTATGAACCCCCCTTGAACTCTTGCATGATCTGGTTCCTTGTACAGAGAACCTTATGACATAAAAAGGGTTCAAGAGAAGGGGTTTCGTTTTCAAAACTCTTTTGATTCCGTTTATGGAACATTCCGCATTTTTGTTCTATTCCCCCCAACTGAAACCGAATCTCTATTGAACAGAGACGGACAGGCCGTATGATCCACCGGGAAATTTTTTGCCCCTCCCCCCCCCCTCTCCCACCCTTATGGGGGTGGGGGTTACGTGGCCACCAAAATTGGTGTAGTCCAACACCTATTGGTGCATTAAATTTCGTGAAAAGGACCAAAAGGCGAAAAGGATCTGATTACATAGACTATCGGGATATCGAAATGCCCTCTAAGTGGACTGCAATTGGCAGGCCACATAGATGGCAGACGAGACTGCTCACATATTTTCGATATATGAGCAGTCTCGTCTGCCATAGCTCGCTCAGATGCATGAAAACAGCATTCTTTCAGTTCGAAAAATGTATGGTTGACCCGAGGGATTCGGGGCCCGCTTTGTTGCAAACATTTTTGTCAATTGAGCGGCGCAGATGATACAAAAATGTCATTCGAAATTCGAAAAATCTAAATTTTCTCTGGGTGGGGGTCCCGCTGATGCATTTCCCGGTAAGTTATTTGGCCCAGTCCGCCCCTACCATTGAACGGCTTGAGTTTAAAAACTGAAAATACCATTGTTGAGTAGAGATTATTACACTATTTGCGATATTCCAAGGTTGTAAGAAGCTGCAATAACTATTTGCTCTGGTTTGTTCTGTTAATAACCCGGTGTACAATCGAAACGTCCAGCAACCTATACTTTTCCGTAGCATGATCTCATCGGGGCTGGATACAGTTTCCAAGTCATCATCTATTTTCTTGCAGCAATCTGCCGCCAAGCTGTGTCACAACAAAGCCTTCTTCTGTACTTCTTGACAGGTCCGCTCAAAACGATCTGGGTCTCAAAGAAGCGAATGTCACGCAAGTTGCTGTAGGCGAGGAGGTGACGTGTAATCTCGTGTGCGACACGTTGTAACAGTATAAACTTGAAATCAAAATTAATGAAGTAATTTGTATGGGGGGGTGCCAGGATCAATCTGGTAGAAAGAACGAGACAATTGACTGTCTCATTGTTAACTTGTGCAGTGCTGGGACAATTTTACTCTGACTGGCACTAAATAATATAGAAGCTACCTTAACCCTTTGAACCCTCGTTTCCTGGAATGGTATCGCCTTTGTGTACACTTACAGTGAGATGGGTCAGTCCAATATCAAAAAAGCGGGAGTATAAAATAATAACTGCAGTCTGCAGCCGTTTGGCTGCAGACTGCAGTTATTATTTTATCATCAATGCCCAGCGCATAGGCCACTTATAATAAGATAAGAAATGGGGTGAGATTAGGCCTTGGACCGAAAAATCGGCCTTACGAGTTCAAAGGGTTAAGTTTGAACCATTCTTGTTTAAGCTCCCGGCAAACACAATTTAACCTTTTGTGATGATAATTTGTACCCAATAGTGAAAAAATTGTAAAATAGTCTGTGGGTTGGTGAGCTCACCTTTAATATCAATTGTATCACTTGTGATGTGGGTAAGATATGGTGACCTGTATTCGATTAGTCAGTCATGCAAGGATTGATTCTAATCCTGTAAGGGCAATGCTAATTTATTTCGATTCGAGATTATCCCCAAGATTCGATTCGAGTCGTGATACTTCGGAAATTTTGGACTCGTCCAGAGGTACTCAAAGTCCTGTAAAGTATCTCCCCTTTAACTATTCTTATATCATCAGGTCTCCTGTATTGGAGACCTGATGATAGAAGAAATGCCCACGGGGTTCCATTTCCGAAGCTGTTTTGATTCCGTTTGTGAAATATTTCGCATTTTAATGACTCCCCCAAACTGAAAATAAATCGCTGTTGTGTATGGGTTGGGTTCCATATATGAAAATATCATTCTTGAGTAGGTATCAACAAAATTAGTCATACCCTACGGTTATTAGAATGCTCAACATCTACCTGTTTGACTACACGGACACGGTGTTATTCGATTTGAGATTTGAAATGCTCTGCCGTATTCGGGTTGACCTGACACTGATGTTGACGGGGCCCTGAATGATTTACCTGTTGGAGAGACTATTTCCTGGATTTCGTGATGTCATTGGACTAATAATATCATATATATATCAGAGATAGGCGGTATTGGATTTTTCAGTTCGGTATCGCTTTCGGTATCTTTAGGGGGAGGGGAGTATACTTCGGTATCGGTCAGGTATTCGGTATCTGACTTGACTGAGATTTGCTAATAAAACCAGAGAAATTCACATCAGAAAAAACAGAATAAGTTGTTTAGTATCATTCTATCACAACGCTATAAATGACACTGCCAATGAGCTCAGACGTGGCATTCTCTTACGACCACAAATCATATGTACAGTAATTTTGAGACTTGTTCTAAACGCAACTTAATGTTTAAAGACCTATTTCCTATTTCAGGGTTTTGCTATCTCAGAGCATGTGCCGTGACCATGTCACATTTGGGAGGTCCTGCTGACAATAGACTGCTGACAGTTGCCTTATGAGGCAGCCAAGACTTCACCAGAAATCACTGCCAAGCAATTGGACATGTACAGGTTCTAGTCTAGTGGAAATTCAGGACAGTTGTCCAGTCCACTGAGGTTTAACATAACTGAAAAGAAAATCAGTCTTTCATGAAAATGAACCTTTCAACTGTTATCAAGCATCAACAGGGACTAGGGCTGCACGGTATATCGATAAACCGATATATAACGGTATTCAAACCAATATCGATTGGATACCGGTGTACTTACAAAAATATCGGTTTATCGTCATTATTTAATTACCCAGATGTCTTTATTTTTTTTTAACTGTAGCCCCGAATGAATAATATTATCCCTTTATCCAAGGAATCGCCTGCTTGTGTCCTCGTAATATACAAATTCAGCAGTTGAAAAAATAATTTTAAAAAAGTTCAACAAAACTATATCATGTGACCCCTCATTGGAACGAGCTCGTTGAGCTCGTTCCAATGAGGGGTCACATAATATAGTTTTGTTGAAATCTTTGGGGAAATCTCATAAACTAATTTTGAAAATAATAAATTTTGATATCGTCTGCGTTGGGTAAAGGTTTTTCGAATCGCATCAACAAGGCATGTTAATTCGTTCCGACTGTGATGCCTGGAGTGTCGATTGTGGTACTTGTGTTCATATATCTGAACAGTTTTCGATATATTGGTATACCACGATATTTTTTTTGAATACCGATACCGGTATTCAGTTTTGAATATCGTGCAGCCGTAACATGGACTTATGGATAGCGAATGTAGGAAAATTTGAAAATGTGGATGGTTTCGTTATTCGATGATTAGTGCGGTTCGGTTTTTCGGTATTCCTATGATATTGGTATGGGTTCGCTTTTTCGGTATATTACCCATCTCAAATGAATAGTATTCAGATATATATTTGAAATGCCGAGTCCGAGCAACACCATGAAATTAGCATAACCCAAATTCCTTTGGCCGGTCAAAACAGATTATCCGGCCATTCTTTTGTCAAATGCTGATGGGTCAAAAGAATGAAACTATTCTCGGCTGACAGCCGACGTAGGTTTCATTTGAATGTCGCCAGTGTCCCCAACAAAGCAAATCACGTTTTTTACGTCAAATAACATACGGATATTTTACCACGAATCATCCGTCCATTAGCAACACACACGTCTTAGTCATCGAGGTGGAGACATAACAACAAAACAAGTCTCACTGGCATTGATAAACTGATCAGGGTCTTTTCATTATTTGATGTTGGTCGTGGACAAGATTAATAGGTAAAACTTGCTGAAAAATAACATTATTTATTTAGACTTTGATAGGATAACAGGCGCCTTGTCAATCGTCCCTTGGCTTAACTTTAACTGTTACAATGCCAAGATACAGCAGTGACGATACAAAGGTTGCGCTCAGTGGAGTCTTCCAGATGAGGTATCCATGCGCAATCAATGCAGGTGTTGGGGAGCTTCGGAGAAGCTGGTCGCTGAAATGGATTCCAATCTCCACATGATCTTGAAAAATTTCTATTAAAAACTAAATGAATATAATAAATTTCCATCTATTTATAGTATGGCAAAAATATGATATCAATATGATTATATCATTCCTCTGTTGAATATAAACCCCAATAACAGCAATACACCGGGACAGCAAAAAATAACACCAATTTAAATGCCTTACGAACATGACATGCTGCTTTGCATGTTTAATCTTCAGGCGTGATAGATGAAGAAGTCACAATAATGATATAATAAAAAGAAATTAGTCGATCATCCCACAAAATTTATGTTATACCACATTGACAAATTAACTAAAGGGTCTGATTGCCAGACCAAAACATCTCTGTGGAAGCGGAGGTGGGGAAGATGATTGTGCTCCAATAAAACAAAACACTGGAGGGCCAAGGTAAATACATTGCAAAAATAAAACCTTTAAACACGTGTAAACGCCTGTCAAACACATTCGCACAGATATTTTTGTACTTTTTTATATAAAAACGGGGCTGTTAAATGGAATAATCACATTACATGCTTACGTACGATCCCGGGCGATTATTGAAAACAAGTAAGGCCAAATACAAAATACATTTGGTTCTCGGGCAATTAATATTTCCAATCTGTGAGGAATGTGGGCTTTCGTTTTTTATTTTTTTGTTTGATAACTGGTAGAACACTAGCTACTTTTGGTGGGAAAAAAATGTCCACATGTTCTTGCCTTGTTAACATTTATGGGAGGGTGCCTATGCACCCTCCCATAAATTGTAACAAGGCCAATCCATACAGACTAAATAATTTAATTTCGCAAATAATATGAAGCACACCCACATTATTGTATTCAGTTATATCTATGCACCTTTTTCGAACAATAAATACCACCCCATAACATTTAAGTTGTTTTCTGCAGAATAGAGGAAACTGGGTGTTCACAAAACAAATTTTATAAATAGACGCTGTATTTTAATTAAGCTTTGTTGAAAACATGTAAAAATAAATTTATTTAATTTTCATTGCGTTGTCTTCCCCCAAAACAAATTGTATTCCCACTCCCACTCGCCGAAAGTGGCATTCTACTCCCAGCATCGTATTCCACTCTCAGCGATGACGCACTATTGTCTATACACACCGATTAAAAAAGGGTAAAATTTTATAGTACCGCGATTTCAAATTTTAGAAGACACTGCTAGCCAATAAAAATGTTCAATTTATTTATTTATTGGTGTTTAAGGTCACATACTTATCCACAAAGGCTAATCGTGACCGTGACAGTTTTACGGGTGGAGGAAGCCGGAGTACCCGGAGAGAACCACCAAGCATTGACGAGCAACTGTCAGCTCCTCAACATTCTAACTCTGTTCAAGCTCCGCTCAAGCAGGGTTAAAGCGGTTGAAGACGCGTGCAACATCGACGTGCAGTACGCTTTAGACACAGCGTCATCGTGTCCCGTGTAGGCAACCGGGATAAAGTGCCTTGCCCAAGGACACAATGCGGGTCGTCCCGGACGGGGATCGAACTCGGGACCTCTAGCATAGTCTACCACTGAGCCACCGCGCACCAAAAATGTTCAATAAGCGGATTATCCGTTTAAGCAGCAGACACACACGTCCAATATCAACGCACACGTCGTTACAAACACATCACATGTTTAGTGGGTGGAGAAAAGGCACCAAACACGACCACAAATTTGGTTTCTCTTATTGAATAATGTAACTTTATTATACCTCATCTACAAATGTTATGCTAATCATCCGTGTAATAAAATTAAACATTTCATAATGTTCCACCCACGGTGAATAATACCGGTCAATAATTTTTGCATTATTACCCGCTTCAGCCGAAGATTTCTGATAATATCAGCAGAGACGCCCAAAGTATTGCTGAACGCGCGCGTGATGACGTAGTTTCTTTACCAAACGACTTCCGCATTGTGAAATAATGTAAACACGCAAAATGTCTACCGGAAGATTTGCCGATATTTGTCAGTCAGAAAAAGAGGAACTGCTCGAAAATAAGGACAGTAAAAGAACTGAGCAATTCAAAATGATTCGCTATAAGGACATTCGATTGAAAAGCTGATTTACTGGGTTTGTCTTGAAGAATTAAAAAAAGGTGTTTCGACATTCACTTCTTTCCTTATTAAAAGTTAGGAACTTTGGTTCCTCTTCCACATTTGACTGAGCCAATAATCCACAAATAATTGTATCAAGACGGCATCTTCATTCCGTATATTAAATTAATGACTGAGCTTGAGGGTAACAATGTGGCTTGTCTCCCCTTGGGATCATTATCTCCCTCGGCTACCGCCTCGTGAGATAATGGTCCCTTGGGGAGACAATCCACATTGTTATACTCAAACCCAGTCATTATTTTTATATTATTTGCTTTTTTTTGGTTAAAAATGTGTTCAGTGAAGCCCATATTTTTGTTCAGAAGAAAACATTTTTTATATCAATCAGGTCAAACGTGTAAAAAAAAAACTTATTTTACCACATCATCACCACCAGATGGCTCATTACGGAAAATATCGTTCACAACAGGCTAATACGGAAATGACGTCAGAAGGAAACGTCGACGTCGTAATGTTATAAGTGAATTGGTTTCGGAAGTAGAATAAAATTAATCTAGCAGACATTTACAGAAAACATTTCCTGAACAATTAAATATGTTCATTTTTTGTCTTGAAAACATAGCTGATTGCCCTCATTGGAACAAGCTCGACGAGCCCGTTTCAATGACGGGTAAAAAGCTATGTTTCAAGGCAAAAATTAAAAAAAAATAAATAAAATTTAGTTGGTGATATATGTGAAAAGCGATGGCCAGTTTTAGTCGTTACATTATGTGATGAAAAGAAATTCAGTTCGTCACGATTTGACATGAAATATTTAAACCTCGTCTCCGATCAGTTTTAGTGAACTCGGTACAGAACAGCCAGGGTTACCTCGCGTCGGACATTACGGGTGGAGGATGCCGGAGTACTCGAAGATAATCATCGAGCAACGGCGAGCAACTGTCATACTCGCCAACGTACTAACTAAACACAAGCAGGGTTAGCATTGCTTAAAGACAAGTACGCCTTAGTACACAGTGCCACCGTGCCCCCCACGTGGGCAATCGGGATGAAGTGCATTGCCCAAGGGCACCATGCTGTTATCCCTGCCGGGGATCGAACCGTGGACCTTTCGGTTTGAAGTTCAATGCCGTAACCACTGAGCGACCGCGCTCCCAGAATTTCATATGAAATCGAGACACATTTGACATCGTCTAACACTCAGAAAACATTTTTCATATCAAACAGCTCAAGTGTTGTAAAAACTTAATTTTACACAATTTTTCAAAATCCTAACCCATCAAAGGGATAATTATTGTTTTTGTGACTTTGGGCCACTCTCAGCATCTACGGTTATAATGTAGCCATAACACAGATATAAAATCAAGTCTATCCAATCGTTTATAATTATGGTGCCAATTTTTGATGTACTACACCCAGATATTGGGCGGCGGGTCATATTATGCTTAAAACAGAGCTTCGTTGCGTTGCCACAAAAAATAGTACACCTCCACTTCCCATGGCTCCAAAATGGAAACTAAACGGAGATGGGTTGACTGTTGTAGGGTATAATATTTTCTTCAGTCTTTCAACAATCCAATCGTGGCTGCTTACAGCAGCCACAGGGAGCGCGGTGGCTCAGTGGTAGACTGTTGGACTTCTATGCTGGAGTTCCCGAGTTCGATCCCCGTCCGGGACGACCCGCGTTGTGTCCTTGGGCAAGGCACTTTATCCCGGTTGCCTACACGGGGGCGCGATGGCGCCGTGTACTAAGGCTTACTGCACGCCGATGATGCACTTCAACCGCTGTAACCCTGCTTGAGCGGAGCTTGAACAGAGTTAGTTTGTTGATGAGCTGACAGTTCCTCGTCGATGCTCGGTGGTTCTCTCCGGGTATTCCGGCTTCCTCCACCCGTAAAGCTGCCACGGTCACGATTAGCCATTGTGCATAAGTATGTGACCTTGAACGCCAAGAAATAAATACAGCAGCCCCGACTCGATTTGAAGAGAAAGTAGGAACTCACTATGAACAGGACACTGCAAAAAATATAGGTTCTCTTTAGAACCAAAACTGGTTCTAATCTTGTCCCTGAGATGGAACCAGTTTAGTTTAAACAGTATTTATTTCAAATCAAATAAATTTACCAATATTAGCATTCAGTTTAAACAGAATAATACATGAACTGAAGTAGATTCAGCAGTAAACTTGGAGCTTATTCAACGCAGTCGCCAAACATTTTGAAACAAGGCGAATATGAATACCTGATATATTGGTTCTATACAGAACCAAAACTGGTTCGATATGCCAACTGTTCATATCTCCTTTGCTTAATAATGATTTGAGACAACCTCGTATTAGCTCTAAACTTACGGCTGAAACACCCTCAATTTATGTTTAATTCTGTTAATATTTAATGTCAATCTTTATAAATTTATTTGATTTGAAATAAATACTGTTTAAACAGAACTGGTTCCATCTCAGGGACAAGATTAGAACCAGTTTTGGTTCTAAAGAGAACCTATATTTTTTGCAGTGTATCATGACTGTTTGAAGGGGTATATTATGTCAACAAGAGCTACAATTATACCTCTTCCAGTTGCAGCGGAACTTAAATACAAGTGTGGTGATGGGGATTGGACTACCACAACCAGATTATTTAAAACTTTCAACAAAAATTATGTAATTCTTATCTTAACTCCTTATATGCTGCTGGCAGATATTCCTGCCCAGGACAGAATCGCTCTTGCCACGGAGATAAGTATAATTTGGGCACATTTAATCAAATTTTCTCTCTGTAAATGGAATGGATTTTTCACCAGCTATTTCTTGAGTCAAAGTTAGATGAATTTTTCAGTAAATGTAGTCATGGCTGCTGTGAAGCAGCCATGACAAGATTTGATGAAAAATATCGCGTCCATACTCAGTAGGTTAAGAGTTAAACGAAACTTGGATACGACCCATATTAATTTCAATTTCCGAACATTTTTTCAAATCATATTCTTGGAAAGAATATATTGCTAAAACAAAAATCAAACTTGTGAGTTCGTATGTTCAATGTGAGAAGAAAGTCTTTTTTATTAACCCTTTACCCAACGTAACGGCCAACACCGGCCAGCGCTATTCTCAAAAATCGCCAATTAATTTTCAAAATATTTTCATTTTTTGTCTCAAAAACATAGGTTATGACCCCTCGTTGGAACGAGCTCGTCGAGCTCGTTCCAACGAGGGGTCATAACTTATGTTTTTGAGACAAAAAATGAAAAAATTTAGTTATTCAAGAATTTTTTTTGCAAGTGTCGTCTGCTTTTCATGTTAGGTAAAGGGTTAACCCTTCACCGAATACTTTTCCACTTTTTGCCTGAAAAACATTGCTTATGGCTCATCATTCATCGTTCAACTGAGGGGACATGAAGTTTTTGAGGTACAAATGAAAAACGTTTATTTATTTTTGACATTCATTTGCAGCTGTCGTCAGTTATTCGCATTAAGTAGAGGGTTAAAAATGATAACAATAATTAAAGGTTGATTAGGCCTAAACAAATTAAAAATCTGTTTCTCATGGTCGTTTTGGCTGCCGCAAGCTTTCTTTTTATGACTGACCAATGCACACTTACAAAAATAAAAATTAAATGGTTTATGTCTGATATTTTATCCAAGTTAATAAAATTGATAAATTTGTCCCTTGGGTGCAACAAGGCTGTGCAATGCTTCAGTATTGCAAAGCCTTCTTGCACTCAAGGGACGAAATACATCACCACCAAACTCTATTCTGTAGATTATGAGACCTAAATCATAAAACAAACCTAGAACATGAACTTTTGACGGCAAAGAATAATTACAAAAATAAAAAATAAAATAAAAAACCGCCCGCCCACCCACATACAAGTTTATAAAAAATAACCTGATAAACAGAAGACCTACTTTTTGAGGCCCAAGATGGATCTTTTGGGGGTCATTGTTGTGCAAATTGAGATCTTACTGGAGTTGAGGTGGAAAATCGGGAGAGGTGAGGAAATAGGGTGCGAAATGTGCAGCTGAGGAGTTACGAAACCTTGAAGCATTTCATTTTAGAATGCCTCAGATACTTTTCTAGCAGAATGTGACTCTTTGAGAAACTAATTGAAGAATAGGATGAGAACATGATAGATAAGTGGATGAAGAAATTACAAGAGGGTAAGTGTCAATATTATTGTTTGGGTGTTTGAGAAAGTGTCAGTTGGGGAAACTATAAAGCAGTTTGTAACTGAATGCAGGGAGATTTGGAGGGAGAGTGGGGGGGGGGGGGGGGGGGGGGGGGTTGTACACAAGGGGCGGGATTGATGTAGGCCTCCTCATTAGAGGACAGCGACAAGTCAGCGGAAGGCCCAAGGTATTAGTATCATTATTATTAAATAATTATTATTATTATTATTATTATTATTATTATTATTATTGCTACTATAATTATTATTATTATTATTATTATTATTATTATTATTATTATTATTTATTATTATTATTATTTTAATAATATTATTCATTATTATTATAATTATTATAATAATAATAATAATAATAATAATAATTATTATTATTATTATTATTATTATTATTATTATTATTATTATTATTAATTTATTATTATTATTATTATTATTATTATTATTATTATTATATTATTATTATTATTATTATTATTATTATTATTATTATTATTATTATTATTATATTATTATTATTATTATTATTATTATTATTATTATTATTATTATTATTTGACAGATCTTCAAAAGTTATTATGTTAAACACGATATAAAGGAATAAATGCTCAGCTTAAAGTTGAAAATATAACTAGAGTGATGTCACGCACAGAGCCCGACTATCCCAGCAATGACAATGCTCAGACACAAAATAGTCTGTGCTATTTTTTGTTAACCGTTTACCTTGCGAATCTGCCATATCTGCACTCGTTATATACAAATATTGCTAATCAAATTTTATTTTTTCATTTTTCTACCCCAAAACATACTTCATGATATTAATGGAACAAGCTTGATGAGCTTGTTCCAGTAAGGACTAATAGGCAATGGTTATAAGTAAAAAATGAAAAAATCTGAGGTTTCAGAAAAATAATTTGTACTGTTGGTTTCAACTTGTGTTAGGTTACTTAGGTAAGAGGTTAAAGATGCAGTACATAAAACATTCTCTTTCTAAAATCTTCTATTATAATACTACTGAAAAATAATTTTGGTCAAAAATGACCAGAAAGATGTTCTGCTTTTTCATCTTTCTGAAAGAAAATATAAAATTATGTGTTTTCTGAAAATATCAATAAAATTTGTAGTTAGATCATCAGTTGCACAGCTCTGTTGATTAGTATATATAACTGCAGTCAATATAAGTTGGAATTTTTAACTTAAAATTAGTGGTTTAAATTTTAAAAGACTATACTTCAAATTCGAAGCGCATTGTTTTCTTGTTGAAGAAAAGTAATATCAAATGTGAAGAGAATCGTATAATTAGAACTGGACTTATCCTTTGGATAACATGGGGAGGGGGAGGAGCGGATTGATTCCACCCATCTCCCCCCGAAGTTTTGGAGACAACATCAAAGACCCTCACTCCCATTTCCTTCCCATCTGTATTGATTTTTGTGAAACAACAGAAGTATGCTGCAGAAGGCATTTCTTTATATTTCAAGCCGTGAAGCTCAGATAATGAAAAAAAGCTGCATACAAGTAAAAGAGATCATGTCTGTAAATGCAATTATTAAAGTTGTATTGATCATC